>NESQ01000053.1:0-330784 GCA_003070745.1 Tuber borchii | reverse complement strand
CAAACCGCCCTAACGTGGAATCCTATGCCGTCTTTTAGTGGTAGCCATAGCTGCAGAGAATGATAGGATCATGGGTCGAGGAAGAGATTAGGCCGGACGCTACCGGTGAGGACGAGGATGAGCCGGAGCCGGGAAGGGACAATCGCCCTGGGAACTCGGAGCCAGAAGATAATGGGGAAGGGCCTTCTCAGTCTTCGGGTTCGTCCAGGCTGAACAGGAGTAAAGGTAAGGAGAGGGCAACGGAGACTGGGGACAACGGGTGATGGGGGCCCGAACCAAGGTGATGATGATGATGGTGATGATGATGATGATGATGGTGATGATGATGGTAATGATAGCGATGGTGATAGTGATGATGGCGATGATGGTAATGATGATGATGATAGTGAGTTGTATCATCGCTCAAGTATGTGATGGTCCAATGTATTGTCAAACTTTGAGAATTTACCAGTTAATTTACTTTTCCACAATTTGCAGATAGAGTGACTCCGGAAATACCATCTTTCCTACTTGACACGATAGTCCGCAATGGAACCGATAGGTCGATCTCCTGATATATTAGGGAAAACAACACCTTGGATGCTGACGATGATACAACGGCAACTGCAGCCACGGATCCTACTTCCACTAGGGATGGAGGGCTTCTCGGACTCTGTAGTGGTTAGCTTAACAATGATTTTGAGCACCAATGCTTTGAAGATGCCGTGAGAATGTTGGGAGCAGAACTGCTCACCCCTGTTGAAGGTGATATTGGGCCCGATACTCAGAATCCCAGGAATCCCCCATGGATGGTTCCTTCTCCATCAGGTCTGGGGTGTCTGGTTTATTGTGGAGCGTATCCTGCGGACCGTCCCCCTGTGGCACTGATCAGGATGATAGGGATTGGGGAAGACTCATTGCGCGCTCGCCACGCTACTCTACCTCAAGTATATCGTTAATCAGGCTGGAGCAGGCAGACCCTTGCCATATTAGATGGGAAAACGGTGGTGCAATTGGAACAAGTTCCGCGGATCTTTAGCACCGAGAGTGAGATCTATAGATGGCTCATCATCATCGTCCCCGCCAACCTTATCCCAGCCAGGGAGCGAGCGTCCAGAGTTTGATTCCAAAGACTGGGCTCGACCTAATCAACCTCTATTGTCAACGCGGCTTAGTCACAACGAACTCAACCTCAATCCTGACGACTCCAGGGCGGCAGAGCCATCCATCTGATATCCTATAGTGCCTACCGAGCCCACTATCGCAATCCTGAACGCCTGGAGGGCGGCCAGTGGGGGGTTGGGATCTTCGATGAATCCCATATGGCGAAATCCCGAGCAACACAGACCTTCGACTCCCTAATGAAAATTGATGTTCAGTGCAGGATCCAGCTCACAGGTACCCCAATGCACCATACAGTGGGTGATTGGGTTGTGCAGACTGAGTGGCTGTTCGCTCAGGTCACAGATGAGGATGAGATGGAAAACCACGGTCCTCGTCCACTTAACTCAGTAGTAGCAGAGGCGAAGTGCGAAGATGTTACGTTGGAGGAGGCATATGAGTGGATCAAGGATATTGCGTGGCCGTGGACCATCCGGCGCTGGGGCGAGACTAAAGACTCAAACGGGGAGCCCCTAGTCCACATTCCCGAGCTCGCTCAGCACGATGTACGCCTGCAATACACTGACGATAAGGTATTCGCAATGGATGATTGGATTGAGGATGCCAAAAGCGACAAGTGGAATGCTATCCAGACTGTTCTGCATGAGGGGCATCTTGTGTGCCTCACCATGGACCTTCCAGACAACCATGTGAGCTCAGATGACTCAGAACTTGGAGATGGAGGAATCCCCTATCGCCAAAATTGGGATCGCAATAACTTCCACAGCGGGCCTGTGTTCAGATGGCTTTCGGATGTTTTCATTCCGCAGTTGTTAGGCAGACCTGAAGGAGGGGTACCGAATAAGGTGGTAATTGTTTCCCCGCGGCGAGGTCAAGCATCTTATGTCAATTAGTTCCTCCGGACCTTTCATGCCGGTATTCACTCCATCTTATATCACTCTGAGATTGTGTCGAGAGACCGGGATAGGCTACTACAAGAGTTTGCTTCAGTCGATAGACCGGCAGCGCTGATCCTCACTCCAGCCATCGGTGGCACTGGGCTGAACCTAGTTGTAGCGAACCATGTCATAATCTTGCAAAAGTTCTGGAACCTGAATGAGGACCGTCAAGCAGTTGCACGGATTCACCGTATCGGCCAAAGGGGGACCCCAAAGGCATGGATCCTACATTGTGAGGGAGGGGTAGATGATAGGGCCAAAGAACTTCACCAGAGCTGTGGAAAGTTTGAGGCACAGATCATGCACGGATTGATTGGGTAGAAATTCTCCTATATGGAGTTAATGGACACTAGGGCAACTAGCATCCGTGAGCTTGAGGCACAGTCTGCTACACAAGCCAGTGCTGCTGTTCCCGGTGCTTCTGGCACTCAGGGTGGTGATGATAGTACTCCTGATCCTTCTGGAGCCCAGAGAAGTGATGATGGCCCTCCTGGTCCTTCTGGCAATCAGGGTGGTGGTGATGGTGCTTCCGATCCGTTTAGAATCCGGTTTGGAATTCAGGGCAGTGATGATGGCACTGCCAGTCCCCCCGGGGCTGGTCCTTGCAACCCTCGCCCAACTTACCGCTACTAATATGAATTCTGGATTTCCCAGCCAAAGGCTCTTATCTCCGGTATTCGGTTGTTTCTTTTGTTTTCCTCTTTTCTACTTGGGTTGTGAGCATTTCTTTCCTATGTACAGCACGCTATAGATGGTGGTTTCCTCTTGTTTTGGGGTCCGTGTTTGAAGGCTCTTGTTGCCTGGCTTCCATCCGCGGGAGGGTATTGGTCTGTTTCATTTCGTCGTTTTTCTAGTTTTCTACTGGGTTAGCATTTATTTTCGGTCTGCAGCATAGGCGGTGGTTTGTTTCTTTTGTCTTGGGTACGCGTCTCATAGAGCATTAGATTTAGAGTTTACGAGGTCAGTGCGTAGCTGTAGAGTTTTTTTCCATTTGTCTTGGGGTTTGCATTTTATCGGTTTCAGGGTCAAGGGTTTGCATTCGATTAGATGTTAATGGCCGTCCTATTAGCTCCGCGAGATTCCTATCTTTCTCTTCATTTCCACTGCTGTCTCTGTAGCTATAACAAAATTTTGATTCTACATCCGCAGACTTAGCTTGAAGTTAACTGAGAATTAGGCAAGCACAGGACACCCTACACCGAGAAGCGATTTCATGCTGCTTGAGGTGCTAGGCGACGCAGACCCGTGTCATAGACCGCGTTTTGTACTTTCCTCAGGACTTGAAATATCCTTGGCCGCGTCCGAGTTGGGGACCATGTGCTAATGGTTCTTTCAGCTCTAGCTTCCGAGTCAGCTCTAGCGAACCCAGCGCACATTTCCACCATAAGATCGCTCTTGAGCGAAATTGATCTTGCGACTTCCATCGGAAAGGGCCTACCACAATATTATCTACATGTCCCGTATTTGTTTGAGGAGGCAAAGGCACCCGAATACCTTGTCGAGTTCTGTCACCCACGGACCCCACAACCTGCCTATATCTTCCGGCCCACACCTCGCACTTTGCACTTCAATCTTCACATCATACGCCTATCCGGACAACCAAAGGCATGCCCCGTGCAGGAGAGGATACCCAGACTAATCAAACTCAAACTCGAGCTTCTCGCTCTTCTAGTTCTCAGCGTGTTGGCATGCGACAGGAACGGACCAGGTGTGCCTATTCACCCAAGCATCTCCCTCGCCATTCCGAACCCGAGAATCCCCCTCGTCGTTCTGAACCTCAGCATCCCCCTCGTCATTCCGAACCTGAGCATCCCCCTCGTCGTTCTGAACCCGAGCATATCCCTCGTCGTTCTGAACCCGAGCACCTCTCTTGTCATTCAGATGCCGAATCTAATGACGAAGACAACGAAGGGGAATACAATACTGAATTCTCTACCGGTACAGTACCCAATGTAGTTTGGGAGGCTTCTATCTACTGAACTTTACGCTACCGAAATAGAGCAGCAGGACGCACAGGTTATACCCGGTCTACCTGAACCTTCGAGCGTGGTAGTAGACGTAGACCTCTCCTCTGAGTGCGATGTGGTGGAAACACTCCCTCGCAAGCGGTCTCACACAAACTCCGAGGTCCCTGCAAACAGCCACGAGAGACCCCTTATTAGAAGACATTCACCAACTGAGAACCAGCGGTCTACAGGCTTGGGGCAGCAATATGGAACGCAGAACGACCTCCACAAGAGGCTGCGGACTGAGCTGGCTTGGCAACAGCCCCGCTCTCTCGGATATACATCCTCAATATCTGAACCACAGACTCCATCGGACTCCGTGAGTGCCACATTGGAGGCCAAGCTACCACGCAAGTTCTGGAAAAGAGAGTTTATCCCCCCAGAGAATATTCTTGTTGACGATGCTGCAAAACTTTATTTACAAGCAGAAGTCTATACAGGCCAACCATGGCCTTCCGCGGCTGTAATGGAGAATATGATCGAGAGGGCTTGGGCACTGGCATTGGATCAGAGAAAGCGGGAAAAAGAAGAATACCACCGCCCAGGGGATCAGCGGCCCGCGGAACAGGCACCATCGCTTTTTCCTGATGCCATCTCATTAGAGATGGTAAGTCCCCTAACCCAACCAAGAATAAGAATCACAATTCAGCGGCTAAAAGTTGCATAAGCTGAAACGTCGTGTATCGGCTTGTCGTGGCTATCTAGTTTCAGAAGCACGGAAAATAGTGGAGGAGTAGTATAAGTTGCTGATCGCGGACCCAGTTGAGTGCCAGACATTGGTGAATAACCTTCTCAAGGATGATTCGTTTCTTAGCCAAACGGTGGATCTCGGAGCTGGTCCTCGGACTAGCTGGTTTACGGTAGAGGAGATAGTAAAACTGGGGCGTGCCTACTTTTTCGCCAACAAGCGCAGTCTGGGCTGCAAGCCGTATAGGCAGAAGTACTTCAGCCCTCTGCGTTGGCCCACCGTTCTTCTCGTGTGCACTGCTCTTCGCTACGCCCTAATGGACTACGAAGATACAGGGCACAAGTCCTTAGCGGTGGGGGATTTCTCACAGGCAGTGTTTGGTGGTCGGCAAGTGATTTCTTAGGGCGAACAAGGCAGCTAATAAGTTAACAGACTACTACAAGAGGTATTATCAAACATATCAAAAGGTAATTCCGATAACAGCCACTCCCCTGGAGTCCCCTGGAGATACGCCCCTCCGGTCAATTATGCTAACTCAATCTGGGGTTAGATGGCCGAGGCGTGGAAGAACATGACAATCCGAAAGATAGACAGGCATGTGGAAAAGATCCTGTCACAGAACGAGACAGAACGAATCGAAACTGCTGGGTATGATGATGAGATGGGGGATGACATGCGTGACCTCATTGAGAGCGACAACAATAGCTAAGCATGGTCTGCAGACTCTGTCTAGTAGTCCAGAGGTGAATGGTAGTCCGGAGACGAATGGTAGTCCGAGGCGAACGATAGTCCGGTGGTGGATAGGGGTTGGAAGCAGAATGGTGGTCCGCAGGGAAACTGCGAGCGCGGCCGAATTGAAGCCGGACACTTTGGGAGTTGCAACCCCCAAGTGTTCAGCTTCAATTCAGCCGCGCCAGTATTTTGCAGTTCGATGGCTTTTCCTGTTTTTCACTGTATTTAATATGCTTGTTATAATTGGCGTTGATGGTGAGCACAGTGACATAGACTACACTTTTTGTATTGGTTAGATCCAGCAGGGGGGATTTTTATTGGTAATGAGTATTTGTTTATATAGGTTATATATCTAGAGTTTATATAGGTTATATATCTAGAGAACAGCAGGGTGTGCTGATACAATCACTGGGTTAAGTACGACGCGTATATGGGGCAGCAGAATGATAATCGTGGAACCCAGAGAACCCAGAGGGCCTCAGAGCCAAGGCTGTGTGAAACCAGTGAAAATAGGGGTGGATGGAACACGGACTAGGAAAGAGCTGGTCCGCGGTTAGACTACTACGGAAGAACCAGTAGAGGGCAGAGGCAGAACCAAGACAATCAGGATATTGCTAAGACGAATCGAGAGGCAGACCACAGGTAAACAGGATGGATAGAAGATTATGAGCAAGAGCCAAGAGTGACACGGAATTCGCAAAGAGGGTCTGAGAAACACGTAGAGGGGAAGCGAAAGGATCAGGTTACATAGGAGGGGGGAGCAAGTAACAGAAGGTGATTGAAATCAAAAACGCGTAAACTGGGGGACAAGGGCGATGGACCTGTATGGGTCTGGGCTGAGGGAGGCAGAGGCCGGGAAGTAGAAGGGGTATGTGAGGGAGGTGCGAGAGAGTATAGAAGAGTCAAAGCAAGGACATGGGATAGCCAGGACAAGGGAAGGGTGGACCAGAGATCACTGGGACGAGGGAAGTGTGGACCAGAGATCACTGGGACAGGGGAAGCGTGGACCAGGACCACAGACCCAGGGTCCGAGTAAAACGGCTGGACCTCGGTGCTAGGGGGTGGATCAAGAGGTTCAAGGGGACGAGTGGTAACCAGGTTACTTCAGGACCAGCGAAAACATTTTGCTGATGTCAATAGCGTCCTGTACTGACACCTCACACCTAGGAGGTGGGATCTCTGGGGGAAGAGCCACTATTAGGACATGTTGTCCTGCATATCGGCTCATATACGCCAGCCCCTGCGTCACTCGAGCGCGCGAAATCAGTTCCTGGGAGTGGGTCTGGAACCTAACCACCCGACGATCATTGCTAAGAATTCTCCTCTGCCAGCCGTTATGGGACCTAGGAAAGGCCCTTCTGCCCCTTGCATGGCGCTCCACATCGTCCTCCTCATCAGAGTCAGATTCTGGCTCAGTGTGGAACTCGGCGACGTCGAATTGGCCGGGGAAGAGATAATTCCAGCTGTGCCCAACAAGAGGTGTATTGGGACGAACAGGGTCCCCACCATCAGGAGGGGCAACAGCTGCTCGGTGGAGGAAGCAGGCGATAGTAACGGTGGAGCACTGGGAGAGACGAAGCCAGGCATTGACCTGATCGTCGTCGATCAACTCGATCTGGTCAGCGCTATCAGGAGTGACATTCAGGCCTTGAATGTCGCGGAGAATTCATATGAACTGCCAGGGGTGCTCGCCGTCCTCTACGTACCGACAGGCAGCTTCGCCGAGCTCCTGTAAAGTGTAGTGCCTGAGAACCACCAGCGAACTCTTGTTTGACATAGCGTTATTACCACGGTTTATCCATGGGAGCTGGCGAGCCTACACAGGCTCGGCACCTATGGTCGAAATGAATATTATTCATACCGGTTTCTCCTCGTGAACGGTCGGTTGGGGACGAGCAATGGCCCTTTCGTCTCTCGATCCGGATCCAGATGCACCGCCAGCGACCACATCTCCCCCCTTTTCCTCGATATCGGAATTAAGGCTGGCATTCCTACGAGACTCAGCTGCCTTCTTCAGGACATCCATGATGAGAGCATCTAGAGCAACGTGGAAGGCTCGATGTTGGCCGTTCCAGGGGGAGTTGAATTTGGCTCGAAAGCCTCTGAGGGCAATGTGTGCGACGGTATCCGTCCTAACTTTGTTCCACAAAGTGTTACCGGCCTGCGTGCGAGAGGTGATATTCCTCTCGTTGCACTTCAGGAGAATGTATGTGCGAAGGGCGCGGTATCTCCTCCCTTCCACGGTTCGTCCCTCACCAGTGAGGTTGAGCTCAGTCCGGAAGATGGCAGTGGTGACACGACCACGACCACGAATTGGAGGCATGCTATTAACCAATTAGATTCTCTGTAAAAAAGACTAAATGGGACGCGCAGAAGACTAACCTGAATTCGGCAAGGATGTTCTTGGCGTGCAGAAGAAGACGGGAAATCCCAAAGAAATCTAACAATAGCGATCAGTAATTATTCTATCTTTGGAAAGGTGCAAATGAGACAAACAGAAGACTAACTATAAGGGGGGATAGCAAGCGAAAACGGGGGGCCGCTAGTGTATCTAGAGAATAGTGGTCAGCTATCATTTCACATTAAAGCTGTAGAAGAGCTCGTACGAGCCGTGCACAAGTTCATTCAAGTACTTACTCAGCGCTTCATCGTGCCTCAGAAGGAAATGAGAATGACCAGGCCTCGGGTTGGTATCTCTAGGAGGTCGAGGAAGGAAGAAAAGGGACGAATTATGGCACAAACTTACTTTTAGGAGGTAGAAGTGATCAAAAAGCTTCGCTTCAATTAAGCGTAAGTTACAGGTATTCTATGGATATCAATCAGTATAGCCTACCAAAGGCCTGAGAACGGCTCATTTCGGACATTAGGAACTGCGGACGAGACATACCAGGATAGTTGGTGTGAAATGTGAGTGAGACTGTATGATCGCGGAATTTTTTTTTTTTTTTTTTTTATATCATGCGTTCATTGTTTTAAGGTACAAAAAGCTTCATGTAGCGGTGGCTATGAAAAAAACAAAACCTATAAAGCAAAAAACATATAACAAAAGAAACCATTTCCCACGCCCTGATAGTACTAAGTAGTGAAGCCATAAACTGTCGGCCTCGTCTGTCAAAAACATAGAAATATAGGGAAACTCCAACATACTTCGCGCTTCGTAAACTTTACAAGGAAATTTTTACAAACGCAACATGCAGGTTGTGGGGTGAGGGGCGATGGGGGAGGAATTATGCTGTGCGGGGGGTGGTGGGAGTGGTTATTCTTCGAGGGGGGGGTCACCGGGGGGGTACCCAGTGCGGGTGTCTAGGATGAAGCGCCGGAGGGCTGAGAGGGAGGGAGGGTGGTTCCAAATTGGGCTCTCGGGCGAGAGGCTTTCGACCGCACTTAGGTGGCGGTGTCTGGCTTCAGCTCTGGCCGGGCAGCGTAGGATGGCGTGTTCGAAGGTTTCTGGGGCTTCTTGACACCGGGGGCATGTGGGCGGGCGGTCTGGGTCGTCGCGCCAGGTAGGGTGGGCCAGCAGGTAGCTTTTGCCGGCACGCATTTGGTGTATGCGGCTGGCAGCGAATTTGTGGAGCCCCATGAACGGATGGGGGGTCGTAGAGGCGGAGTACGCGTAGTAGGGGGGCGACGGGAGAGATTCTTCCCAGTCTTGGAGTAAAAGTTTCTGAGACCTCTCTCTGAGCGTGGCGTAGGTCCGTGCTATGAGGGTCGGGGGTGGGATGTCTTCTGTCTGGGGGAGAGTGGCTCCCCCGATCTGGGGGAAACGAGGGAAGCTGTAACTAAGGGGGAAGGCTAAATGTGCGAGTTCGTCGATGGGGAGATGTCTACTCATGGGGGGGGAGGGGACCGGGGTTTTCCAGCTAAGGGGGAGATAAACGGATGAGAGGCCGACAGTCATTGGCCGGCAGGTGTCGGGGGCCCTGAAACCAGATAGGGAGGGGAAGGTGGGCGGGAGACGGGCTGCCGCGGGGTTGGGTGTAGGGGGTGAGCAGCAGAGTCTGAGAGCCGCGGTGCATCTCTTATGCCTGCAGTAAGGACCTATGGGGGGGAGGCATGCCTCCCTGGACAGTATCGGGATGGGGGTGGCGAAAAAGCAGTTGGTGGTCCATCTTTGGACCCTGTGCCAGAAGGAGCTCATGCGGGTGGTAGAGCGGGCGTTTGGGACGAAAAGGTCTGCGCCGTATGTGAGGATCGGGAGGACGAGACCCATGGCGAGCCGGTGTGTGAGGAAAGGGCGGACTCCCGCTCCCGGGGAGGCGACTCTCTTAAGGAAGGAAAAAGCCGCGTTGGCCAGAGCCAGGCGTCTCTCAAAGTGATTGGTAGTGGTGAGGGCAGGGGAGAACCAGTAACCGAGCCACCTTACCTCCTCAGAGGGGCGGAAGATCTGGTCGTTGAGGGTGACGGGGTGGTTGGATTTGAGGGAACCTCTTTGGCTTGGGGTACGCCAATGGATGAGTTCCGTTTTTGGGATGGAAAAGGACACACCCAAGGCTGCGGCGCGTCGGGATAGTGATGTGAAAAGACTTTGTAGCCGGCGCACATTGGACCGGTAGGAGGGGGAGGAGACTGTGAGTGAAAAGTCGTCGACGTAGGAAAGCATAAGGCCTCCCTTGGTATCGGCATGGAGGGGTGCCACGTATATGAGGAATAATAGAGGAGAGATTGGGGAGCCCTGAGGGGTTCCGACTGTGACTGGGGAGGGGGTCCTGGGGGAGCCTTGGTAAACTAGTGTACACTTCCGTTCTGACAGGAAGGAGGAGACCCAGTTGACCATGTATTTGGGGGTGTTTTTGTCCAAGAGACGCTTGCGGAGGGTGAGGGCGTCGATGTTATCGAAGCCGGCTTTGATGTCGAGGAAGAGGGAGGATACCTTGCGGTGGGTGCGTTGAAGGGTTTTAACTTCGTGGACCAGGGTGGTGCAGGCCTCGAAAGTGCCTAAGCCTGGCACGGACCCACATTGGTTGGGGTGAAGCAGGCCAGATGACTTGGCCAACGAAAAGAGCCGGGCCGCCATGATCCTTTCCAGGATCTTGGAGACGGTTTTTAATAGAACTATGATGCGGAAGGACGCTGGGGAGTCGTAGGAGGCTTAGCCTGGTTTGTCCAAGATGACGCCATTGGCCACTATCAGCGAGGGAGGGTGGTAACCATACGTCAGAAGGGGGTTTAGGAGATCTAGAAGGATGTCAGGGTAGTGCTTGTGGATGTGTTTCCAAACGGAGTAGGGTATATCGTCCGGTCCTGGGGCGGAGGAGGGTGAGGACTTGGCGAGGGCCGAGGAGATTTCCTCTCGAGTGAGGGGGGTTGCGTCGGGCAAGGGCGAGAGCCTCCCCGTGGGCGGGGGTTCTGGCCGAGGCGGGAAGAAGTGGGCGAGGAGGGCGTTGTTGATAGAGGTGGGGTCGTTGGCATCTGGGAGGGAGGGGAAACGTACTGCCTGCCTGGGGGTAACCAGCTTCTTGGCGGTCCAGATGTTGTTGGGGGTGGTTTTAGCGAGGAAATCGGCCCAGTATGCTGATTTGGCGCGTTTGATGGCTTTGAAGTAGCCATTCCTGGAGAGTCTTGCCGTTTCCCTTGCTTGTGTGTTTTGGAGTTTCTTTGCTCTTCTTGTAGCTTTGTTGTATTCCTTTCGGAGGGCGGTGAGGAGGGGAGTCCACCATGGTTTAGATTTGGCGGAAGGACGTGATGTAGGGGTTGCCATTCTAAGAGTTAAGGTCAGGGAGGAGAGGGAAGCCGAGAACCAGGAGTCAAACTGCTGCGGGGAGGGGTGAGGGGGGGGCGGGGGGACGCGGAAGGCCTTGAGGGTAGGTTCTAGGACCGTCTAATCCAAGAAGTTCCACTTGGCTTGGGGGGGAGGGGAATGCCAGAGAGGGGCTGAAAGGGAGATGGAAATGGGGACGTGGTCCGATCCTGTGGATGGTATGGATGAGGTGTTCCAATTGTGTACGAAAGGGGTCATGGAGGGGTTGGCAAAGGCTAGGTCTATGACGCTAGGTCTGTGGGGGCCAGAAAGGGGGAACCGGGTGTATTCCCCTGGTGTGTTGATGCAGGTAAAGCTGAGGTCGTCGGCTCTGTTGAAGTAGGGGTCGGCAATGGAAGCTTCCTGAGAAGAGGGGAGGCGGAGGGGGTCGGTACGGGGGCTGTGGATGTTGAAATCCCCCACTACGAGGTAGGGAATACCAAGGGGAACAAAAATTTGGTCTGGTTTGACCGTGTGGGGTTGTGGGTATCTGGAGCGTGAATAGATATTCGCTAGGCGAAAGCAAGGAAATTTTGTGCCGAAGCAACCTGAGGGGGTATAAATATCAATATGCATGCAGTCGCTCACATCCGGCGTGAACACTGGAAGTACGGAGTTGAATTTCAAAAATTCTGTGGAGACATAGCAGGCCACCTTGGGGAGGGGCGAGGGGGGGGCGAATGACTTGTACCCATTGAAAGTAGGTAAAAAGCCTTTGGAGGACGGGGGGTCTTGCAAGAAGACCAGTTGCGGAGGATGGCCTATTGTAAATGACGAAAATAAAGATAAAAACACATCCCAGCTTCCCAGGCTGTTGGGTTGAATGAGCGTGATATTAGGCGCGGGGGCCAGCCCCTTGGTGCTGCTGGAGGTTTGGGTATTAGTCATGGCGGGGGCGACCCCGACGGTTCATTGGAGTTACGGGGGGCACGGGGGTCCTGAGGGAGCAGGGCCCATCGCGCCTGTGGGTGGCACATGAACGGCAGTTACGGGGCGGGGGGTGGCAGGGCCAGGATCGGAGGTTGGGTGGGCCTGGGGAGTAGTGGGTGCTGGCACGCCATCTTCTTCCACATCCATGGACTCTTGACTGTCCGAGGATGCGGAGGAGCCGACAGACTCCGGGGGGGGCACGGGGCGGGCGGGGGGAATAGGGCGGGACTTGCACTCCTTTGAGTAAGCGGTGTGGTCGTTGCCGCAGTTGGCGCAGTGGGGCGGTGAGGTGGGGCAGCATTCAGCCACAGGTCTTTCGTTGCCTCCTTTGGGGCAGGTGGGGTTTTGGCATCTATGGGCGGCCTTGGTATGGTGAAGCGCACAAATGGGGCAGGAAGGGTGTTTTTGCTTGCATCGGGCGGCGGCATGGCCGAAGCGGCAGCAGTTGGAGCATTGTGTGTAGCGGTTGGCTGAGATAGCCTTTTCCACCTTGCGGCGTTCTGAGTAGAGGAAGATGGAAGGGGTGAGGGTTGGAACGTCGTCGGGGTCAACGGAGATAACCACCGAAAGCGCTTCTTTGGCGGTTCGAGTAGCTCGGTCAGGGTTAAGGTACCTGGCCGACTGGATCTGGACCGCTTTCGCGAAACCAATAGATGCTTTGAGATGGGGGTAAAGCTGCTCGTCGTCTTCGGGCATCTCATCGGTGGGGATGCTGCGTATGACCAGCTGTATAGCAGTCAGGGCGAGGCAGAAGGGAAGCCAGGGGTTGTCGCCTGTTGGGAAGGCTTGGTTGAGGCGTCTTGTAAGCACATCGAAGTAGGGGGAGTAGGAAGAAGCGGGTGTTTGTGGGTCGGTGCAAGTGAGTGAGACTGCGCCTCGGTCATTGACCTTGGCGAAAAAGCCTTTTGGGAGGAGGCAGTTTGAGTCAGTGAGGGTGTTGGCGATGATGTCGGGGAGGGAGCGAGCGATACGTCTAGAGAGGGCGTGGGGGGCAGGAGAAGAGCGTGGTGCAAAGAACCGTCTTGAAGCAAAGGGGAGGGGGGGGGCAGCAGCCTTTAAGGCTCTGTCCTCGTTACTCGCAACCTCTGTTGCTTTGGCTTGCTTGGGTTTCTTTTTTCCACTTCTTCCGCCGGAACCAGCCGCCTGGGCGTAGGTTGGTTGGTTTCTGGGTTTGTAATCCGGCTGAAGGGTGGCATCTGTGAAAGCAGACAGGTCATATTCTCCGGCGCGGAATTGTTCCGCCTCCCAGGAGTGGGGGAAGGCCTTTGCATAAAGCTCGGGGTTACCGAACATTTTGCCCAGTCTTGTGTCGTAGTAGGGGCAGTGGATTGCGGGGTTAATGGGGGCGAGGGGGGGGGCGGGGGAGGGGCTGTGAGGGATTTCTGCTGGGTGGTGGGGCCTTGTGGGGCGGCAGGGTAGGGTGGGTGGGTGGGCTGATTGTTTTTAGCCGGGGCCGGGGGACGGGTGGGTGGGGCTGGTGTGGGGGCTGAGACCCTATGTGACAGGTCACGTAGGGCCGAGGTGATCGGGGTGAGGTCTTCCGGGGTTACGGAGGCATTCGTGATGTGGGAGGAAAGGTCGTGGACTTGGGTGCGGAGTTCGCTGTTCTCATTTCTAAGATCGTCGACTTGCTTTGTGATGGACTCGAGTTGAGTGGTGATGGCTACAATGCCAGAGACAGTTGAGCAGAGGATGGAGAGGATGGAGCCCTCGCCGGGGGTGATGGATTGCAGGCTGGAGTCGGAGAGGTCGGGGACCAGGTTGGGGGGGAGGCGTAGTTCATCCCTCGTCTGCCTAAAGATTTCCGCGAGGAAGGCAAGGGGGGGAGAGGGTCTTGGAACTGGGGAAGGGGGGATTTGGATGTTCCGTGGGGTGGAGGATCGTGAGATGGCGGCTGCCAGCTCTTGGTTGCCTGGGGGGATGGGGGGTATTTCCGACATGGGACGGAGGGGGGCGGGGGTGTGCTGGCGTGTGTCCCGGAAGCGAAACGGGTTTGTAGAATAGTTTTGAAATGTAGGGGGGGGAAAGTAGAGGGCGAGAAGCTTGGTGTATGATCGCGGAAAACAGTTCTCGTTTATATATAACGTATCGTTATGAAGGGAAAAGTTGCTTTTAGAGGACTAAAAACGACGATGAGAAGCTGTAGATTGATTAGAAGGTAATAAAGGTGTGGAAAAGGAAGATCCCGGGGTAGCGAGGGGTTTATATAAGGAAGAGCGTACTATTCAAGCTGTTTGTCGTAGTATCAAGAGTTCTAACAACTCAGACCAGTTTGAAAGAGACTGTTAAATGTCTCAACTTGAACGTAGAACGTCCTTCTCTGCCTGTACAAAAAGGTACAGTTGTACAGTTACCGTGAGGCAAACATGTAACAAGGTAAGCTTGTACACTTGAAAAGGTGGGTTGAACAAACATGAACAAGCTTTTCAAGAGTGCTTTAAGGTACAATGATGTAATAGGCAGGCTTGTGACTACCCCTGCTTTCTTGATGTGGGTTCGGATAAGGAATATTAGGGTATGGTAGATGAGCGGTGCCATTAGGTTTGGGGCTCTCAAAGTCTGCAATACGCCGAATAAAGCACACCTGAGGTTTAGGGTATAATTCACATTGTTTATCATTTTTTAAAAAGTAATCGTAGATATAAGTGTTAAATTCGGTCTTTTTGAGATTTGTAGGAATCTGTCGTGGCCCTGGGCCGTCGTTTATATTCATGCCCGCAGGACCTCGAACGCCCTACCTGGATTTAGTCTGAATGCTAATGTGAAAAGGGAGTTTTGAGCCGCAGAACGTCATTCAAGTACGAGTACTAGTACAATCCTGCTCAGGGGAAGGTGAGACCGACCTGAACAGTTGGCCTTTGAATTACAAACAGGCCACACAACACACCTTGAAAGATTTTCAAGTTTTCATATTTTTTCTATCCCTTGCAATATCTCAATTTACTGAACAGACGGTGTGACGATGAATTTTGTCCTGTTTGTACCTTTTTGCATACAATAACATATATCTATAGCACAGTTCCAGTTAAGAACAAGTTATTCAATTACCCCACGGGTTCAAGCACAGTGAGATCAGTCTCGAAAAGTAAGTTTGATTTTCGCCTCCCTTTTGTGCTGTGTATCAAATCTAATTTCTTGTAGAATAGTACAAGAGTCTCAATGCCCGAACTGCAGAAGCAAATACAAGTCAAGTACATGGTACCGGAAGCATATGAAAACAGCGCATTTTGACTTTGTACAGCCTATTTGCGACGAAGAGCGGCATGCACGAATCCCCCAGCCTGCCGACTCTGACCTAACCTCCAATCTACTCGGGGAAGAATTTAGTACGGCTGAAACAAATATTGAAGCAAATGAGTTCGATCTCTACCTAAACGCTGCCGATTCGGACGTGGAAAGTCTTAATTATTCAGACACTGAGGAAAGCACTCCATTGGTTGGACTACCGATACCGACGAGGCACCCCACTGCGGGAAGGTCACTACGGGACGTTGTACAGCCCGAAAGATTTGAAGATGAGATATGGTCACCATTCAGAAGCAAGAAGGACTTTGAGCTTGCTCGGTAGTTCATTGAAGCAAAGGTACCAAAGGATCACATGGATAGATATTTCAAGAAGGACTTGGGGCCTGAGGGCAGTAATATTAACTCTGCTTATCGGCTCCTTAATGCCGTTGATCAGTTGGAATCAGGTATGGGAATGAAGAGCTGGAAACAGGGGTTTGTATCGTTTAGCGAAGCTGTAAGTAAATGCACCCTACAACATCCTATTCTAACCGAAATTAGGAAATTTCGGATAAGGAAGGACCAGACGAAGCTTCCGTAACACAGAATTCTATTTCCGCAATCCTATTGATTGTGCTAAATATTTACTTGGTCAAAAATGTTTTGCTCGAGATTTAGTTTACGCTCCTGTGAAGGAATGAAATAGCAAAGAACCACCTCAGAGAGTTTATTCGGAGATGCATACCGCTGATTGATGGTGGGAGACACAGGTAGGTTCAAATATGACCTTCCACGGCGCTTCCATACCGTTTACTAGGACACAAAATTAACAGCCAGCAAAGGATGAATTACCGGATTGAGCAACACTCGTACCAATCATAGGTTCCTCAGACGTTACTTGTTTGACCAATTTCTCGGGAGATAAGAAAGCCTGGCCAATCTACATGACAATTGGAAATATCCTATCGAGTACATAGAATAAACCCTCGAAACATGCAACCGTTCTTTTGGCGCTTTTGCCCGTCTCCCCAAAGATGCTGGGCGTAGCAGCAAGAGATGCACGGCAAAGGCAGGTCAACAATGAGATTCTTTGTGATTTGATGGAAGCGATCTTTGCACCAATTGTTGCACTAGGGAACTCCGGACTTGAGGTTGAATGCGCCGATCCAAAGGTCCGATTTTATTTCTTATGCCTCTCGGCGTGGATTCCGGATCAATTGGAAAATGTAACATTGCATAGTATTCAACAAAATCAGTTCGCTGTCTGTGATGTTTGACCGGAACAGCTAGGGTCCCATTTGAGACGTTCTGCAGCCAGACGAGATTATAGGAAATCCCAACATCTCTTCAACAAATACTGTGAAAAAGACCAGCAGGTCAAGCAACAACTAACAGATTGTGGTTTCAAATTGCTTCCTAGCATCTTTTGGGGGCTTCTGAACGTTCAGCAATCCACCCTGCCCAAACCAGATATTCTCCATGTGGTGTACCTGGGAATATTCGAAACACACCTTATGAAATGGGTTATCGGATTTCTAAAGAAATACAAATGGCTACCAGCATTCGATGCTATCTGGAACAGTTTAGATATTTATCCTGGCTATTCCGCGCCGAACATCAGCAAACAAACAGCCTGCCCCCTGTGCCTCATGTCATTGAGTTTTACGTTTTGGCACATTGTGAGTTCTATGATCACAATATTAAAAATCCCGTTAGTTTGACTAAAGAAGATGATATTAATTCTGTTTTCTGCAAAATATGAGCAATTTTTATTAAGAACTGACGGACCTTTTACATACCGAAGTTGAGAAATTTGAGTTCATAAGATAAAACTTTGTAATGTAAAATGTCTATGAGATATTAATAAAAATAGCTCATATTTTGCTAAAATTAAGATTTGTATCTGGTTATTAGGGGACACAATTGGAAGCATCATGATTAACCGGGGTCACTCGCAATTAGCTAAAACGTAAAACTCAACGACATGGCTTACTATGGAGCACAAAAGACAGACTTTTTTTTTGCTAATGAACAAAGAGTACAGTCGGATCTCTTAGTGGACCGGAAAAGAGATGAAGAATCTGGTTAAAGTGATACTACCATGTTTTGCAGCCTCCCTACGTCGTCCGAGTGCCGCAGAACGTCCCATATTCACCAAAGCTCTAACCTGTGTCCGGTCGATTGTCGACTTTACTCTAATGTCACAATATACAAGCCATACCGATGAGACGATTCAATACCTCAAACAGTTCCTTAAGGCCTTTCATGATCACAAAGTCGTTTTTAAGGAGTACCGAAAGGATAAGTCCACTGCCAGGAAAGTGAGAGAGGTCACAGCCAGAATTCGAGGTGAGCATAGTGAAGTACTCAATCAACACCGCCTTTTGGGGGCTACATTTGCCAAAAGACGTCGCATTGCAGACGAGCAACGTCGCGATTTAGATGGAATTGTTGCAGATATATATGATGAGGATGTAGACTTTAACTTTATTAAGATACATCTGTTGAGTCACTTCGGGGACCATATACGGCGCTTTGGGAACATTCAAATGTATTCTACCGAGTCGGATGAAACAAGTCACAAAACAATAATCAAGGAGGGCTATCAGCGGTCAAATAAAAACGATGTAAGCCAACAAATACTACGATCATATTCTAGACTTGACAGCTTCAAAATTCATGAAATAAATATCCAAGCGGATCTATCACGTCCGATTCAAGATGAAGTACCCGACAAACAGCACAAACGGCAAGTTGGTTCAGTAACTAAACAACCAATAGGTTCACACCAACCGTGGAAACCATTTCCCAGCTCTACCAGAGTTTGAGAAATTTTCCGGACCTTTTAATCAATTATTATTGACGGAAGTCGTCTGTGAGACAACATTTTGATGTGGATTCGGTTAAACAGTTTCCCGTTGAGATATGTCGGCTGTTACATGTACCGGTAGAGAACTTTCAGGACGAGAGAGAGGTCACTTGGTACCTTCTTCGATGTACCGGAACCCAGCATTGGAGGTCAACAGGGCAGAGCAGGAATGATTGGGTATGGGTAGATTCGGGTAATAGAAGTATTTATGGAGCAATAAAAGGCTGTTATCCGGCCCGCTTGGTTTCAATAATGAAAGTTTGAGCCCCATGAACGGGTTTAGTGGATAAACTGGTATTAGTAGATAGACTATCTGTTGAGAACTCAGAGAAGCTCAGCGATATAACGGGACTTGTTACCGTTACTTTGGGGACGGCGAAAGGCCCAAACGGAACAACCGAGATAGTCGTTAGTATCAAACGGATCATGGGCATGGCGCATTTAGTACCCGAGACTAGTAGTACGGATAACAACCGCTGGTATGTAAATAGTAGGATTGATTTAGGAACATTTCATAGAATTTATTGAAAACTTTACAGTAGAAAGAAAGAAACAAAGAATGGTATAAAGAGGACACGTAGCGGTGTATTTTGAGACACCTAAGGATATCGATGGTGAACTAAGCGAGGCGACAAATAGGAGTGGTACAGAACGGCAAAGCAAATCCTGAATGTCAAGAGAAGAATGAGAGAAGGCACAAAAGATACCGGCTTCAGTGAAATAAAACAGATTTGGCACGCATACTTTGGAAACAGAAGGGTGTGTGTGGCTGGTACATGGGTAGAGAGTAGATGTTATGACCTGAAGAACGTCCCCCAGGGGACGAAATCCATAACGGAGAAATCAAGGGGAAGAGAGAGAGAACAAAGTGCGATATGGGACGCTGAGACAGACGAGGTTGTTCCGGATGCGCACCAGGGGTAGAGAGTGCATGTTATAACGTGAAGAACATCCCCAGGGGGACGAAATCCATAACGGAGAAATCAAGGAGAAGGGAGAGCGCTAAGGGCGTGATGGGGCGCTGAGACTGGCAAGGTTGTTCCGGACGCGCACAGGTATAAAGCGGACGCACAACAGCCAAAATGGCCTGGTTAGAAATGCAAAAACAAATAGGGGTCAGTTAAGCGAGACCTCCTTGCTAGTGGAGCAAGCTAGGGGCCACCTGCAAAAGAGGACGATAAATGGCGCCGAAGGCATGTATGGGGCTTTCAGAAGGCCTGTTGGGTCTTTAGGAAAGGCGGTAAATGTATGAGGGACAGGAGGGACCGGGGGAGGTGGTATTACTAGCAGATACAGGGAGATATGTAGGTAATACATGAGGGAGAATTTTTTTTGCTGATGTAGGAGGATCAGGTCCATGCAAGCATAGAGCTAACGGATAATGGTCAGCACAAGCACGGACCGGAATGGGCAAGGCCCGCCTAAGCGCTGACCTGGAAGGCGAAACTCCATGCAAGTACGAACCAGAAGAATAAAGGCCTGCGCAAGCGCAGACCTGAAGAGTAAAGGTTCGCACAAGCGCGGGCCGAGAGGATCAAGGTCTGGGTAAGAGAAAATCTGATTGCAACTAAAGTGTACTGGTCAATATGGGAGAGCAACAGAGGCGTATAGGTAGAGAGTAAGGATCTGCCAGAGACGAACAAGGGAGAGTGGAAGCAAAGAATGATGGGCCAGTAATCCCACGAGGCGCAGATGGAAATTGGTATCTAGCTATTAGGGATTGGAGTTGAAATACATTTTGCTGATGTCTGTATTGGTTTATTGTTTGCTGGTGGGGCAGTATTCATACTTTTGGTATATAATATTTCTCGAAATAACTGAAAATGTAAGAATTGATAAAATTGAACAACTAGGTAAGAAATAAATAGCTATCAAGCACAGTATTTACCATCCAAATTTCATTTATAGAAACTATCATAATACTATTTAATACATATTTATCTACATTAGATAAATATCCCAATTTATAAAAAATTGCTATCTTCTTGACTGGTACGACAGTGGAAAATGTTGTGCCGACCCCCCTGTCATGTCTCAGACGGGGATGACTAAGGGGCCCTCAGTATTTTTCTGCGATACTGTGCGTAGGCATGATCACATATGCAATATCAACCATGATCTGAGGTTTGCACATCTGAGAATTTGTGATAACTAACAATTGTCAGCCATGTGATTAATTAAGCCTACGCATATCATTGCTGAAAAGCACTGAGGGCCCCTTAGTCATCCCCGTCTGAGACATGGCAGGGGGGTCAGCACAACATTTTCCACTGTCGTACAAGTGCCAGGGGTGATGTTTTCGTACACCCCAGTGTGGCTTACCCGCAAAAAACTATTAAAAATTGGTGAGGTCACAAAGTGGTGTGTACGAGAACTTTTTTTTTTTTTTTTTTTTTTTGTTAAACTTTTTGTATATTCGATATCTACTATACTATCGAACTAACTAAACCGTTTTCTGTATCCTTTAGGATGTCTACAGTATCCCTACTAGGAATTGCATCGCAGGGCTTGAACCTGACCCGCTCCAACCTATGCCCGTCCAATCAACAGGTAAGAACCTCCATCTGCAGTACAATACCCAGAACCGAAACCTACTTAGCCCAACCGCAAGCTTGGTATCGCCGACGTCTTTTCGGAATCAGCCCCTCTGACCACTTTCCAGTCCTTTTTCTAACCCTTATGAAAACGTAACCCCCAAAGAAATAAACAACCTCCGCCTCTACCACTCTCTTGCTCCGAGCAACCCCTAGGTTATTTTACGGCCGCGAAGTAGGCCACCTCCACCCCCTCCCCTTCCAACGACTATCGTCTCATCCGCGCCATGGTCTATGATATAGATATGGTATTCCATAAACCATCCCGGAGACTCGAAACCTAAAATATCATGAGCACAAAGGAAACAATCAAAGATAGTGTTGGCCAAGGTAAAATCCATCGCCTAACCAACAACCGGATCCGATCCCCTGCCATTCTAGCGGCGCGGTTAGATAGACCTCCCCGGTATGGGTGCGACTTCATTCCAACGACCCTCCTTTTCCGTTCTCAAAACTCCTACCCCACCCGACCGAGCATCAACGCCATGAGTTGGGCCGCTTGCAATGGGCGACCCCCCCCCATCCCTGACACTAATACTCGCCACTCCCAAACCAACTCCACTCCTAATCCAAGCCACATCAAACGCCACTCCTTTCCCAAGCCACAACCTCAACCAACGCCACACTCCTAACCCTAACCTCGTTCCTCCCTTGCGCCACAACCACATGCGCCGGCCCTAGCCCTAAGGCTAAGCCACCCCCTCACCCGCGTCCTACACGCCTAACCAGCCTACGAATAGGCCAGTCCCCAGAGAAACCGTAAACCGAGAGGATTCATAAAGAACATCTAGGTAAACGATAAAGTGTTGATGGAAACGATGAAAAAGCGAACTAAATCTTCGTTAACAAGAAGACCTTCTCAAAAGAAGTCAATACACCTAGGTGATAAAGACACATGAAGCTATCGTGAGATGAACTCCATGGACCCTGATTCGCCCACGGGAAAGATATGACACGTCACAAGGAGGTGAGATTTCAATCGCTGGGGTTGTAGGAGTGATCGAGGATGTACGAGAACTTTATCCCTGGCACTTGTACCAGTCAAGGAGATACTATTTGAAAAAATAAGATTTTTGTGGCATGCCGTCCAGGCCCCAATTTAAATATATTTAAATAGTGAAAAAAATGGCATTAAAGTGGAAAAATTGCAATTTTTCTAGCATGCCGTGCAGGGCCTAACTAAATTTTTGCAGATGTGTAGACTTCAGAACACTGCTAATATTAGCCACATGACCACACTTACGCTGATATCACTAAGGAATACTTGGGCTGGCCCCTTAGTCATCTATGTCTGGCAGTCCGGCAGGGGTGGGTCGAAATTTTCAATGTCTTGCCAGCCCAGGAGATAATAAGTTCGGACACACCAGTTTGTGACCTCACCAGCTTTGGAGGATTTTACGCTGGTAAGCCACTTTGGTGTGTGCGAAACTCACCTCCCTGTGCCTTGTAAGTTGTTTTTTTAAAGTAGATGAAAAAGAGTAAAACAATTGAACCAGGCCGGTACCCGGGGTAGGGGTGAAGTATTGGGACAAGCAGGGGGGACGTGATGTCTGTGCAAATTACTTGAAATGGGATTGAAGATACCAATTTGAGTAATTTGCACAGACATTGAACCCCCCTGCTTGTCCCAATACTTCACCCCTCATCCGAGTACTAAGACAACTCAATTTGTTTAAATTTTTAGAAATTATATTGTGGGAAAAGGTATAATACGATGTTATTAAGTAAGCTATTTATAAATGACTACTAGGTATTAAGTTAGTTTATACTCGTAATTTTCTGACGTTTGTAAACACGACTGCTATTGCATATGGGCAAAAAATTGCCCGGAGCCTCAAGATTTTGGTGTTATGCAATAGCAGTCGTGTTTACAAACGTCAGAAAATTACGAGTAGAGTATTTTAAAAGTAGCTAGGAGGGCGTAATCTAATTAGCAAAAATCCACTAGAACGAAGCTTTATTTCCTATCGGTTAATTATCATAAACCTAACCTGTAGTTCGTCAATCTTAGTGGACTACTGATTTTGACCAAAATCAACAACTCCCCTGCTCCGTGCTCGTACAAGTACCATAACATAATCCTGGACCGTTGCACTATTCGGTGTCATACTTAACCAAGTTGTGTTCGGAAGGCACGGAGGGCCCTAACCTAATGCCCCCGCTGCACGTGCTTTGGTGGGGGCTGAGTCACGCTCTGTGGGCAAAACCTACGAATTCGTGTTTGGTTACCCACCAACACTTCTCTTCTAACGATATAATATATAGATTCTTGCCCTCGTCTTTTTTCCACCTCTCATCCTTCTATCGGAGTCTTGATCTTTGAAAACGCTTACTCCTTCTCGTCATGCCTTCTACACCTCCTAGCGGTGCTCCAAGCTCCAAGGAGAAGAAGTACGACCGTCAACTAAGGCTGTGGGGTGCAAACGGCCAGAACCGCCTTGAATGCGCACACATTGCCCTTTTTGGAGCTACAGCTACAGGCTGCGAGGTCCTGAAGAACCTTATTCTACCAAGTAAGATATCTAATTAATTGAAGGAATTGTGTAGATACGCGAAGCCTGTTAACACAGCACCTTCCAGGCATTGGTCGCTTTACCGTTATCGACGATAAACTAGTTGCGGAAGCGGACTTAGGTGTCAATTTCTTTCTTGACCAGGACAGCCTTGGGAAGCCACGAGCTGAGAGGGCTGCTGCCTTGTTAGGGGAACTGAATCCAGACGTTGTAGGTGGATTTAGAATTGATGTGAGCAGCAATCCTGCCTGAACGATATCAACAGATACTCATATTATGGCAGAATCTGGAAAATATGCTCTCCAATACCCCAGAGCTCCTGGATCCCCGCACAACTGAGTTCACACACCTACTTCTGATGTCACCAGTTCCAACCCCTCTACTTTTGCAGCTGCCTGCCGAGATACCTATCTTCTTCGTTCATTCGCTTGGTTTCATCACTAGCCTTCGTATATATACTCCTACCCATACCATTGTCGAAACACACCCCGATTCCTTGGTCGATCTTCGCTTGTTTAACCCGTGGCCAGAACTTTTGGAATTGGCATTGGAAAAGACACGCACCCTTGATGTGCAGGAATCAGAGGGTGGAATGAGTGATCAGCAGCATGGACACGTTCCATATGTGCTGTTGTTATTGAAATATCTGGAGGATTGGAAGCAGTCGCACGAGGGTCATCTGCCCAGAAGTTATTCGGAGAAAACACTTTTTAAATCAATGGTCATGGATAAGATGAGAACGAATGTTCCAGGTGGAGGCGAGGAGAATTATGAGGAAGCCATCGGCGCTGTGATGAAAAATCTACGAACCGCAGAACTCTCAAGCGGGACAAAGGAAGTCTTGAATGACCCCAAATGCCAGAATATCACATCGCAGGTACGCTTCCGGAGCCTTAAACCGTGGATTGCTGCTTACTTGTGACAGACTGATGAATTCTGGGTCATTGCCCGAGCCGTGAAGGCTTTTGCGGACTCAAACAATGGATTATTGCCGTTATCTGGGGCGATGCCTGATATGAAAGCCGAGAGCCACGGATACGTTACTTTGCAGAACCTGTGGGTTACTAACTCTTGATCTCTGTCCCCGTGCGCTGAACATTGGCTCCGCAGATATCGCTCCAAGGCGCGCAGTGATGCTGCCGCCGTCGAACGGATGGTTTGGGATCACATGAGCCGAGTGCAGCACCCAAAACGGAACCAGATAGATCGCGATGCGATTCAGCTGTTCTGTCGACACGCAAATTTCCTGCGGCGCTTGAACTACCGTTCTATCGCTGATGAATATTCCGGTTCTAGTGAAGAGCATAAAAGGGCGGTTTTAGCTGCGCTTGGGGATTGGGACGCAGAAGATTCATTAATTAACGACTATATCGCACTCAGGGCCTATCAAGAGTTCTATACTAGTCATGGCCGGGCTCCTGGGGATACTAGTCACGAAAATTGTGAGGATGATTATCAGAAAATTAGGGGAATCATCTGCCAGTACCTTGAAGGTGTTGGTTACACTGAGAGTCCGCCGGAGAGATGTGAGAAGGTTGCAAAGGAGATTATACGGGCAGGAGGTGGGGAACTCCATGTTACTGCATCAATCGCAGGTGGAATAGTTGCCCAAGAGGTGATCAAGGTATGTCTAACATGTGTTAAGGTTGGTGCTCCACTGAGACTGACTCTGCCGGGAAAAGATTATCACGCGACAATATATTCCGATCAATAATACCGTCATATTCGATGGTATTGCGAGCAGAACTCAGACGTTCGAGTTGTAATTCGAACCCTCAAATAGATAACGCGAAATACTTGATGGTGTTTTAGAGTGTTGGTAGTACCCCGCTTCTAATAGGAGGGTGTGCGTCGGACTTTTTTGTTGCGCATAACTCACCTTTAGCACGTTTAGTATCTGTTCCTGGACTTAGTAAGCAAGTGAAGCAGGTATGAGTTTATCATCTGTTTCTCAGACTGATTCTATAATTGAATCTATTTGCTATTTGCCTCATGATTTTTTCCATCCTCTGGCTCGTCTCGTGGAAGTGCAATCCCCATTTGAGCCAACAGATTACCTCCTGGACCGGGGAGCCCACCTTGACCTTTGAAACTCTCAAGCATATTCTTCGCAAGCGCGTAGTCTATGTTGACTTCACCGTCTCCATGATCGCTCACATCCCCATCCCCTCCACCTCGAGCCTCTTGTATTTTGGCCATGCTTTTTCCCCGCTCGATGACCCCGGCTTCCTTGAGCTCTTCCTCAACTTCTGCCATCACTTCTCGGATCTTTGCTTCCTCATTTCCGCCTTCCTCTTCACCATCACCTCTAGGTTGAGTAGGCATGCCCATCATTTCGCGCATCATTCTTGAGAACTCAACTTCATCAAAACTAACCTCCTTGTCTTCATCGCTGTCGTCCGACTCCTCGTTGTGACCATCGTCGCTGCCATCATCGCTGTCTATGTCACCGACTTCTGCTCCCTCTGCTCCGGCATCCTCGTCATTTAGAAATGCCTCAAACCGCTTAACCATTTTCTTTAGTGTTTCCTCCGCCTGTTTATCTCCCCATCCACTTTCCACCTCCTTTGCTCCTCTCGAGCTGCTTGGGGGATCGGCATTTTGCCCTGAAAGATTCCTTTCTAACTCTTCATAGTTGATATCCAACCAATTCTCATCATCGATCCGCCGGGGCCATGATGAGATTTCCTCGTTCGTGGGTGGTGTTTTCTTCAGCAGTATATCTTTAACCCTTCTGACCATATTTTTCCTCGCCTCGGACGAAATTTGTGGAGCAGCGTTGTCACTAATGAGCATTTCAAAACCACAAGCAAGCTTCATTCCGATAGCATTCGCATTTGGCATATCATGTGAGGCCTTAAACCCACCTTCGGACGGTGGTTCGAATTCCTGCGATTTGAGTTGAGCGTAGAGAACTTTGGTAAATTTGACGGAGATCGTGGCCATATCGCGAGGCGGAAAGTGGTTCATCGGCTTTAGTGATTTAAGGGATATCGGGTCCCGCAGGTAGAAGGCTTCTACGGCTGCAGCTATCGATTCTGGTGCCTCGTGCAAGACCATTGCACAGGTTCGTGGAACGAGAGCCTCTGCGTAATGAAGGTGCCCTTGTATTGCCTTTGGATATCTTGCAAGCCGGTAGAAAGCCTCCTCTTCTACTAAATGAATTCGTTGGAGAAGGGCACGAGAGTCGGAGACGAGGATTGAATAAGCTTCCTTAAGCGTGAGAGAGTACGCAGCGGGCTTTATGTGGTCTATAGGGACTGGAGTAGCGGTCAAAGGAATTGCGAGGAGGTTTGCATCATGTATCCAGACCTAGATATGTTAGTTTTCGCGAAAGAATATAAAGGTAGTGTGGCTAGTACCCGATTATCAGCAATCTCGGGATTGAGCCACCGTGGAAGGGTGCTCGCGGCCTCAATAAGTAGAAACTCGCCGTCTGTATCGTATACTCTACCAAGAGTGAGTAATCCATCAGAGAAGATAGCAAAGCGGAGAGGCGGACCGAAGCCATAAATTTGGAATATTCCTCGTTAATTCCCTTAATATCCAGACGATCAGCCATTCATCATCCACCGAGTCCCCATACTCTGTTTTTCCGCGCAAGCACCACCCCACAGCTTCAGATTCTGCAAGCTCTAGTTGGAAGCTGTCCCGTTGCCAGATATAGTCAGCTGTTACTCCCTCGACAAACTTCTCGGCCGTCTGCTTCACCTTCTCCAATTCCGCTCGAATCGCGGTTTGGTCCGATGTTTGGTCGATGATGATTAGAGTGTATTCCACGCAATCATCTGGCAAGGTCCTCTGAGGTATCCCATGGAATTGGCCAAAGCCGGGGATGAATGGGTCTGTATTCGCCTCCATCTTGTCTTCTTTCGGTCGGTGATGAAATAACCGAGACCGTTAGTGTTGGGACTGTTTGCCTCTGTTATGGTACCAGAGTTTCACCGAAGAACACTAGCAACAATTCGCAACCTAACCCTATTCAGCAGGAACAACTTACCCCTCCACCCCACCAACCCACTAACTGTGACCAAACATTCACTTGCCGATTCGCTTCCAACGACCACCCTCTGTTTCTATACCAGAAACCTTTTTTTCACCTCCGCAACTGCTTGCACAAAAATACAGCCCTAGGGCACGATGTTGGATGTTCTCAGCTTTATTGAGGCAAGGGGTGGTAACCCAGAGGTGATTCGTGAAGCTCAGAGGCGGAGATATGCACCTATCGAAGCAGTTGACGAGGTTATTGCTTTGTATGAGGAAGGTCGTGCCGGTTTGTACTTTGTCTTATATCCTCTTCCTTGAAATTTACTAATTTTCTTCCGTAGCAAGATTTAATGTCGACAAAAAAGGGCGTGAAATTAACACGACGCAGAAGGAGATTGGTGCAAAGAAAAAGGTGCTCTCCTCTTAAAGTATTATTTACACTCGTAAGGGAGATTGCTGACTTGTAATACATAGGCCAAAGAAGACGCATCCCCCCTCTTAGAACAAAAAGTCAAGCTCGAGGCCGAAAGGAAAGACCTCGAGGCTATTGCTAAGGAGAAAGAGAAGCAACTGTACGCTAAACTAGGTACTATCGGGAATATCGTTCATAGTTCGGTTCCTGTGAGCAACAACGAGGACAACAACGAACTCATCAGAAGCTGGACTCCGGAGGGAGTTAATATTGAGAAGCGCGATTGTCTTTCCCACCACGATGTGCTTTCCCGTCTCGACGGATATGAGGCAGAGCGCGGCGTCAAGGTCGTGGGACACCGTGGATACTTTTTAAAGCAATGGGGTGTATTTCTTAACCAAGCGTTGATTAATTATGGATTGGAGTTCTTGGCATCAAAGGGATATACGCCGCTTCAGACGCCCCAGTTTATGCTTAAGGATATGATGGCTAAGACTGCTCAGCTGGAGCAATTTGATGATGAGTTGTACAAGGTATGTGTCTATATGGTGTATAGGGATGAGTGGGCCCCATGGGGTATCTAGAGAGTTTCTAATAAATGTTTAAAATAGGTTGTAGATGGAGAGGAGAAGAATGACAAGTACTTGATTGCTACCTCCGAGCAGCCTATTTCCGCTCTTCATGCCGATGAATGGCTGCAGCAGAAGGAGCTCCCCATTAGATACGCAGGTTTTAGTTCGTGCTATCGCCGTGAGGCGGGAGCCCACGGAAAGGATGCTTGGGGCATTTTCCGAGTTCACCAGTTCGAGAAGGTACGGTGCAATATCTTTCTTTTGGCAGATTGCTGCTGACTAAAACTCATAGATTGAGCAATTCGTCATCTCAGATCCTGAGAAGTCTTGGGAGGTGTTCGATGAAATGATCAACTATTCTGAGGAATTCTACAAGTCCCTCAATATCCCTTACCGTGTCGTCGCCATCGTCTCCGGCGCACTAAACAACGCCGCGGCAAAAAAGTATGATCTTGAGGCTTGGTTCCCTTTCCAGGGCGAGTACAAGGAACTCGTTAGTTGCTCCAATTGCACAGATTATCAGTCACGCAACCTCGAGATAAGATATGGAACAAAAGCTCAGACGGACACTGTCAAGAAATACGTTCACTGTCTTAACTCCACCCTCTGTGCGACTGAGCGTGCTCTTTGCTGCATTATGGAGAACTACCAGACCCCTGAGGTATACAGTTAACGTCTGCCTTGAGACTTGGTCGAACGCTAACTTGACGGACAGGGTATGAACGTCCCCGAAGTCCTAAGGAAGTACATTCCTGGAGCCCCGGAGTTTATCCCATTCAGCAAGGGGTTGGCTTCGAATAGCACTTCAATGAGAAGGGGTAACCCAAAAGCGTAGATAGTTAGAGAGGGCATAATTAATTGGTAATAAAAGCTGAGTATCCATTGTGCGAATACCCTGAATAGTCGGCTTGAATTGAGGGCTATCTGCCCAGTTGGATTCTGGTCACGAGCCAGAACCCGAGATGCGGGGCAGGGATTGCAAAATGTGAGTGATAGGCCTTCGGGTGAGATATGTAAAAATATTTGGGCTCAGACACGGGCTCGTATGATGGAGTTAGTGGTAAGGGTTGAACAGGTATAGTTAAAACACAAAGACCATATCACAAGCTTACCCAAATCCTGTAATATAACAGGCAGCTCTACTTCTTTATACCCCCTAGTACTGTACTACGATACAAGAACAGTTCCCTATCCCGTAAGCTGTCGACATAATCTAGCCCAGATTGAAATGCGCAGCAATATGGAAGATGAGCAAGTTTTCAAGTTCATTCTGCGACTCTTACCTCATTCCGACTCAGAGTCAACCTTTCGTTTCTCCTTCCCACCCTACCCGACACAGTGTCCCATCCGAGCAGCGGAGTGGGTCGGTTGTTTTATTTTCCCCGTCCATTGCCTATGCAGATCCCCATTCCAAAATTCCCCATGCATGTAGCCCTGTCTGAGGGCCAACCTGCTACTTCCCTCAGCGAGTGACGTCTTATGACTAGAGAAAACCCTGCTTAAAACTTCAACTTATATTATTGCATAGACAATTCCATGATCCTGTCTGCTATTGTGGTAGTGTATATAGTGGTTGAGTATCTAAGTTTCAAGTTTTTCTTCTTTTTCCCTTATCTTTAACCCTATTTTCCTCCTTATTTATTATCTTCAAGTTTATCCTAGTTTTTTTACCTCTCCCACGCTTACTCCTTTTTTTATATACCCTTAGCCTCTCTTATTACAACCTAACTTACCCTTTAAAGGGGTAATATTGTATGATACAAACCTTTAATACATAGTGATTCTAGAAGTAAACAGGGTCGAGCGGTTGATTTCCAAAAAGCCCGAAAAGGATATATCCTATTCATGTTGTCACGTATCATACATATTATTATTGTGTGAGGGAGGATCTTTAGCTTTCTAGGATGCCTCAGTTTCTCCCGCCTCACTGGGCCTCTCCTCTCCTCTATGATAGGACATTTGTTTTCATTATACTATATTCGTGCCGCTTTCTTGGTTAGTGTGGCCTACCTATCTTCCTTGAAAATATTATAATACTCTTTTTGTCAATCCTTATGCCATGGGACGCTAGCATTCCGCGAAACTACTGTAGGCATATATTATACTATACGAAAAAGGGATAACTGATTTTTTTTCACATCTCATTTTCTAAAACTATCCAGCCCTCTGGTGAAAGCATTCTGGTGGCGGCCGTTACGTTACTCGAGTACAGCACTCAAATTTTCCAGATACGACGGCACAGTACCCAGCTTTATATCTTATCTTATATTCATACATACATACATACATACATACCTCTCTTTAGCTGCCTAGTGGATAGCATACTAGTAATAGGCTTTTTTACGATGCTTTTGTTATAATAGCTAAGGATTACCCACCCACTAAGCTGTTGGCTCTAGGCGTGATGTTAAACCAGCACTTGTTTATATGTACGAACTATATGTTTGGCTTTTGGTTATGTATATTCTTGCCTACCTGTTATTGATATGATGCTCTGGATCATGTTGTTTCTGTATGGCATTTGCAAAGGGCTCAATATCCTTGGGGCCGCCCCTGAAGGTGAGCAATACCATAGCTGTTTGGAGCTGATGCCAAAGACCAGTGGTGAAGGCCTTCTGTAGTTAAGGGCAGAATTTACGCTTTGGGTCTTGGGTCTTAGAATGGGTCTTTAGGCCTGGGAATAGCACGGCGAGATGCAAAGTGATTGGACACTCAACTACTCTTGCCGGGGCTCTAAAGAGGAACCTGGCCCTGGCTGGCTGCGGGGCATCAGGGGAGTATGAAATAGCACACAGCTAGGAGAGGATACCCGTGCTAGAACAGAGCATGCTTATCCTTTCTTCTCACTCACCGTTTGAATATCGCAGATTTTTTTAGTGGCTAGGTTGCCATCGCTGACGGGATTACGCACCAGAGATGGGCACCAGAAACCTACCTACAACACGATTCGAGGAGTCGTCAAACCTCAGGAACAAGTAGCAATAGAAGCATGCACAGCAGGAAAGTTGGATCGTCTTCCATGAGTCAAACCTCGCCAGATCTATAGACTGTAGTGTACAATCCTCCACCAAACCTAAACACCCCTAAAAATAGGCAAACTCGAGTGAAAAAACATAGTCAGGCGCGTCTATGAGATCTCCCAGACACAAAAGAAATAAAGGATAACGACGAACCGGAAGGAATAAAAGTACAGCGAACGCCCGGGTTCAGGTATTTATTAGTACATATTAGCCAGCTGGGCTGGCAGAAGAGAAGCAGCGAGAGAGGGTGCTTCTTCAAATAGCATGCCATGGGCTGAGAGGTTGTATAAGAAAACGGGATATGGGAGCGATTCTTTGGGGTATACGCGGTTCTGCTATTTTATGAATATGTTCCTAATTAGTATTATTAACGGAAGGTTGGTGGGTGAATCGGGTACCTATGAGTAGTACCTGCAGAACCGAATTCAGCTACCACTATGGAGGACGTCTTCCTGGCAAAATTTACACCGCCAACCTTCCTGCATTCGTTCTGCATTGATGCAGGATCTATGGAACCATCGCATTTTGCATTTCTAGGAGAAGTTAGCCTGTGGCCATAAGCTTAAGGGAGACTAGAACCCCTCAATCTACAGATAGTGCAGTGCTAAGTAGTTAGAATGTTGGTAGGTACTTACATTTCCATTGCAAAGCACCATTTCAGGCTTATCGAATGGTTTTCCGCATGTACAAAACCCCGAGTTTAGCTCTGGCGCCTGTAGGCAGTCTATAGTGTCCGCGTCATCCTCAATTTTAGTGGGGGCGGCTTCCGGGGCATCTAGTACAAGTGGCCCTGACAGCCCGATTCCCCACTCAGCCTTTCCAGCAGAGGACCATTGGCCTTCGCCTTTGATAACCCTCATACAGAAGGCCACACATTCGGTATCTATTATTCCGTATTGAACAAGATTCAGGCAATGTTTCCAAAATTCAACTAGAAGCTGAGATGTTCTCATATTTTCAGCCTGCTGACGAGCAAAGCGAATCAGGACTTGTGGGATCTGTGAATATCCTATCGGTCTACGCAAGATTAGCTGTGGGGCAACAATCGAGAAACAAATTATAACTTACCGTTCTAAAAACAGATGGCTGTCCCAGAGCTGGATGAAGGTCATTTCATTCCGAGCCACATCAGTAAAGTCTTCGATGATCTACAAAAATTTGAAAAAATCAGTATTTATATTGAAGCCTACAAAATTCCTACTTACTTCTTTATGTTCCATCTGCAGCCAGCTCTCGTCGACATCATCGTCACTCTCACTCAGATCCTCACCCGGATGTACAAATCTTTTCGATCTACTCCTTATAAACACCAACCCTTGCAGCCCGTTGATGGGTACGGGCACGCGATATTTCCGCCTTTTGTTTACAGGCAAATCCCCAACATCATTCAAATTGATTCTCTTCCTAGAAAAAGGGACAAGAGCCCCTCCAGTCACCATATCCTTCCGATGCTGTAGGGACATGCTCCTCCTGTCGTTCAACCAACTCCAGTCGCCATCAAGTATTCTATCGATTTCAAGTATTTCTGGAGGCTTAACCCAGCGAAAAGTCCTGTGATCCGGAACATGGTCACTCGCTCTTCCAACAACAGCATCTTTGGCTAGGTCTACAAAGACCTCCACATAATTTTCATGCTTCCCGCCACCCCTGAGACCACCGTTTGCTCTTCTTGACCTTACTTTGAACTGAAATAAATCGTGGGAGGTAACGAGGTGGAAATGTAAACTAGTTAGATTTGTGAGTTCTCTCCCATCGCAAAAAGGGCATGAATATCTGGAGACCGTGAACGCGTGCTGGTGTTTGACAGTTGGTTGCCCAGTATATCCATGAAAGCGTTCATCATCTACGGGGGCGTGGAAAATGTAACGGGTCAGTGTAGGGTCTACGGGCGAGAAATCACGCCCTCCCTCCGACACTGGAGTTGGTAATCTTGGGGGTACGAGCTGGTAAGCTTCTCCACTGCGTGTGATGGTTCCTTGCTTATCCCATTTGCAGTCCAGTTCAAGATCGATACCTGACCGCGCGCTAGTTTCACCTAGCACTCGGACTTCGAGTTCATGGTAAACTGTTGCGGGGGGGGCCATAGGGAGAGAATGGAAAACTCCGACAAGCTGGACAATGGTTGGGTCGCCCCATTTCTCCGAGTCATCTGAGGCCAATGGAGGCCAGGGCTGGTTGGTACTGATTGGTTGCAAAGCAAACTCCGCTGTATAACTCTCTGCGAGGCCAAAACTTTGGATTGGTCCCTGATTGGTAAATACAAAGAGCTCACCGGCCCTGACATAAAAAGGATCCGGCATTTCGATTTCCGCAAAGTCTTCAGAACGATAAGTGATTGTGCAAAATTGCCTTTTTCGAACAAGTGGATTCATGTGTGATTCCTGCTTGGCCATAGATCTGGTTAGCCGTACATTGGATGGTTGTGCGGCCCTGAATGATGGATCAGGCTTCTCATAAATCGTGAGTTCACAACGGCAGCGGATGTTTACGAGTTTGTCAATGGGACGACGACGGCTGCTGATGCAAGGATTTAGACTGCCATCATCTAACACAAGAGGAGTTAATTCCAATACAGCTCTATTTTCTCTTTGAATCCTGATAAGCTTACCTGAACTTGGAGGATGGGCCCGAGGTTCGGATAGCCGCCTGCGCCTCAAAGACCTCCCCTCGATTTTCAAAACAGGTTCCATCCTTCCACCAATAGGAATAGGAGGCCTTAGTCTGTTAATAATTTGGTTCAACGACTCCGTACGACGCGTGGGGAATCTTGCACCCGTTGAGGACTTCGACCATCGAGCACTAGGAGTTGAAGCTCCAGAACCAGGTGCTGATACCTCACTGTCGTCCTCCACCCTCTCTAACTCGCATTGCCGTAGAACCGCTTCAATGTTGCGTTTGAGGAAGATGGGTGGTCGGAAACGCGCTATGAAGACATATAAGGATGTGTTGCCCGTAAACTTAGTCCGCACGCTCTCGCCTGCGGCCATTGCAGCGTAGATAAGGCAGCGAGCGCCGAGAAGCGAAGCGATCCGCTCGAGACGGCAGTAATTCCTGCGATGAATTTAGTGTGAGCAGGCGCAGTGAATCTCCAGACCAAGGGTGATCACGGTAAATGCCGTGGGTAACATCACGAGGGAAGAAAGGGGCTTGTTTACTTACGCGACTAAGCTGCCAGCGCAGAGAGGTGGCCTTTGGTCAAGAAAAAACCGACCGAATTGTTGACATAAAGAAGGCAGGATGTATTACTGGTATGGGTGCAGCTCTAAAAAAATGAAAAAAAGGAAAAAAAGGAAAGAAAGAGAGGAAGAAAGAAAAAGGCGGAGGGGAAAGACGGTGTGGGGTGAAGGGTTGCCGTTGAGCCTATGATCTGGGTCCGTACTGTACGGTATTTGTCGTCGTCGAAGGTAAGGGTTAAGGTTTTCGTAGGGCTGGGAAGGCCAAAACTCGACCGTTGCGGCCTGCGGTGGATTAAACCGCATCATACGCTCGTGGCACTACTAAGTTAATAAGCGCACCTCAATTCTCACTTACTGTAATTCGATTGACAGCAGCTCTCTGCGAGCCAAGCACTCCAAGCACTGCAACATGTCTGCTAACTAACTAACCCTGTTGACCGTCTCCGCCCATTCCAAATCCCTAACCCTAAGGGAATCAGAAGGCCCTCACACCGGTGACGGATCATAGAGCTAATATTTTAGCCGCTATTTGGGACATCAATCATAGCTCACCTCTTCCACTCCATCACCGTAGGGGCCTGAGGATTCTGTCCAGAACCTACCAGAGGCACTACACTCCAGATAGTCACGCGAGATGCGCAAGCAATGAGTGGAAGCAGGTAGGAGGATGGGGATACGAATACCCGTACTCACTTTAAGAAGCCAAGCTTAGGGGTAAGACGAGGTCTTGGTACTGTACTCGAGTACCGGTAGTGTGATGCAACATCAAAAAGCTGATTAATCACCATACCCTCAGCTTTAAGCTAATCATAAAAGGTAACTTAAATGGAAGTTGAAGGCAAGGAACAAGGGTACTCACCAAACAATCATAATGAATTCAATACTGTATGGGCAGAATCAAGAACCGAACTCAACAAAGCCTTGCTGCTTGTTAGACACACGGAGCATGAACCTTCTGATACTTCATAGTACGGATCAGTACCAGACCACAACATAGTTGTATCCCTACACTAAAGACCATGAGTAAGAAACCCTGCCTTGTATCACTGTATACATTGCCACTCTCTGTCTGACCAGATGCTATTCACAGGATATTTGAGAAGGGTGTTGGGAGCCTACCAGTATGTGGGAAGTGGAATGAAGTCAACTACGGTAGTTAAATGTCCATAGAGTTATCAGGTTCTAAAGTGTATGCATAATATAATGATGCTAAAGGAAAGGGACACCTGACTAGCACAATGAGTCTGACAAGACTACATAGCCCAAGAGATGAGTGTACTGTACAGTATGTCCGTGCCCAATGCTCTGATGAAGTAAAGTCATAAGAAGACCTGCTCGCATAATGGCATCATGGTCGGCGACCACCGCAATCCCTAAAAAGTCAGCGTTGCGAAATCCCTCTATTTTTTCACTTCTCCCAAGTCCTGCAACCGATCTGGGTGTCTAAGACTTTTAGGTATGATAAGTTAGCTGAAAGTAATCTGTTTTCCTACTACTTGGGTCTCCCTGCGCAAACTCTCTAATAACAACCGTGGCAGAATTTGGACCGCTTATCTCCCCAAGGCAATTGTTGAACCACCAGTAAGTTCTCTCGCGCCTTGTAGGGTAAAAACGCATTTCTAAAGTCTATCTTAGGTCCTTACACCCCGTTACAATTCAATCTGCCCAAAGCTGGTGCATCTCTCGTTGTTTGCATGATCGATTAATTCGAAATCCGAGTGATACTCCCAGATGCACGTCTCGCTGAGTAAGCGGAGGGCTCGCATCGCTGCGATATCCGGGTAACCCATCAAATCCATATGTGTAACCTAGTTCATTCCACAAAAGACCACCAATCCCCCAACGACTCCAGCAGCATGTCTTCCTCCCGCCCAAAACCCAAACGCCCATCAACCATCGACGCCGCCGTACGCTCGGGCGCCGGTCTCCCAGACAGTAAACGCCCTAAATTCGACCTCCGAAACCCAAACGAACTAGCCCCCGACACCCGAGACGAGGAAGACGTCTTCCTAGAAATCGACGAAGGCGCCATCGGTAAGCGCAAATCGAACCGTAACAAGGTTGACATTGAAGGTTACGAGACCGATTCATCAGAAGAAGGCTTCGATGCGACGCACAAGGCATGGCGGAAAGACGACCAGAAAACAGACGAAATGCAAGACGAAGGTGACGACATGTTCGCGGATCTTAAAAGCGATGGGGAAGACGATGGCAAGGAGGGCGGTCCGGGGAAAGACCGGAAGAAGGATGTTAGGTTTCTGGATCCAGAGAAAATTCAGGGGGAGGATTTCGCGAGTAAAAGGGAGTTTATTGACATTATCGATGAGGATAAAGGTCGGGGCGAGGGCGAGGATGACAGTGATGAGCAGGACGAGCAGGAGATCGATCCCGAGGTCGGGGCTGGCGGAAAGAAAAAGGGCGCTCCCAAAATTGACGCTTTCAACATGCAGAATGAACTGGACGAAGGACAATTCGACGAAGCGGGGAACTTTATTCGAAAGGCTGCAGAGAAGGACGCAGTGCATGATAGCTGGTTGGAGGGCGTGAGCAGGAAGGATATGCGGAGGGCGAAGGAAGCAATGGAAAAGCGTGAGGCCGAGAAACGGGAGAAGATGAGGGAAGACGATGCAGTACCTACAAGCCAAGTCCTCGCAGACTTAATCCCCTGTTTGGAAAAAGGCGAGACGATCCTCGAAGCACTTGCGCGCCTCGGCACAACGGACAAAAATAGGAAGAAGCAAACGAACAAGAACTCCTGGCGCCAGAAGAAGAAGGCCGCCGCGAGCTCGGAAGAAATGGACCTTGACAAAGGAAAAGCTCCCATCGACCCAATCGAGGCCCGCCGGAAAGAAACCGTCGAACAGATCACCGGTGCAGCCGATCGTCTATTAACACGCGGGCAACCAGAGGTCTACGATGAGTCCCGCGAGTCGCTAATCCGGCAATACCATCGTGAAACGGGAGAAGACTGGGTCGAGTCGAGAGCGCCGGTTACAGGGGACACTGCAGAGAAGCAATGGGAGTTCAGATGGACAGACGGGCGGGACGGTGGAGACGCCCACGGGCCCTATGATAAGTCTGCTATGGCCAGTTGGAATCAGCATGGCTTCTTTGATCAAGGGGCTGAGTTTAGGGAGGTTGGCGGGAACTGGACACTTGTTGCCGACTTTGATTAACATGATCTGCGCTAGTTTTTAGGGTAGTATCGGGGAGTTACTGGTAATTCTTTGGATTGATTGGTTTGGCATCTGCTTGGAAATTAGTTTTGCATGTTCAGCCCTAGCATTGAGCACGAAATATAGAGATAGAACCCTCCCAAGATGACAAAAATATTCAGACGTCAACAAGCTCGCCGAACTCTCCCGGACCAATACCTGCTCCTTCACCAACCCATGCCCATCTTCTAGTCGTATCTATACCCGGTACAGGTAAACTTAATAAACCCCAAAAGATCCTCTACCATAGGGTATCTTATTGAAGATAGCTATATTATATGACTACGGTACTACCACTGGGAATCGCGCTTCAGATTCGTGAGCCCTACTATTTCACTTCAATCCGTACCAAAGACTCCAGCCACGAATCCCCACATAATATATCAGGTCAATTGCCAGGAATCCAGCGTTAAAGTATTGTTGGCCACGAACCCGACCCAGCTCACCCCGCAGCAAACACTCCAACGAACTCACCATGCTTTTCTAAGAATCGAGGCAAGCACAGGCCAAATATTCAGGGTTGCCAGATCGATCAACAGGATAAAGCCAGAAGACGCCAGAGTTAAATCCCGCATAAGCACAAGAACAGGACAGCAGGGGAGCAAAGCTGACAAAGCAATAGGCCTATGGCGCTCAGGGTAGGCTAGCCTACACGGGGAACCAGAGATCAAAATATTCGAGTGACAAGAGATGATAGATTATTAGCATCGATCAGCTTTAGCTCCGTAGTCTAGTCATTTTTCCACGCATAACGTCTACGAAATTAATTTTATCGTAAGCACGACCTCCTGGTACTTTTTCGCTGTCGTGGGATAGCCTTCACTCACAAAGTTAAAAAAGAAGCGAGTCATGTTAAGCTGCTTCTGGCCCGTGATATCATTAAAAATGAAAGCGCCCAGTTCTAACCCTGGGAGACTCTAACACAAAATTTTTTAACACAAACTTTGAAAGATCATTTCCCCATGCAGTGCCTTTACCTCCCCTCATGCTTCTCAGCGATACCATCCTTAGCAAACGTCGCCGCAACAATCAAGGGAAAAGCGATCGTAGCCTCAGCATAAACCTATCCATATCAGCCTCCGACCACCCAGTGAAGGGCTACAGGGCCTTACCTTAACACTCTCCCCATCAACCTTTATCTTCCCCCAACTAACCGCCTCATCTGGCCTCGCTCCCGCATCGGATCCATCAAACTCGCTCGCCGTATTCACGAAGACAGCCCACTCAGCTCCGTTCCTCATTAAGCAAGCATTCGCAATGTGATGTTTCACGATACCGCCCCCAAGAATGATAGCTCCGACCTTCTCAGCTCGCATGCTCATCGAATTAACCTTCCTGATGTCTCCTATGATATCGCACACCAGCTGTTTCGGCGAAGACCTAAATGTGTGGAAGAATAGCATGTCACCGATGCTGCCGTCCGTAAGCGCAGGGCAAAATACCGGAATGTCGTTTTTGTAAGCCCAATAGTACACTGACTCTGGGTGGTTGATTTCCTTCCCTAGTCTGTGAATGATTTTACTGGGTGTCCAAATTAGCTCACCATTCGAGGCATCTTGCTCTTCCAGCATTTTATCAAAAATTGGAATGATCCAATCTTCAAAAAGACAGTAATTGTTGTTCGGAACTACAAGGTTGCCAATCCTATTGAGGCCCTTTGCACGTAAGTCCTTGCCAAGCAGGTTGAATGAGGCGAGATATGTTGGTGCGAGACACTTGATGAAGTCCTCTTCCACGCCCCCGGCCGTAGTAACAATTGCTGAGACATGCTTGTGCTCGACAAGGTAGCGGATGGTAGACCTGAGACCGGAGGAAATCAAGTTCGAAGTGTAGCCCAAAAAAATGGTTGCTCTACGGCCTTCCGGGGAGACATAAGTGCGCATAACATCGACTACTTCTACGGCTCGAGCAAGTTCGCTACCCTGAAAGCCTATGTTTGTCATGCTATCTATTAAGGAGGAGATTGTGATGGGGGTATGATGCAAGTCGTTGAATTCTGGCCCCGAGACAACACGGGAGTTCCAGGTCGAAGGTATTGGATCCGAAGGTTTGAGGACAGCATCGTTAGCTAGAGCTGGCCTGTCGTCCGTAGTGGTAGAATGTGCTGGATTAGTAGGTGAGGGTGGAGAAGAGGCCCTAGGGGGAGAAGGAATAGGTGGAAATGGAGTGAAAGTTTCCGCAGAAGTGCCTCTCGTTGAAGAGGCTGGTGTGGACATGGTGAAGAAGGAGAGATGGTTGTGGGAAAGAAGGATCTGCAAGGATTGTTTGACCATATGCGGCTCTAAGACCTCTTGTCCTACCATCTCTTCTCTTACTCCCGATAACCTACCGTAACACCAGTGCTAGTGCTGCATGCCCCCTCCTTATCGATAAGAAAGCCCTAACCCTGGACCTTTGGATGGGACCCTGTGATCCATGGCATACGGGTATGATAGACTACACCGTTCACTTGTGGCCCCAATTCTGCAACTTCCTGCCCATTCAGCAACTCTGGCTGCAGAGATCAACTTTTCACTTATGTGCCATCAGCCCATTACTCCTTAATCAGTATTATATCGGTCAGCTTAAACACCCGGACCTTTGGATAATGTATTGAGTTAATGACCTTTGGAGCGCCTTCTGATGCGTGACATGTCATTGGGAATGAGCACCCGAATGCATCTACCAGCGGATGGACCAACCCAATCCATCGATGGGATGGAAACCATTCATGCCACCGGGAATCACTCGCGGTTGGTTGGTCGGCTATTATGCTAAAAGAATGTGCATCCGCCTTTCGCATAGGACGATAACAATGGGGCGTGCACACGACCTTCGTTCCAATCGCTGACCTTGAAGTCCCAGGAAAAACCATGCACACCCACTTTGAGCTTTCTCCCTACACTCCACAAATGGATTGTGACGATTTACTGTCACTTGTCATCCACTGATCCTCTTCAATTGTGACAATTTACCGTCACTTATCTCTTCAACTGGAGCACCATGTGATACAATGGTTCTGGTTTCAACTAGAGCTAGCCTGCCACTCATTCGCTGATCAAACAGAAAAGCAAACCCAAAACCGCCCCAGAACTGTTATGGTACAGAAGAATATTTACAAACGTCCACCGACCAAGGAAGAGGATGGCTAAATGAAACACAACTAAATGAGGATGAAAAGAAAAAAGAAAAATTAAATCCATCAGTCGCCTTCATATCTTAGTGGTCTCATAATCTCATCCATCCATTGTGATCATCACCGAAACGCTGCCCAACCTCTAAACGCCGTAAATCCATAAAAACAAAACCAAAACTCCGACCCGAATAAAGCAAATGAAATACGATACTTAGTCTGACCAATTACCAAGCCATATTAAACCCCTCAAGCCCTCTCACGCAAAATTCGAGAAGAGGGCCTCCGTGCTCCATCATCCAACTGCTGTAGCGACCACGACCATCCCAAGGCCAGTCTACACGCAGGTATAGGTCGTCATCCTCCGTTTCGTCATTTTCCCGTCGTGATGATTGGAAGCCATGGTGATGGTGGGTATACATGTCTTCTCCATCATCGGAATCGGAATCGCGGTATGCATGTCTTGAAACGTCTATCGAATGATTAATAAATAAATCAATGGCGAATATCTATGTAGAAGAGTGAATCTTACTGGCTGGGATGAACGGGCGCTGCCGTCTCCGCTTGGGGTGAAGACTACTGCTCTTCCCCAACATCCACAAACTGGCATCCCTTTCGATTTCGGGTTTGAGCAGGGTCTTCTTCTTCTTATTGGAGAAGCCGCTAAAACCTAGGGGAGATGAGGGGACTAAATCATGTTTAAAGAGTCGGGGTGAGCGAGGTGACTTTGGGGTCTTTGCGATGGAAAAGTTGTAGCGGAGAGTGGCTGCACTGCTGGGTGTTTTTGGTGCAGAAACGACTGGGAAATGTTAGATGGGAATAGTTGATGAGGATCGGCACGAGGCATACCTTCTACCTCTTCGGCTTGGGAAGAGAGAACGAGAGACTTAACTCGCTTTGGCTTCTTGGCCTCTTCGTCGGAGGTTTTGGAGTCAGTCTTGATGGGCGTGGACGATTCCTCATTATCATAATTGTCTGCCTCATCTTCTACATAGTTGTTAGTTAAGTTCTCATAACTCAGAATGGTAAGAGGATGAGGTGAACCTTTCTCCTGCCTCTCTTTATTTCTCTTCTCGTCCGAAGTGTTTCCCGAACCACGCACTTCATTGCCCTCCTCACACATGGCCACATCCTCTTCCTCAGTGGACTCTGTAGTCTCGGTGGGGGCTTCATCATCGGTGCTCATGTCTGTATCTTCCCCACTGCTTCCGGTACTCTCTTCATCTGCGTCTGCATCTTCTTCCATCTTGTCTACATGAGTAGCTGCTTCCTCTTCCTCCTCTTCCTTTCGTTTATCGTTATCTTTCTCGGTATCCGAGGGATTGGAATCCTCATGCTCATGCCTTGGCCTTGGCTGAGAAACCATCTTTTCGGGGTCCTCTGGCTCCTTCTCCTCCTCCTTCTCCTCCTTCTCCTCACCCTCGCTCTTTCTTATGCTAGATTTCAGGCTTCTTCGTCTAGGCTTCTCCTCTCGATCCTCCCTTTCTGAATCAGACGAATCATCTGCCTCTTCTCTTTTCTTTTGTGGACTGGAGGGCCTTGAATTTCGCTTCTTGGGTGACTCTGGTTCTTTTCCTTCCTCATCCTCGTCCTCCTCGAGAGTTGGTGGCAAGACAACTTTGACTTTCTTCTTGGTAGGGCTTTTCTTTGGTACAGTGCTTTTCTCCTCCTCCTCCTCCTCCTCCTCAGCCTTTTTTGTCTTAACACTGAGACAGACCATCCCATCTTCCCCAAGCCTTTCCTTAATCCGGTCGTTCACAAGTTTGTCCTTTATTGATAGGGTTTCGGACGCCTCCTTCTTGTCTTCCCCTTTCTCCTCAGCCTCGTCATCCTTCATCAAATCTTTCTCTTCCTCCGGGCCGGCCCCAGTATCCTTCATTGTGTCCTTCTCTTCCTCTGTTCTTTCTTCCGGCTTGGGTTCAGGCTCTTGGTCCAATTCCTCGTCTACATCCCCACTCTTCTTGCTGCCCCCCTCCTCATGTACTTTCGTCCTAATCATCTCTTCGGCGGGCGACTCAGGGTCAGAAGCTGACTGAGAAGGACTGTCAGAGGTAATAGTGGTGGTACAATTCGTTGGCTCCTCAACGTCCATGATATCTACGCTGAAGCCTATCATACATCAATCAGAGGAGGATCTCGAGTGAGAGTCCGTGAGTCCAATACTTACTTGAGAAGGAAGCAGGACTGCGTGAGGTGAAGAGCTTGATACCATTTGAGAGACCTTCGGAAAAGTAATATACATTGTCGGAATCCATACGCTCCATCAGATGCTCCAGTTTCTGTTTTTGTAAAAGGATGGCTCTACGTCGTGATAATCTGGCAATTATGGCGTTCTTGAGTGGACTACGAGGCTTGATCTTCCTCTGTAGTTCTGGCGCTGGCACTGATAATGGCTTGCGTGAAGGTAAAAGGTGGAGGCATTCCCGGCTGTTTAGGATTCGGACTTTACTGCTTAAGTCTTGTTCAACATGTTCTTCGTCCAAGGTACGCTTAGCGGGGCTTGCTGAGGAGGGCTGGTATCTTGAAGCTCGGGGAATAGATCGACTGGCACCGGTGGGAGTCTTCACTCGTGGAGTGAAGAGGCCATCTGTTCGCAGTCGTTTGGAGGGAGCATGTGGGGCCTCCGGGTTGGACTTTCGTTTGAGGGATGATGGCATCTTTTTTATTGAAAGTGTGTGAGAATGTTTGAGTGCGAGTGAATATGTATGATGAATTGAATGAAAGGATAGGTACAGGCTGGAGAGTGGTAGGTACAGGTGATAAGTATGAAGTATGAGAATGAGCAGGAAACAGAGCCTCGCCCGTCTGTCTTGCGGGGATGAATATGCAATGTGATATGGAGGAGCGTTGCAGAAGAGGGGGAGTGGAGGGGGGGGAGGGCACGCACGGGTATTTGAGCTGTCCCCGGGGAGCTAGACTGCTGTCCTGCTCCACTCAAAAGACAGGGAAAAGACTCGGAACTCTCAATCGAGAGCTTACCGAACCAGCAGCGACCACACGGAACAATAGGAAAGCGGTAAATTATACTCGAATGGATAAGCGGCAATTGAGCCAAAAAGAAGCCAGGTTCTACAAGTACAAGCAGCGGAACAAGAGGGTCACTATCTGATGTGGGTAGCGCTTCTTGACCTGGGATATTCAAGTAGTACGAGAATAAGGTAAAACTGTCATGGATGTAAGTAATAAGTACGTGAGCTTTACAGCAAGCTCAAGTGCAATTCTCAACATTCGCATGCAACAATACTTTGTAGTAGCATAAAGAGAGTATGATACCTTTACAAGTATAGAATCAAACGGTAATGACGATGACGATTGAGATGAAACCGGAGTTACAGTTTTCTTCGATATTTCCTCGCACCTCAATTGCTCTTTTAATCGGGACACCCGGAGCAGGTCAAAAGTGTTGAGGGATTCCTGAGGGCGGGGGGGGGGCGGCGGGACAGGCGTCAGGTTAACGGTGGGTTTGGGTATCTCCTTCCAAACCCGACCCACGCCTCGACGTGTCACTGGGTCAAGGGGGATAACCCCCACCGAAACAAGTGACGTGGAGACTTGCCAGTTGTTGCTCCTTCCGCTCGGATTTCAAGAATCGATGGGGTGCAGACTGCAGCTACTGCCAGCACATGAATTTCACCCAGAAATGGAAGAGATGACCTTGGCGTCTTGGATGCCTTTTTTTATTCGTAGTAACTTAGTCAGCAATTGGCACCTCCCCAGAAGCACAGTACGATACCGCCAGTACCAGTGCAGTACCAGCACTTGAGGGCCCCGCTTGTCCTTTCTTTCTAATAAGATTTACAATACTCGGGTACCGTACCGGTATCCTAAGCATATTCAAAAACGGTTATCTAAGAAGCTCTTATTATTCCCTTACGCTATTGTTAATAGCTATTGTTCATGAGGTGCCAAGGAAGGGTACTGTATGAGAGCTTTACGGACGTGGCTGTCCTATGCCTGTAGCAAGCGTTTGATTACTAAGCTCTGGCGTGTGTGTCTTTGAACTGATTCACGGGCATACTGGCTGCAATACGGTACACTGTACCGCGCCTCACCCCGTCACGTCTTCGCGTTTAGTTTCGTTTGGACTCACCCTTAAACCAACCTTTGTACTCGTAGCTATTCTTCCAACACAAACATGGCTACGCAGTACAATCTTGAGCCGCAAACAGAGTAACAATCTCTTCCCCTCCCCCCCCCCTTTCCTTTTTCCTGGAGTTGTACCCCACAAAAGGCTGTGTAAAATGCTAATTCCGATTCGTCCAGCGCAAAAGTCATCCTAAAAACAACCCACGGCGATCTCTCCCTTGAACTCTGGTCAAAGCAGACCCCGCTGACCACCCGCAATTTCTTACAATTATGTCTGGACGGGTACTACAACGATACAATTTTCCATCGTCTTGTCCCCGGTTTCATTCTACAGGGCGGTGACCCCACCTCCTCGGGCCATGGCGGCGAGGCAATCTACCCCGGTGGTCTATTCGCGGATGAGTTCCACCCCCGCCTCAAATTCAACCGTAGGGGATTGGTTGGGATGGCGAATTCCGGGAGGAAAAATGATAACGGGAGTCAGTTTTTCTTTACATTGGGAGAGTGCCGTGAATTGACGGGTAGGAATACCATGTTTGGGAAGGTGGTCGGTGAGACCTTGTATAACCTTGTGAGGATTGGGGAGATGGAAGCTGTGGAGGGGAGCGAGAAGCCGGTTTACGATGTTAAGATTACCTCGGCAGAGGTTTTGGTTAATCCTTTTGAGGATATGGTCGCTAGGGTTAAAGAGGAGAAGAAGCTCGAGGAAGAGCCTAAAAAGAAGAGTAGCGGAAAGAAAAAGAAGGCCAAGGCATTGCTGAGCTTTGGTGGGGATGAGGAAGGGGAGGAAGGGCCGGCAGTTGTCAGGAAGCCGAAATTTAATACCAAGCTAGTAGCTGCGGCACCATTGGTGGAGGAGGATGAGAGGGTCGTTCAGCAGGAAAAGACCGCGTCGAAGCCATCAGAAACAGGCGATAAACAACCCATAACAACAATAGGGACAATCACTAAAACTAATTACAAAGACGAAGGAACCCCAGACCCGACACCCTCCCCATCACCCCCACCGCAAGCAATCCAAAGGGCTCCTTCACCAAAACTAACAAAGCTACAAAAGACTAATGCCGAGATCGCAGCTGTCAAAGAAAGCCTAAAACGCCGAACCAGCTCTCCCCCAGTAGAACCAAAAGCAAAGAAGAGTCTTTTAAGCATCCAAAAATCACTCTTACCTTCAACATCCGTTCAGGGCCGAAAACGCAAGCGTGGAAAAGCCACAACAGATGACGATGACGGCTACGCCGCTCTCCAACGCTTTAAATCAAAACTCAACTCCGCCCCTTCTCCCATCACCACCACTACTACTAGCACTACCGCAGCCGCAGAAGCAAAGACACCCACGGGTGACAAATCCACCGAAGTACTTGACCATGACGACGAATCTAGCCTGTGTGACCTCCACTTCATACCTAACTGTCTTTCCTGCAACGCACATGTCGAAGAGGAGGACGACGTTGACGGTGGTGCAGGAGGGCTGTGGACCCATACGCTAAGCTTTGAAAAGGATCGACTAGGCAAGGACCTAACTTGGAAGAAGAGGAATGAGGAGATGGTGGTTATTGATCCGAGGGAGAAAGGGAAGGAAATTTTGAGTAAAGGGAAAAGTAAGGGCAAGGGAAGTGAGTGGGGAAGGAGGAGGGATGAGGAGGGGCAGGGTACAGGCAGTAGAAGTGGTAGTGGAGGGAGGGGCGGGGGTTGGGTTGACCGTGGGGGGGCGAGCGGGAGCGGAAGTGTGGGGAAGTAACGGTCATGTATTATCACTCGATTGCAATGTATACTAGTTTTTTTTTTGTTTGTTTAGACAAAATTGGATCGATAATTCGTAGGCTATTTCTGGAGCGCCGGCTTGGTAACTATTTACCAACTGAGTACTAACTCTACTCATCACTGATATGTCACTGCCACTCATAGTTGATGACCCCCATATAGTCAGTGCCCACAGTCATCTGAGGAACATAGTGCTCCCATAACCACAGAGAACCCCGCCAAGCAGCTCATATCGCAAACGAGCTATCCATTCTCTTTACATCTACCAAAACCCACGATCCTATTATATAAAAACATCCACCTGATCAATTAGTCAGTACAGTAGGGCACAGTCCACGATTAACTTAATAATATGATATCTATAAATAACTATCAGCCGCGACGTGTCCGATGGAATGTTCCGTTCCGTTATGATATTTGTGTATCATTCATGCGCCACCTGGGTACTCGTACAATGTATAAAATCCCAGTCCTGGAGTTTTATGGAAGGAAGGGCGTGTTTCGGGGGGGGGGGGGGGTAAGGGTTGTGCTGTGTTGTGCCCGGTATCTTCGGGTTCGCTGTCTTTCCCTATGAGACTATGTTGGTTGTGGATACGGTATCATACAAGTAGTTTCGGAACGTATCGGGTGGGAGGCGGGGGGGTGAGGGGGGTAAATTGCTTGGTAAGTTACCTGGTTGGATAGCTGGTTGGTTTTGCTATGGGGTTTTATTGGTAATGAGGGGATTCAGCGTACCTGGTGGTGGTGGTGGTGGTAGGTTAGTGAGTGGATGGATGGGTGAAGGCTGAGTATGTATTAGGACCTATATTCTTGTCATGGATATTATGGGAGTGAATCTTTACCTTTTTTTATTCATTTTTTACCACTATTTAAGTCTAGATATGTCTGAGTTTTGGTGTGAATTGGGAGGGTTTGTATTGGCCTATGTCCTGAGCTGAAGAAGAAGAAGAAGAATTGAGGTAACTATATATATGATTACTTGAAGGGCTTCTTAGATTTACAGTGTCTGCCATCCTTTCATGATTTGGGAAGCTTTGGGTAGTTTTGTTCTCCTTGTTTTCAGGAGTGTATTCGCGGATGGAGATTTTGGTGAGAGGGATAGTGTATAGACCCGCCCTACTATCTTCATAAGATCAATAAAGAAAGAAGGAATGCCCGTGCTTTTCCTGTATTGAAAGCTAAGGGACCTGGCCATGGTAGAGATTTATATTATTCACTATAAGATCGCCCTATAGAAGTCCCACTTATGCCCGCTCGTTGCCTGCCATAACCCAAATTTTCAATGGCTTAATCCCCGAGAAAACCGCGAATTCTCAAGTTTTTCTTCTACTGTACTGTATTTATGCATTCATAACTTCCCGAGACTCGGGGGCTTTCCCTTTTCTCCCTCTCCCTACCTTGAACTCAAATTCTGCAAGATATGCTTTTTTCGTATTTAGATCATCTCTCTAAAGATTCACAGAGTAATCTACTGCCGTACTAAAAAGTCCGCCTATAGGGATGTTATAATTATGGTAGAAATTTGAGCTGAAATTGGGTTGGAAATTCCTCATTACTAATGAGAGCATCACTAAAAGTCACTCGAGTCCTACATCTGTATTCATGTTTGAAATATTGCCTCATTTAATGTGACAGGAGTATCATATGTCCGATAGGGAATAGTGGACTCATGCCACTGGCACTAAAAGTGAACATGATACTTCCAGGACTCGGAGATGGTAGTAGAAGACAGCAGACACCACCGTGAACGGTTAGGTATACCAGTCCGAGCTCATACATAAATAAGGTGTGCGAGGTGTGAGGGATTGAGGAGAAAGTAAAGACCTTTCGCCAAATGTGAGAATAGTATAGTTTATTGAAAGAGCATTATCAGAATTGTCCAATGTCCTTTTCTTTCTTTCTTTCTCATTGCTATTATACTTGGGCCCAGGGCCACTTATATTAACCATGAGAAGTATCTATACAAGTTACAGTGCCAATGATATGAGTCCCACCATTCCCGCTGGACATAATGTGATACTTCCGTCATTACACTGAGGCAATATTTCCAACAATCTACTTTATATAAAAAAAAGTCATTATATTAGACCCTCCCTCCCTACAGCAGACCATCCCCAAAGTGAGGAAAATCTGGCATGATAGCTACCGGTATCATACTCCACGTGTGATCTTCACCGGGAAGGGGGTCTTGGCTCGTAAAAATTATTATATGATACTCGAGCGGGGACAAACAGCCAGGGTGAGACGGACGACTTGTCTCTACGGTAATATCACCAATATTTGCCAACGATTGCGTTTCGGCTTTTATGATACAAGCACACACCTGGCAAGTGGTCACTCTCCTTCACTCACTCTCCTATCAAATGACGTCACTGGAATCCCCATCTTTCACTCCGCGGTGCTGGTAGTCCGTTTCGAAATCAACAACTGCCCCCCTCCCTCAAGAAGTAACTATTATACTTGTATCATATTATAATGCTGTATCATACCTAGTAAAATTTACACTGCTCCGCTATCAAGTTTAGCAATTGCGGGCCATACTATTATACTCCTGTTTTTCGGCTTTTTCTTTTCAAGGGCTTCCGGCTCCACTTACGCATATCCCTGCCTATTATGGCATACAGTAGTACCAGGATTTCAGGATATATGGCGGGTATCAGAGGGGTCATTGCAAAAGAGATGTATGGATGCGCAGCAGCTGAGCTACCGATGTTTGAGCAAGTTTGATAGCGTAAATGATAGCACGGAGGGCCTATTTTTTTTTTCTTTTCCGAGAAGGGATAGTATGAATGTATCTACGGTACTTGTACTGAGTTTCTTAGGGTCTGTGGTCAGAACTATCCTCCCTTGCGCACCAGAGAGGGCTCCAGGATGCGCTTGGAGGGGTTTGTGGTGAGTCGTTGTGGCGTGTCTACACATTCCAGTATCGGAAGGGTTGTTTGGTTGTGTATGATATAAGCACCATGTATAGCACTGTACACTACAGTACTCGCTGTTCTCATCAGGGGAGGGGGGGACAAAGAACCAAAAAAACATTAATCGTGGAGTGATGACCGATGATTTCACGTCACAGACTGCAACACCGGCAGGGACGGGAGATTATAGCTCTTAGGAAGACTGCGAGATTTAGTTATTATACATACTGTAGTCTACTGTGTATATGTATACATCCAACAAATGCCTCCTCAGTCACACAAGCAACTACATTGACTCCACTCCACTCCACCGCAAAAAAAGAAATGGGAGAAAACAAGCCACACCGAAAACCCAAGACCCAAACATTGTAAAAAGAGCTCATACCAGACTAACTACTAAATATATCGATATCAAAGGGAATGTCATACAATTACGGGCCCGCCCTACCCTGCCCCGAGCAGCGATGATGAATCCCCCTCTCGAACGATTGTGCAAAGATGAACACGAATAACTCTAGAAAGCTCCTCCCAGCTAGCAAATAACGCATTCACGCTTTCCCGAGGAGTCACCCCCAGTAGCTGCGGCGCCTATACTACTCCTACGAGCGGGTGGTGGACCTCCACTACGGCCACTGATCTCTTGTAGCATTCCGCGTGCCTGCTCACTGCGTCGGACGGCAGCTATAGGGCTTGAACCAACGACAGGAGGGGCTGAAGAACCAGCATTCTGAGCTTGCTGTTGGTAAGGGGATAGTTGGGGTGTAGGAATTGTTGCGGCAGTGGGCGTGCTTGGGACACGTTCATATGGAGGTGGTGCCTCTTCGGAACTTGGTACTGGCCTGTGTGTTTGGAAGGGGGCTGGATGGGCCCGTGGAGGAGGAACGGGGGCAGACAGCCTTTGAGGTACAGCAGGACGCGAGAGTGGAGCTACTGGCACTGCAGGAACAGCAGAAGCAGAGTTCCTAGTACGGTTCTGATGACGTCTATGTCTCTCATCCTCCTCTTCCTGCAATTGCATTGCGAGCGCTAGATCAGTGTCATAATCGTAGTCTTGTTGATTACCCGAAGAACTGGGCCTAGGTGGTGGTGGTGGTGGTGGTGGTGGTGCTCCCTCGATAGTGGTAGCTAGGCTTTGGCCATTTTTTTGACTTCTCTTGGACCCAACAGTCTCCCATCCTTCGTCGTCGTCGTCAAGTAAGCTTCTAATCTCCTGTCGTGGTGCCGCTTGACGTCTGGAACTATTGCCGCCGTTACTTGGATCGGAACCTCCACCGCCGACAGGTCTAAAGTCTCCGCTGAGGAACTCATTTTGGCGTCCCTGAACATCTGCTAATCTCTCGAAGACCACCTCTTCGTGGCTCGCAAACCCCATATCTGTAACTAGCCCAACCAAATCACCTCCGGTTCGTCCCCCACCAAGGATAGTCATGAAATGGTCGTTTCTAAATAAAATGGCAACTTGTCCTGCCTTTAGATCTCTCCTTAATACGTCCAGTCCATGAGTGGTTAACTGCGTCTTGCTCGTTTCCATGAACTCTCTAATGATCCGAGCATCATCACAAATTCTTTCCTCCTCGCTTGCTAATTCGGATTGGGCTCCGGAGGTAATCTTTGTGATGATTTCCTCTTCAATCAAAAACAATGTCTGTGCCTCTTCGTAACTCCCAGCGCAGCGCCGCCGCATTGCGTCGAGGATAGGGTCTGTAGGTTCAGGTAGCCATCCGTGCACAAGAGGTACTTTAAACGCTCCATAAAGCGCCATTTCCTTTGTATTCTCGAATCCGCCCGACAGACCCGAAGCTCGGCGCTCATCATCTAGCGGCAAAAAGCAAGGGTTGACGTTCATCCCGGTATGCAACGTTAGCAAAAAAGCGAATAGGTCACCGACGTCCGGCAAACCACCGGAACCCCTAGACATCAGCTCCTCGAATACAGCATCCAGAAGTAGCTCAAGCGAAACCTGCTCTCGAAGTCGAAGAACATCACCAAGTGACGTCTTAACACCATCGGGAGTAGAAAGCACGAGGGCATTAACTAGGGCAAGTAAAGGGCATGGCCCGTTCGCATTTTGTAGCAATATAGGGGAACGCCTGAGTGCCGACCCAGGCCGAGAAGGATCGATCCAGTTGATGTGTTTGATCTGGTATATGGCAGTTGTGGTGTTTGCTGAAGGTTGAGGAGGTGAGACCCTCGAGGCAGTAGGGGTAGGGGGGACTGGTCTAGAATCTAAGCTCGAATTCGGCCTTAGAGTCGCCTCTGTGGGCTTCTCTGTAAGATCTGGTTTTGGTGACTTGGGCGGTTTAGGAGGCCCTGGAATTTCCGAACGAACAGCAAGCGTTCTCTCCTGCCCTTTTCTTTCCTCTTCCCAGAACTCAGCCTGCAAGCGCTCTTCTCTTTCACGTTTTGCGGCCTCCTCAGTGCGTCGTAGAAGCTCGGCACCGGCCTTAGCCCTCTGATCCAATTCTTCTTCCCAGGTTTTGGCCACAGGCTCCTCCGCAATCCCCTCGGTCCAACCACTCATCCCGACAGCCGGTTGGCCCCGGTGGCCGGGGTAAGCGCGGGTAATGGACGCGTCAAAAGAAGATAAGTCTGCTTCAGGCTCAAAGGCAGAAGTAGTAGACTCGGCAATCGAGGGATGTCTCTGATTAATTTCGGGGCTTGAAGGTGTAGTGGTAATTATTGTTGGTCGTTTGGGTTGTTGCGAAGGGATTAGCGGATCTTGAGTGGCATCTGGGAATGGCGAACCCAAGAGGCTGTTGAACGGACCAAATTCAGTAAATGGCCTATCGGCCGAAGAGAGTGTAGCTGGCATTTGCGGGGCCGGTGGGGCTGCAGGGGAGGAAGAATATTAGCCTGTGCTCCTTTGGTACAACACACTTGGGAATTTCCGACTGGGAAAAGTGAACTAACTGGAGATTAAGGGAAAAAGTGAAGCAAACAGCAAGTGACGAGAAACGGGAACGAAAGGAGCTTACAAGCATCAGATTTCGGAGTTTGTTCTCTGACTACTCCGTTCCCCTTGGGAATCACCGGGTTTTCCTTCCTCAACTCACTCTCCTGATCAACGACAATGGAGGTGGCAGGATTCTCATTAGTGACCTCTCCATTGCCACGGGCTCCGTGCATAAATGTTTCATCTTTCCTCTCGGCCTCAGAGCTTCTTCTTGCAGCCTCTACCGTGACCTTCGTTCCAGGTCGCAAAATGTCAGGAAAATTACTGCTGTCGAAGCTCTTTCGCACCTCTGAGCTGAGCTGCCTCCCCTGTTCACCGCTGCTTTCTCCGATCCTGAGAGATTCCGGCACGGGAATAACCGTACCGGCAGATTCTCCGCCTGGCATACTCTGGGCTTGATCGAGATCCTGCAGGTCAAAGGTCGACGACTGGGGCGGGGAAGTAGGATAGGGTTCACCACGACTGACTTTAGGATTAGAAAGAGCAGAAGAGGAAGGATTGTCCCCCTCGAGAATAGGATAAGGTGGACGAGCAGAAGGAGTGAAACTGGAAATTGCCTGTTTCTTGAGAACCATTGGGAGATTGTTTGTGGTAGAAAAACAGAAGGTAAGGCTGATGACGGCGGTCCAAGTTTTAGGGAAAGATAGGTCAACCGCAGAGAAGAGAGAAGGACGAGAGGGATGGTGTTGGTGGCGCGGAGGGTTACGTTGGCGCTGGCGTGGGAGGTGACGCGGCTCAAAGTGTTTGCCTTCTGAGTTCTTGCTATTTTCTATGAAGCAAACACGACAAATTGGCTCCCGTATCCCTCCCGTATTCAACCCGAGGCGTTGGTGGCAAGATAAAGATAAGATTAGATAAGGATGAAGGGGAGAGGGGAGAGGGGATGAGGGGGAAGAGAGGAGATGAGATGAGAGGAGGGGAGGGAAAGGGGAGGAGAGAAGCTCTATAAGAAGAAAAGCAGTATGTTATAGCAGTGATAGAGAGATGATGGTGATTGTATGTGTTGTATGAGTATCTACCTACTTAAAAGGTAAAAGGTACGGTGATGACAGTGCAGGAAACCTCAAATTCGAACTCTATAGATATATACAATAAGAGATAAGTGGCAGTGGTGGAAATCATTCTTAATAAATACCGGTAGGGCAAGTTATGATGCCGGTATCGGTGCCGGTATCGTACTGTATCCAAGCTTTTGGCTGCCTCTCCTTCTTTCCCACAGCCCAGTGGCCATGCAGCAGCAGCAGCAAGATTATTGGTGCCCGTTCGATTCCCGAGACAAACGACATCAGCGGCTCCGGTGAGAAACTGCGCTACGCCCCTATGGTGCCGGACAATGCCAATCAACACCTTAGCGAACTCCAAATACCACCAACTTCAAACTCCTCTAAGTCAACAACAACAACTCAAAAGCTCTAAAGCTTCTGTAAAAGTCTTTATTTGATGGTTATCTAAAGAATTACAGAGGGGTTTAAGGAAATATGAACTTCCTGCTGTGCTAGAGCAGTTCAAAGATTTCCATTTTTTGGTGGGGGAGGCACCAAATTAACAGACCCTAAAATTACTGTATCGGGTAATTTCTTGGCAGCGCCATGCCCAATGCAGCAATAGACCCCGCCGATCATTTCACTTTGTGAGATAGCCATGCCTAATGCAGCAATAGATACCGCCGATCATTCCACTTTGTGAGATAGCCGAGCCCAATTAGGAAGGTTCTTGGCGCTTAGTAAGCGACGGCGAATTAACACAGGTGTCGATTGGCAGTGTCCGGCACTATCCCTTCCGCCGCTGAGACATGCTGCACTAAGCAGGGATGTCGAAGCCACTCCAAATACGTCTCACACTAACTACATCAGGTTTCTAATTGCCTGGATTTGCACCCCAAAGATATTTGTATTTAACTTGGCAGCTTCAAATGGGGAATATTGCTGCGCTACTGAGCACCAGCCATCCAAGAGATCAAAGAGACCACTCAGATAATACCCCAACAATCAAGATTAGATAAGATCCCCCCCCCCCCCAGATAAGATAACTCTATCCGAGCATAGCCAAATCTCCCGGTGATGAGCCTCCAGAAAAATATTCTCCCACCCCTCGCTCCAAATGTCGGAAGAACGAATACTTCCCTACACTTATCTACTACTCCGCCTTCCATCAGGTGCTCCTCGAGTGGTACGACTTATACCCGACGTCACCATCTCGCTTGGGAAATTCGGTTCTTTCCCTTCGAATGCCCTACTTTACAGACCTTACAACCTTACCTTTGACATTCTTGACTCCCCGGCCGTGGGATTACGACTTGTCTCGGCAGAGGAGGCAACACGAGACATACTCGGAGGTAGTGAAGATGCTGAAGCGGAAGGGACGGGCCATTATGATTTAGAAATCGCAGGTGACTCGGAGGAGGATGGAGGCGAAATGATGCGAACAAATAAGGAGACCATTGATGATCCTCTCAGTCAGAAATTAAGTTGGGTGGAGATTGAGCAGCTTAAGAAACAAGGAACTGGTTCCGGAAGGGTATCGTCTCTCTTCTTATACTTAATTAGGTTTCTCAGCTAATGGGGGGATCGGGTAGGACTTGATTCAGAGACTGTTAGAATCACATACAGCCATCCACCAGAAGACTCCTTTCGCATTACAGAAATATACCCTCCGCAAGACTAAAAAGTTTCTTCGGCGATTCACTGTTCTCCCTTTAACCGTTACCTCGTTAACAACCTACCTTCTCAACAGCAAGGAGCCCATAAAAATCCTCGAAATGCGCAGCGAAACTATCGCCGTGATGCTCTCCCTCGCCAATGTCCATTACGGTGGTCGCTACTTGGTGATTGACGAATCTGGTGGACTACTAGTTTCGGCCATAGCTGAGAGACTTGGCCTACTGGAACACACGCCCACGGATTCCGAAGAGTCGAAAGAACAAGACACTGTCAGAAAACGTTGCCCCCCAGATACCCCCCTCCCCACTGCAAACACAATTACTCTCATTCACCCAAACGAGCAACCGAACCTCTCATTACTGAAATACTTTTCCTACGACACCAACAACCCCACTGCATCCCATCCACTGCATACGCACCTCAAAACCCTAAATTGGCTACAACTAGTCGACCCAAGCGCGGACAGCTCCCTCGAAAAACCTGAAGAAATTCCGGCCGAAACACTCGCCACACTGAAAGGAGGAAAGCGTGCGGCATATTGGCGCAAACGCCGCCGTTGGGAAAAAACGTCGCGCACAGTGGCTGAGGCCCAAAATGGCGGTTTCGACGGCCTACTAATAGCAGCCTTCATGGACCTAAAGGGCATCCTTCGCCACACTGTTCCGCTACTCAAAGGTTCCGCACAAATTGTTGCATATAGCCAGAACCGCGAAGCCGTCATAGAACTCGCGGATTGCTATTCTGCCAGTAGTAAAGCTGAGTGGATGAATGAAGGTGAAGGGGTAGCGGATGACGAAGATGGAGTTGGAGATCCAACCATTGTACTTGCGCCTACTATACACGAAACGAGGGTTCGCAAGTGGCAAGTGTTACCCGGAAGAACGCATCCTGCGATGACTGCTCGCGGAGGGGCGGAGGGGGTGGTATTCGCTGGTACTCGGGTGCTGCCGGTCGAAGGGAAAGTGGAGGCCAGAGGGAGGTTCAGGGGGCAGAAGAGGAGACAAGGTGATAGCGATAATGGCAAGGATGAAGAGGCCGCTGCGGGTGGGAGGTTTGGGGGACAGAAGAGGAAAAAGGGTGATGGCGATAATGATAGCGATGAGGAGGCGGCTGCGGGTGGGGCGGGCGGGGTAATGCCAGCGCCCCCTCTTGAGCAGGTTAAGGCGGAAGTTTGAGTGTATATTTAATGTATTATACTAGAGGTATACTTTGTGTGTATATACATATACGCGCGCGCGTTAGTGGGCGAAAATCAATTGGGTGGCAATTATGCAGTTTACGGCTTATGTTTGAACCACGGGAAAGATGACCTCGAGTGATTGTGGATGACTCACTGACACTCCCAAATTAGTAAATTCTGGCATGAACTGCACAGTATATTAGAAGCAGTCTAGGCAGCCTTATATGCACCTCTTGATGCTCAAAAACTTCCCTTGCTGGTGCGTGGAAAGTACATATTGGAATTGCAATAGCACACAATCCGATACAGCCAAAACCCCGATATCGGAAATGCACTGCATCCACATTTCCCTACTACCAAATAAACAGGCCCAGCCCTACAACACCTACCTATGCTATGCACACTCCATTTATCCTTAAATTAGAGCGATATAGTGCTTCTTTGGCTAAGATGAACTCATAATTGCCAGAAAAATACCGTGCAGTACCCCATCTCAAGCTGTTGAGTTATGTGGGCGGGGAGTGCGCACCAGTGGCCCCTCAATCCTCCAGGGAATAGGGGGGAGTGCACTGGGGTTGGGCGCCACTCTTACATAACCAACTATGAGAAAATCCCTCTTAGACGAGTGAGAAATCATGAGTATTAACTTGTTCTGCGGTAGGTGTCACCTGGAGTTACCCATATAACTTCTTGGCTTGAGTGTACTTGATAACACTGGGTTAGCTAAGGGCAATTTCTTACTTGATGCAGGTTGTTTATAAAAGTGGGTCTTGTAGGCAGGGCTCTCAGTCGTCCAGTCGGACGGCAGTCGAGGGCAGTCCGACGGCCGTCCGACTGCCACCCCTGGCAGGCCGCTCTCGCACCACTTTTTTTTTCTTCTTTTTTATTTTATTTTCTATTTTTATTTCCATTTTTAACCTTAACTTATTTGAGTACTAGTATTTGTCTCATTGACCAATTTTGCGCGTCCGTAGTCGACGACCGTCGACGGCCGTCCACCCCGTCCAGGACGAGACAGTATCGTCCTTTGTCGTCCTCACCCCGTCTTGGACGGACGGGACGACTGAGATCGCTGCTTGTAGGGTGTTCAAGCGTGCATGCACGGCAGGCTACATAATCACTGAGGGACCGAGTGAGGGGTTGAGATTGTTTGGAATGGGGACTAGTAGCGGGGGTAGCCTTCCGCTGGTGTATTACAGCGGTAGAGTAACTGTGCTATTGAATATCTACCTGTAGTGCGTCACAATCCGATAATGGCATTTGTCGAGAAGCAGGAGTAAGTAAATGTTGCTGTGTCAAGAATTTTAGTGCTCTGGATCCTCAGGATTGGAGTAGATTTGTCAGAAGGGATCATAATCCCGCTCCTGAATCCTTTCCCGTGCTGGGGGTTCACTATATATGTCATGTGCCGTACAGTACGATGGCATGTGCGGTGGCCCCTGGTTTAGTCCGCTGCATGAAAACTTCCGAACGGGCTCTTTGCTGGTACTGGATTTCAACAAAACCGTTACCGGTAGCTCATGTCCCAATAGTTAATTAGAAGGGCCGATCGTATATCTAGTGGAATTGTAATTTTTCCTAAGTCAGAGTACCTCAGCTCAGCCAATCACTGTATCTCCAAGGAATAGGTAGCTTAGTAGACTTATCACTCGGCATATTTCCTGGCGGAGTTGATCTATTAGACCGACAAGCACCACAGTCAGCTTGTGTCCTGGAGGTTTGGTTTAGTCATGGCCCAATGTATTATGCTTGGATAGGTATTTTTCTCCGTGATAGGGGTAGCTATTTTATAGAAGAATGTCTGGGGAAACTTTTTTTTTTTTTTTTTTTTTATCTCAATTTTGCATTTTATTCGTACAACTACCAGGAAAAACCAGACATGCAGCGCTAGCTATGGCCAAGAAAAACCTACGCATCTCTCCCTCATGGGATCAAAGCCACGCCCCCAAGACCCTATGGTACGGGCCCAACCGCACATCTCGCCCTCAAAAAAGTAAAATAAAATACTCTCAGCGAGCAAGCAGGAAGACGCAGAAAACCCTTCAGAAGCCCCCCTGAACATACGAAAGGACTACAAAAGAAAGCCCGCACACGCGGGAAATGAGGGAAACTCCACTACTCAGAAACCTACAAAAGAATAGAACAACATCTCCGTAGGGGCAACCTAAATAACTTAAAGAAGTCGGCGGCCGACATTACTCCGGGCCCAAGGCGTTGACATCGATCGAGGAGGCGGTGCAATACCACGACAGAGCGTAACCGAGGATGCGACCGTGGACAGCCGCGGGGGCGCAGGGCCGAGCGGTAGTAGGGTACCAGCCAAAAGAGGGGAAGGGTAGCTGTAACCGAGCAACGGGACGAAACCAAGAGGAGAGGAGGAAGGGTAGACCCAAGTATCGTAGGAACTATCGGAAACGTGTGCGTGTCTGACTAGGCAGCCTCGAGCGAAACGTAATCGAAGAGAGCAGAGAAATCGACCGTAGCCTGGTGAAAAGTTTTCTCTTACTGCGAACCGTGATCCCAGCCGTCTGTAACATGGACGCGAGGGTGTTGCCGACCGTGCAAATGTTAAGCGAGAACGCAAAACAAGAGCGAGGAGAGGAATGGGCCAGGACCTAAGAGACGGGTGCCCATGTCCGAATCTATCATAGGGGGGGTGCAGCTCACTCAGAGTGCGGGAGGTGAAAAGTGACGATGATTTCTCATGGTGTTGAGATTTCAATCGCCGGAGGTGTAGAGGAGATGGTTCGTGGAATGTCTGGGGAAACAAGGTGGCCCTATTTATACCTCCGGAGCTGGATCCAACACGATCTTGGTCACACACACATCCAATCCCTAGTTCAAGTCACACCAAGCTGCAAGCGCCTAGACTATTGTAAGTTATCCATGATCCACAATCCGAACGAAGTCCCACAAGCATCCGGAAGTGTACGGTACAGTACAGTGCTCCAACCTAATCCCTCCCGATTTTACTCTCCATTCCCCTTAAACGCAGACCCAATAGCCAACGGACAGACAAACGTTTTCAATCGCCTTTCGCTGATCATACCGGTACTTGTATGCCTACCTATCGCTATTGTTAACTCAGCGGTTCAGCGGCTCCACCATTCCATCGATCTCTAGGGAAGTTTTGCAGTAAACTGCCTACTTATAATACACCGTAGAATCCCGCTCGATTTCGCGTGCTCTGGGAACAAGTCTAGAAAACACGATTTCAGAATTTTTCTAATGCGAATCGCTCCAAGTTCCCGTTGCCGCGCATTCAGGGACTTCTAAGCTAACCTGTTTTTCCGGATACAGTATTGGCACCCTGAGGAGGATCCTCGGGATTTGGGCTTCAAGTTTCGGGGGGAGCGGCTGATTCGATCAGCCTCTTGACACAAACTACAGTACCGGTACGCCACCAAGGGTTGACAAAATGGCACCTGGCACCTACGAGATAGGGCCAGCTATTCAAAAAGAAGTGGAAACTAACACTGATGTTTTGAGATTCTGCCCGAGAATAGCAAAGCCAACGAATCAATCGGACGGCTAGTGAAACTGCCACAATACAGGCGCTTCAATTAATCTCCGAAAAAACAGTAAAAGTGATAATTCACAGTGCTACTCGGAGAACATGTACCGGTATCCTAGAAGTTCGCTTTGGTATCGCACATAACTCCCATACTTGCCCTTTCCCAGTGCTCTCGTAATCTCTCTCAGAATTTCACCTTAGCCCCCCCTTCAGTCTACAACACATGAATCCATTTTTTCCTCCCCCAACGACCCACTGCTGCCAGCACCCTACGCTATGGTACTTTCACGATGGGCAAACAATCATTCAACAATCGCACAACCACTCTTTTCTTTTTTTTTGGAAAAAAAGTAATGAAAGAAAAGTACACGACGAACAAACCCACACTGGCTAGTTTAGAAATTCTGCCGTGAAGTTTCAAATAAAGCCCGGACATGCACGGAACGATTGGATACACTAGGTCGGTCACGAGACAAACGATATCCGTTACCATACGATACGATATTCCAAAACAACGAGTAAGAGAGAAGATAAAACTGTGCAAGCGGGGAGGGGTGGAGGGGGAATGATATTCTTACGCATACTATTGCACAATTGCTATGAGTTATATCTCCCCATTTCCACTCTCTTCTTCCTCCTGCGAAAAACCGCACACTCAATCAACCATTTTAAGCCTTACGATTACTCGAGTACAGAGCTACAAGTGGGAATTCCAGCGGTATATGCGTTGTCAGATTCCTGAGTATGCCACATTATCCTCCCTCCAGGCTAGTTGAGTTGGCTCACCTCGGGATTGTAGCGCCGGACGCCGCTGGTTTGTGCAGATGCCTGGACTGGCGGTCGCTCCAGTAGTTATTATAGATACGAATGAAAATCGTGAATCCTCCCAGTTGGAAGAGAAGGGGACTAAACCCGCCGGCACGCTACGGTAGGCTCCTGCCGACAGGCTTAAGCGCATTGGAGTAACTTAGGTTGGTAATTCGGTCGCGGAAGTTTTTTTTTTGTGGGCATGGTATGGCAACTGACCTGTCAGAAGCTTTTTTTTCCTGTGGTTATGCGTGCATGTGGAGTGGATGAGAAGGGACTGGAGTGGCTGTAGTGGGGGAGGGGGGTGAAAAGAAGGTTGCAATTCTGGATTATGCACTTTGGGCTTTACCATGCTCGTTCTATGGTTCGCATGCGGAGGCTCCTGCACTTCTTTTTCGTGTTGGAATGAAAGTGTATGTATCCCCCACAATGCAGTTATTAACTTTCTCCGCATGGTCTCTGTGCTTGGAGACATTCTTGATAAGATATCTGCATTTTGTTAAATTTTTGACACCACTCGAGTACTGTACTAGCTCCCGGAATTAAGTCTTATTATGCTGCCATCTCTATAGCTACATGGAACCCGCCTGCAGAGGTAATCGGAGTACGAGAATATTAACAGCCCGATTAATGCGAGACCACTGATGGTTCGGGAACGATCATTTCTCTAGAAATGTCGAGATTCAATCTCCGCCAGCATCTACCGCCCAACCCATCACAACTAATATCTCCTGCTAGGACATCCCGCCAAGGCTGAGGGCATCAAGTAAACAACAAAGCACTTTTTAATATTCTAGCAATAGCTCTATACAATGGTAATCCAAATCACAGATTGCGGGGCCAGAAATTGTGGGGTATGATACCTCATTATGTCCATGCCTTATCTCAGCTAGCCCTTTCCATTAGCTCAAAATTTGGCCTGCGTGCACTATTCCAAATATCCTAATACAGGAATGGCCCTGACCCTGGATGCCCACATTGGAAAGAATTTCCCTAGGGTAGAGATTCCAGCTCGAATCGGAAAGGCCGATAGAGTAGAAATATACTGTTCAAAAAGATGATGCCACTAGCTCCTGATTTTCGGTCAAACAATATAAGAGTTTCTACATGATCAATCACCTTAGCAAGAACTCTGAAGCTGAAGTGGGGCAGGGCCTAGCTCATTATTGGTATTTGACGAAGAAACTGGCGTAGACTTTAATACTTCACCGAAGTTCTTTTTCGCCGCTAACATCTGCTGATATCAGGTAATATCGCATTAGCAATGCCCTAGAATGAAAAGAAATGACCCGATTCGAATCCGATTAGCCAGACCGGTCTAGAGTAATAAAAAGTTCCTTGATTATTCTTCATCCCGACTTAGGGAAGCGGGGGCACTTATAACCATTTTGGCAAGGGGTCTCACCAACCAATGATTAGGCAAGTATTATAATCTCCATGCAAGCTGAGCAATATTCTCTAGTTGCAGTACCGTACCCGATTGCTAGAGCACTTCTATCTCTGCACAATATCTCCCCAGACGTTCTGCTGATATCACAGGATGGGCGATGCGAATATCAGCGTAAATTCGAACTCCCGGTTGGTGTACCAGTAGAATATCTTTCGAATACAGTGAATTGTATTATACGGTACGACACCGAAGCACATTTTGGTGCTGTGCAGCCTCACATTTCGGGGGGACTACCGGTATGATAACCAGAATTGCTCAGGCTTAGTATTTCCCAATATGACTGTGATTTCAACTGTCGTGCTATTTATTACAGTATTTTACTCACCGACCACCTACCAAAAATGGCAAAAGCGCCAAAATCACCAAACACCACTTGCAACTGTTCAAATGTACTGTACAGTACGATACATACACACCCCCGGGGCAGTCCTTCCGAAATGCGTGGTATAAAGGCTTTGTAAATAGATTACACCTAAAATCCTAGCTTGTTCCTAGCCCATTTCCTGCAGAGTTCAACCTTTTCCCCGAATTTTCTCCCCGGGCCCTAGCACGCTGGCAAGGCCAATTACACGCATTCGATCCTGACGGCATGAGAAATTCTGTATCAAGGTTGTCCCGGTACTAGCGCGTGTAGATCTGTTAGGCCAGATCGAGGTATTTTCCTCCAGAGGTACAATTTGGACTTGGGGGTAATTCTATGCGACAGCCCTACTGGAAGGAACCTGGAGCCAGCTTTAAGTTATCATTACTAGAATCTAATCTCTTGGCATCTTGTACTGATCCAGACCAGAATGCTGTTAGCTGTCATTCCCACAACACTTTGAGCCCAACGTTTGATAACTGTTTCAATTGATGTGGTGGAATAGCAAATTAGCAAATTAGCAAAGGGATTGATCAATCTCTCGCCAGCTGAATATGAATTACGTCAGGATGAAGAAAATAGGCGAGAATGTCACAATAAAATCAGCAGATGTGAAGCCAATCTGGTGGCCAGTTGATCAACTTGCTATCGTATTCTTAACATTGGCCGAAGAGGCTCCGAGGAGCAGATTCGACGAGGAACCCGCATGCTGCTTAAGTATAATTGGCCATTCGTGGTCATGGGGGAAAGAAGGAAAAAAGAACAGACCTGTATCAATTTTAGTTCATCCGAAGTTTACCTTCCTTACATGAGTATGGACCAATCCGAGGCTTCCATACCTGTATACCTGTTAGGCCAACTAGCCATAACTTAATTTAACTTAGCAGTTAACGTTCACAACTCCTACGTTGCTTGCCAATGCTCTTGGGCGCTTGCTGGTTTGCTCGAAAACCTACAACCCCACTCTCCCTTACCTGTGCGAGTACCAGGAAGATACTATACGATTTGTGTTTGCCGCCTACGCTTCTCGCTTAAACGATTCTGTGGCTCACCGTCTCATGGGCGATGGATCAGTCAAAGGGAAAAAGAAAAAAACGAGGGAGGGGAGAACGGGAGAACGGTCGGAACCAGAGGGGAAAGGGAGGAGGGGGAAAGAGTGGTTCTCCATTACTCGACCAGAGAGCTCTTCCTACAGATAGGAAACCGCCGCGAGTACCATACCGTATTTGACAAGACTGTTATAGAGGGAAAGATTTCCGCCTACTACTCTCTACCGTCAGCGACTTGCGTGGTCTCTATTTCTTGGTGGTCTAAAGTTATCCATAGGCGGGTCTGCAGGTGATTTGCCAATCCGGGAGCTCGCATGGGTTCAGATACTTGTACGTTTTCAACTGCATGCACGCCCGCTTTCCATGCTCAACCACCATCGGTCCTAAGGGGGCTTCGCTGTGGGTACCGGTACATTCCTGGTAGGAGAGCAACGCTGCCGTGCCTTATTCCACCCACAGTTCCGCCATGTTGTCAAATGGCCCAGATCCTTAGTGGTGGAAATCCGATTCTCCTACTCCTTCTTGAGCCTTTATTTTTCCTCCTATGAATGCTATTCCTCCTACTGCCGCTTCCGCTAACAGGTGAGAACGCAGGCTGAGGAGGTGGGCTCGACTGACGTGGAGGAAGTTATTGGGGTGGGGTTACCTTTGATCGGTGATGGCCTGCCTGTCGTCTGCCTCCTTCTGCTGTATGCCTCAGTGCTACCAAGCATTCCTCGTTTATCTCTCAATCGTCATGAAACGTACTTGAGGTCCTAGTATATATATATACTCACCACGAGAGAATGGGGAAAAGCCCCTGAGCTGGCTGTTGGGATTTTGTTCGACGTGGGCGATAGGGTGAAAATTCATTATTATTTCCTAACATCATCTTGATTACCGGGCGGTGCCTGTTTTTCCCAATTGCTCCGTTGTGGCACTATTCAATTCTTTTTTGGCCTATTTTTTTATTATTATTATTCATCTCCGCGTTCAGCTGGGGAGTATAGTTTTTTGTGCAAAGCCCTTTTTAGCACTCTTATTTCAGATCACACCTAATCACGCGGAAAATGTCGACGGTACGGAGAAATTCAGTGAGAGCAAATTCAGTACGACGAAGGCCAAGACGGAATACGAGAGCAGAGCCTCTTGAAATTGTCGACCCAAATACATTTGTGTGGCCAGAGAGGAGCCGGAAGAACTTTGTTCAACTCGTTGCGTTGCAAACCTTGCTTAATCCAACACCCCCGAGACAGATAGTCCAACCGGTCGATCAGAATGCCGATTCGAGAGAGAAGAGAGGTGGATACCGGAGCATGCTACCACCAAAGGTCGAACGGGACCTGACAGAGCATTTTGCTTTCTTGGTTGCGGCAGGAGCTGGTGATACTGCGTGCTGTATAGAGGAGGAATATGTTATTGATATCGGCAGCACGCTCAGGTTTAGGGTTGCGATGAAAGAGGGGGTCTCTCAATGGATATTGGATGGGCTTCGAGGTGTTTGCAGTGAAGTGAGCAAGCTTGCGCGGGGTGGTAAGAGCACTGCCCGAACCCAGCAAATTATTGGAAGCCTCTTGCTCACCTTTCTACCACAGAATCACCCGAAGCCGATGTTAAGGCAGAGACTTGGCGAAGAGTCCTCGAGCTTGAGCGGCCGAGGATCCATGCAGATTTGGAGGAGAGGTTTTCCAAGACTAGCAGACCATTATCCGAGCTCTTCGAGGAATCGTTGGGCACGAAAGATGCAAACATTACCGAATCACTCGTCGACGAAGAGGCAAGGCTAGTGCTCCAGAAAATCTACGACTTGTGTACGAGGGTTGTTACTCTGGATAGAGAGAAAACCGGAAAAGACTTAGAGAGGTTACTAGACACTTGCTATCGATTTCGTGTGTCCAGAAATTTCCGAGCCTTCCTGAAATCGGTTCACAGCCGGAGACCTCTTACACAAATGATCGAGAAGCTGGGGAGATACAAGTCCGCCAGCGTGGCCCTGGTGACGGGAGCCAAGAAGTACCCCGAGATGTTTACCAACCTCGAGGTTGAAGCAGTCCCGCAACTTGCCTCGGAAGCTGTAGCATCCATGGGATTTCACGGGATCTACGTCGGCGATGTCGCCCAAGAATTGACCGCAAATAGCGAGCAACAATGCCTCAAACGCCTTCAATCAGTTACCGACCTGAAAGGCGGAAAACTTGCGATTCGATACCAAGAGCTTTGCCAGGAGAAGCTCACGGTACATGCCGAAATCCAACTGGTGAAGTTCTACGAAGAGAATCCACATATCGGACGTCCGACCTTTATCGGGTGCAGCAAAAAATCGTGCTATCTCTGCACACTTTTTATTCAATTAGAAGGAAAGTTTGATGTAGCTACGAAGTCTCAGAGTCACTACCAACCCACCCTTTACAACAGTTGGACTGTTCCCACAATGAAGTGCTCTAGTCCCGAGAACGCGGTTATGTACACGTTTGTCGTCGACAAAATGTCCAGAATCCTGGAGGACTCGTGCAAGACAATACTCTGGGAGAATAGCAGCAAAGAGACTAAATTTAACAATCACTTCACTTCAAACTTCCCGCTTACCTCGCAGGTGCTTGGATTCGAGGCTCCTAGCGGTCCCTTGCTGTCACCTGCACCGGTTTCCCGTATGGTGTCCACACTACGTGCGTCAATACCGGCGTTGCCCCGCATGGCATCGTCTTACAATCTATCCTCCGGGGCAACTACACCTACCAATATCCCTTTGAGCCCACTTTCGCCGACATTTTTTGGAAACCTTCCTTCGCTAGGCCTTTTATCCACCCCCAGCTCGCGGGTACAGTCACCAGGTCTAATTCCGATGGCACTTTCAAAGCTACCCAGAAGACAAACACCAGCACTTAATATCCCGACCACACCTGTAAAACCTTCGAATCAAGCTCCGGAAATTTCAATGGTTACTGCTGCACCAACCGTTACAATTCTTCCAGTTCCCGTTTCTGCGTGTTCCCCAAGGGGACGGAAGCATACCCCGCCACCTCTAACCCCACCTCCAGCTGTCGAGGCGGGGTTTCCCTTAACCCTTTCCGAACCCGAAGTATTCACTCCAGAACCAGAGCCAACACCTGTGATTGCTTTAACAAATACAGAACCCACACAAACAAAGGGCCAAGTATTAGAAAGTGGGCTTACCCCACCAATGCCAAACTCACCAGGGGCAGAAACAAGTGAAGGTTCAGAAGACCCCTTCGACCTATTAGTCCTACCAATTCAGAAACATTCACCTCTTGTGAACCCGGCTGAATCCCCTTCTCCAACTCCAATCCCTCCCCCGAATCCCACGAAGAAGCAAACACCACCCGCAAAGCAAACACCACCCGCAAAGCCAACAACACCTCCGCCAGCTCCCCGGTCTGCATCTGGCCCTGCGCCATTACCGTCGCCACCCTCCTCTACTGGATCCCTATCAAAGCCTTGGCCTACCCGTTCTCGGACTAGAGAAGTTGGCCTTCCTCCCACTCCTGCGGACAGCCCAACCCCGTCTTCGGGATCCTATTTCCCTAAGTCCGAGCCAATTCGTATCAAACCTATGGCCAACTTTTCCCGTCCCACATGTGAATTCCCACCTACACCTCCTTCCTCCTGCAAGGCTACTTCATCGATTCCGTGGCCAGTTCGGACGGAAACCATGACGGCAACCAGCCTCCCAGCCTCAACGATTGCGCCGTCAACCTCACCTAAGTCGTTTGCTGCCATGACCTCTCGCCCATCGACACCGGCTAATCCTCCAACCCGCGTGGGCTCGCTCCGAAGGCGAGCTACAAGCCCCCCGACACAAACGCACATTCCTAGACCATCTTCCAAGGCTTCAACAAGGCCCTCGCCACCACCACCCTCTACGGAGTATTCCTCTCCAGTTTCCTCGCTCAGACTTGTCCGAAAGCAAACCCCTCCGCAAACCGCGGCAATGGCAGTCTCAATGGCAGCTTCCACCCCGAGACTTTCCAAGTCGCCATCGCTAAGATCTTCGCGGAGAACACCTGTCTCGGAAGCTCGGACCGAGATGCTCACTTCTGCAATTGCCCTAGAAGCTTCCAAGTCTCGCACAGCAGCCGCCGGAGCCGCGCCAGATGATAGAGGATCTTCTGACAGCGGGCAAACCTCCGCCGGGGGTGTCGCGCTTGCCCATTCACCAAGAACACACGCTTCTACTTCTCCAGCGGCTGCGCTACACTCCGGGGCTACCCCCAATGAATCTATTTTAGCACAAGTTATCCGAAAGAAAAGCGAAGTCAAGCCACCTTCTGATACCAAACTCCCTTTCACAGCACTAGAAACGTTAAGCGTACCCGAAGCCCCGGAGAATAACAGAGGAGATTCCATGGAGGTCCACGTTGTAGCACGCAACGAGGAGGGCGAATCACTTAGTGGATCACGAAGAGGAAGCGGTGCCGAAAGCACCATCATCGAAGATAGTGTTCAAAGTAGCCCGAAGCCTCCCTCAAAACTTATGAAATTCAAGCCTAGTGCGGAGAAGGAGTTGGAGCCATCATTCATCAGAAGGCGATACGTGGAAGGCGAAAACAGAGGCCTGAAGGCAGTGGCGGTAAGATCCGCAAATAATACAGAAAGTAGCGGACACTCGAGACCCCAAGGGTTGGGCGGTATGCAAAGGACTGGCAGCAGAAGAATGACCTCACCCTCATCGCCATCAAAGCTTCCAACACCATCGCCACCGAAGGATAGCTCCTCATTCCTAAACATCAACGGAACCCACAGAAGCACCCGTAATAAATCTGGTGGCATTGAAACTGAGTACACTCTATTCCTAGCAAACCAGACCCCGCAGCAGGGACAGCCACCGCTTGGGGAGAAGCTATTCACCGGAAAACTAAGCGATAGGAAGGGGCCAGGAGAGATCAAGCAGCGAGTAGGCTGCAGGCTGCGGACGGAATTGAGGCCAAGGGAAGGGAGTGTGCGAGGTGATAAGATGAAAGTCAGGGAGGTAGCTAAGAGCCTTGAGGAGATGGTGTTGGATATCTTCTTCCCGGACGCAGTATTGAGATTGGAGGTTTTCTGGGATGTATAAGGCACTCGCGCAAAAGCAAAAATGATAACTATTTCATGATTTTTTTTTCCCTTTCGGATGAAACTTCTTGTTAGGCGCCGCTGCAACTTCACTTTCCTGCAAGCTTTTCTCCTCTCTTTTTCCTTTTGGTTTTTCTCGGGAAGAGGCGTTTCTAATCAGGCGTTGCATTTTTTAAAAATTTTTTACTACTTTTTCACTTGTTCACTTTTTCATCATTCTTATCCTTCATCAGTGCTGTTTCAAATAGCCACCAAGTCTTCTGGCAGGACTATCAGCGAACAAACAAGGCGGCGGCGGGTATCCCGTAGGAACAAAATTTAGTGATCATCCTGTGTGCAGAATTATACAATAAGAATTGGGCAGGAGTGGAAAGAGAATAAGATAGCGAACAAAGCGAAGAAGAAAAAAGGAAAAAAAAGTGAACTACATTGTGAACACGAGGCACTGCATTGTGAGCATGAGGCATTCCTCTAGCTCTATGATGTCTTCCTTTCTGCAAACTCACGATTTATGTGTTTCATTTCGTTTCGTCCGGGAAGTTTATTCCCTGAAGCCTAAAAAGCTTTTGCCCGTGACTGGCAAGCACTATATTTTAGTATCGGCAACATACCTCAATTAAAAGAGGATCTAGAAGCAAAAGGGATGAAAGGGAGGGAAAATGTGAAGGGGAAAAAAAACAAGGAAAAGGAAGGAAAGGAAAGGCATGATATATTTCCTTACGGCGCACCAGTCTCTGCTGGCGTACGGTATTCGAATTCCTTGCCCGTTTGTAGAACCTCTTGCCGTACTGCAATCATGATTCGAGCCCGGTGCTGTGCAAATCAAGCAGGAAAATGAGGTGAGCAGGGGAAGCGAAAATATCATTTTTCCTTCATTCTCTCACACTCCCCCTTCCTTCCTCAGCCTTATGAATTAGAAAAAAATGAGACTTAAAGCTAGCACCAAGATCTGCAAGGCTCCTATCGGCAATGCGAGAGGTACGGTAGCTAATATCTGATCTCAGCTACAGTAGGCGCGGATCATTCGTCGTTGATCTTGATCCTGATGCTACGGGCACGGCATTTATGCGAGTTTTGACTTTTTTTTCTTCTATCCTTTCTTTCTCACCTCCGTATCTCTCCTTCCTTCCTTCCTTCCTTCCTTCCTTCCTTCTTCCTTCTTTTCTTCCCGATTTTCCCCTTTTTCAGCCCCACTTTTTGATCCCCCCTCCCTCCCTCCCTCCCTTTCGGCCCTGCAGGTCTAGAACTTTTGAAAGCTGCAGTATGAGGCAGTTTCTTCCTGAGCACAACACAACACCGCAAAGTGAGAGCGCTGGGCTAGACTGTACTTGTGGCGGTTAGGCTATTATCTTGAGTGAGACAGAGAAAAAGAGAAGAAAATGCCTGTAGCCAAACGAAACACTGCAAACGAGAAAAGAAAAGAGGTCCTTCCAGTGTGGTTTCGAATCTGAGCAATCGAGTGGAGGTGGGGTTATTTCGTTCCCTGTGGAGAAAGAAAAAAAATAGGGCCTTTTTACTTTTCTTTTCTCTACTTTGCCAACAAACGAGACAGCTAGTGATTGAGGTGGTTACCTCTTGCCGTATAATATCTCCATACCCTTACCCTTACCATGCTATGAGTTGAGTTGAGCTGCCCTGGAAAGGAGGGGGAGGAGGAGGAGGGAGGAGGGAGGGGGCAAAGGAAGAGAGCCGGGAGGGTGGGAGAAGGGGGGTGGGACTTTTCGTGAAAATTGATCTTCTGCATGGTAAACCCTGTTGATTGTGGGGATGGAGGGAAAATATCATTTTGGTTAGTCCAACTGCACGCTTCCACGTTTTTGGCGGTCGTAGATTTAGATTTAGATGATGTTTTTTTTTCTTTTCTTTTCTTTTCTTTTCCCCTCAAACCAGGGGGGGTGGGGAGGGAAGATCTGGATGGAATTGGGTCCCTTTATTGCTTTTGGAGGGGCTGTTGGTGGGATGTAGCGGTACAGTAGGAGTATAGAATCGGAATTGGATGTCTATTTTACTTGTATTGTTAGAGAATGAGGGGGAGGGGAGGGTCGGATAGGTGGATGATGAGGTGAGGTAGGAAGGATGGAGCCCGTAACTTTTTTTCTATGCGCAGTTTGGCTATCTGAATCCTTTGTAGCTAAAGTACCGTATTGACGCCCGCGCGCGGCTCTCACTCTCCACCCTCCATCCACTCCATCCCCCCCCCCCCCATTACCTTTCCTGACTGACCCTCCTTGTTTCTCTAACGTTTAACTCCAGATCTCGCCTCTGCTGCCCTTCTCTCTCACCTGCTTCTGCATAACACAGTACAGTATCGTACCTCGATTAACGCTCTGCCACTCGCTCAATCACAATGTCTCTACACAACGACTTCCCACTCCCATCCCCTCTCCCATTCCCTCCCTTCAACTCTGTCTTCCGCCTTCCTGCCGCGCTTGCTACCTAACCGTGATCCGGATGCTACAGTCCCCATGTAATTGTCCAACATATAACTATAACCTATAGGATAGATTTTCCCTTGCCCTCACGAGGAGCAACAGCACAAAGGAGGAGGGAGACGAAAGGGGTTCCGGAGAAGGAGTAGTAAGGAAAGAAGAAAAGGAAAAGAAAAGAAAAAAAGAATATACAAATATCTGACAAGGTCAACTGAGGAATAAGTTTAAAAGAGTCTCGGCCCCACCTAGCGATAAGCGATAAACAAAGCCCAATACTTTATTAAATTTTCTTGCTATTGTTTTTTTTTTTTTTTTTTTTTTCTCTTTCCTTTCCTTTTCCTTTGCCTTAGACCCAACCTAACCTGGCTTGACTTCCATGCGCTGCTACTAGCTTGTCCCTCTCCTCTCTCTCCCCATCTCCCCCTCGGTTTGCCCGTCTAGCCGTCTGTCTCTCTAGCTATCTACTCTAGCTAAGGAAAAGTGGTTCATAAAGTGAGTGGGAGGAAGAGGAAGAGGAAGAAGTAAAAATACGCCAAACCCCGCTCTTCTTTCTTTCCCTCTTTCTCACCTACACATTCTCACCTGAGATTTTATACCTTCATCTCGAGCTCCTCATACTTACCGTTTCTATTCTTCCCTCCCTCCCATTTCCACTCCCACCCCCTCACTCCCTTTCCCTTAGTAATTTGTGTGCTCTTGCTGCCCACTCCTGCACATAAGGTTTTTGTTTTCTAGCGAGTCTTCTCTCTTTTTTATTTTCCATTTGTCGTCGTCGTCAGCTTAGCTTGAGTTGTCCATCCTCCATCCTAACTATTCTTGCATACTTTCCTATTTCCATCACTAAGGTTCAATCCTATTCCCAACAACCCCCGTTCTTACACGTACTTTCCTTCGTTTCATTCTCTGCCCTTTCTTCCCCCCCCCCCCCACCTCCCTTTCTTCTCTTCTCCTCTCCTCCCCTCCCCTCCCTTACCCCCCTCCTGTTAACTCCCTCTCCTCCTCCGTTTTTCCACAACGACCTCGCCTCCAAATTTCAGCCTTTTCCAGTCTTTCCCAGCACTACAAGTGCCCATAGTTTTACCATAGCACATAGCATTGGTCTCCTCCCTACCTCTCTCCCACCCTTCACTCCTCTTGTATCCTCTAGGGCTTCACAGTTTGCCTGGCTGTGAGTCTTTCGAGGGCAACTCTAGTCCATTTTCTACCCTTTTCCGTAAGATTCTCATTCTAGTTTTTCTATTTTTTGTTCTCGTTTTTTTGCAACAATGGAGGACTTTTGGCCATGGCATGACATTGACATGGTGTTTGGTGGTGACTTTTCTGACAGTCAATCAAGCATGGATTCCACACCACCACCCTCGCTATCACCGGAGCCAGAACAAGCCTTCAAACGCCGCAAGGTGCACAACGGGTTGAACGGTTTCCAGATTATCCCTAGCGACCGGAGACCTATTCAGTATGCCAGGCCGAGAAAATCGAACGGCCCTCTTACCTTGCGCCGAGCCAAACCGATCAAGTCGCATATTCCCTACGAAATCTGGTTAAATATATTCTCCTTTTGCACACCACAAACACTAGCCAAGCTCCGCCGTGTCAACTCTACTTTCAAGTCCTTCATAGATGACGAGAGGGTTTGGGCCACTAGCAGGAAGAGTACTTTTCCCCATTTTCCGGAACCCATTTATGGCTATCCGGAGAATTACATGTGGAATTTGTGGAGGGGCATGGGATGCATGATCTGTGGGGCTGCTCGTGTTAAAAAGGTTTACTGGACTTGGGGGATTAGGATGTGCTTTGATTGCTTCAAAGACGGGAGAATGAAGGTAAGCCCTCTTCTTTCGTTTCGCCTTTCCTTCTCTTCCCGGCAAACTTTATTACTTGTCAAATATCCTCCCCCTCCTCCCCATTCCCTCTTTCCCCGCCCCAGAGAGTTACAGCATCAAAACGTACGCAGTCCATGCCTACCTCTTTCCAATTGACCCTTCCCCCACCTGGAGGAAAATAAAGAAAATTTATTTGCTAACTATAGAAATTAGGCTGATGAAATTTACGGACCCGGGGACTTCTGCCAAAATGCCAAAAAGTGTTTGAGGCATTGCTTCATAACCGGTAAGCATCCTTACCTCTAGTCTCAATATCTGCAGACCATTTATAATTTGGAGTTTTTTCTTCATCCCGGAATTTATAGCAATTTTTTCTCCCCGACATGTGCTGATCGTTTCTGGGATTAGGGAGGTCCGTCACTACCGAGCGTGACATATATTACGGTGGCGAACCAGCTTATTGGCGGGACGAAGTTCAAACCTTCAAGAACGAGTACTTTGAACGTAAAAAGGATGAGAACCCTGAAGTATTGAAGATTTTCTTGGAGTTTGAGAGGAACAGGGCGGTCGAATTGATGAAGACTGCCAGTGAGCTTCAAAAATTCGAGAGGAAAGGTAATTTTTGTTCGGTCTTTTTTTCACTATTTAGCCAAACCGGCTCCCAGGCTAAAATTCTCTTTTCTTCCTTTTCCTTACTAGAAACCGTAGCTCGTCGAGAGGAAATTGCCGCTATCCGTAAACAGCGCAACTTTTCTATTCCAGAAAAGTGCAAGACAGACTTTGACCCTCCAATCTCTGAGGAAGTCCTGGTGCTTATGCCGTCATATTTGTCAGCGCTAAAATCCGGGTCTGCCTTTACAGAGCGATCTTGGAAGACGCTCGCGAAGAAACTCAAAGCAGAAAGGAGAGGCGCTGAAACCGAGTACCACTCTATACAAGAGCGCAAACGCAAGTCTCTTCAAGATGCCGTTGACCGAAAGTGCAAGGAGAGACAGAAAGAGTGTCAGGACAACAAGACCCTTGAGATCGTCAATCTCGCAATAAATAATCTGACCAACGATGCCACTGAATATGTTCGGACGGAAGCTGGCGCCCTGGTCATAGATCCCACGTTATCAGCCTCATTTCTGATGGAAACTTTAGGCTATGTTTGGAGAAGTTGGCATCAAGACAACCCAGGTCTACCACTTTCGATGAGGGGAATCTTTTACCTCTGGGAAACCCTGTTCGTGGGGCTGGCCATCCCTGATATGGAATTCCAATGCAAGTTTTGCGAACAACGGGCTGGCTTTAAAGGAATGCTAAGCCACATAGCCGAAGAACACGGAAACAGTGAAGAGTCTGTAAAATCCTGGCACTGGGCTAGGAGCACTACTAAATACACAGATTTCCTCGATTGGGACGGGGCCGTATGGCCAGAGGTTCTGCCGTTTTTACCTGCTGGTTCCAAATTCACACCCCGTCAGCCTTGTGATGAGCGGCGCTGGTGTCCAGCCAAGTCGTATCCGGTTGTCAAGCAGAGCAAGGGATGGAAGTCAAGCACTGCCACAGAGACGACCAGTTTACGTCTCAGTATCGTCCGATGTCTGAGACTTGTTAATGAATTAGACGTGCCTCCAATCTTTAAGTTAGCGGCGTTCCTTGCGAATCTGTCCAAAGAAGAAAACTTCTCTAGACCGCACGATCTCAACTCTGTTTACTACGAGATTCTCAGAGCTGCAGTGGATCACGATGTCGGGTTTTTGAGCAACGAAAACATTTTCTGCAAAATTTGTGTGGAAAGCAAGACTCCCCTGCTCAGCAATAACCACCCCGGCCATGGAAGCTTTTTGCAACTCATCGGGCATTTCTGCGAGGAACATTATGCCATCGTCGAGCTGGAGAAACCCGAAGGTCTAAACTGGAGGAAAGATATGATCCTACTTCCCGGACCGAAAGATATCAAGAGTATGTATGACAAGCTCCCCGATGCAATGAGCAAAAAGTGGGACAGGGTCAACGAGACCACTGGACTCGATCTCGAAAGTTGCAAGGCAAAGATCGAAGAAGAGTATGTGGGGAACCGTGCTCGATCTCTGCCTATGAGCTCGTGGAAATACAACAAACTCTTGATCTCCCAGCCCCCACCAACACCTGTATCACCTGGCTGCGGCCCCCTCGACCCCCTCGACCCCCTCGACGCTGCATTCTGGGATATAGCCAATATAGATATCCAGATGGATTTCTCATAGTCTCTCAAGGCATAGATAAAAAGCATCTTACGAAGATTACGAATCTCCCTTTTTTTCGGTTTTTTTCCTTAGGGTTTTCTGGTGAACTTGAGGCCTAGGCGTAATTGTGTTGCTTTCCATTTTTCTCCCTTGCCTTTCCTTCTCTTAATGCTTTTTTTTTTTTTTCCTTCCTGGGCTGGCTTTTTGGCTGAAAAAAATTCCCTCTCGTTTGTGTCACCTGGGGTCTTTTAGAGGTTTGCGTTTTATGTGGCTTCCTTTGAACAATATCCCGCTACTCACGAGTTTCCCTTCTCTCCCTCCTACCTTTCCTGTTATTTCTTCACGTTAACCTCTTTTTTCCCCTTTGCTCTAGGGTATCCAAGTTGGGTCCTTGTAATATCAATATCATCTGTATTTTAATCATGGGGTGTCACTCGAGTTGCTTCATTCGTGAAAGATTGTGAGGCCCGAGGACTAGACAGTCGTGGGGATGAAGGCGAACATTATAGCGGCTGAGGGGTTTTCCTGATAAACAAATAAACAGGATTATCTGTAGCTCTTGCTTCCTTTCTCTTCCTTTCTTCGCTATATTTTTTCTCTACCTTCTACACTTGCTGAAGAGTTTGGAGACATGCCTTTGCTGATTTGCATGTGACTGATGCTTTCTTTGTTGAGTTGGTATCACACTGAATGGTTTATGGACCCTGAAGTTTTATGGCTTGATGATTTTATGGACCGATTTGGGGGGTAACTTGGGGATTATTGATTTTGTATTATAAGGATTATGAATACGCCATTCTTGATGGTTAACGGTTAGCAGCGCTTATGGAAGTAGAGGGGGTGAGTGAGTGATGATGAGGAGGCTGCCTCAGGAGAGGAGCATGGGATGGGATTCTCCAGCACCAACACATGCCCTTCGGCACCGCATAAAGTCTAGTAAATCCCGAAGGCAAGTGTCGACTAATCTCGGAAGAAAAAGAAGAAAAAACCCTGCCCTACTTCTGATCATTTATCGGAGTGAGAGAGAGAAATACAGACCTGAGCAGTGTCTTTTGCTTATTGCACTATGGTCGGAATCGATGAGTGGGCTGAAAATAATATACCTAGCATAGCATAGTCTAGCCGCCAGGCCTACAACCGACCACATTCGAGAGAATACATGTAGTATGATATATATCCGTAACAAATTTTGCGCTGAAGGCATCAAGCCCTCCCCCCCCCCACTTTCTATTATCCGGGCCAACCAAGCCCATCCCTTTTACCTACTGTACTTAATTTGGAGGGACAAGTACGTGGAAAAACGATAGACAAGTTCTTACAATCCCCCCCGCTATAGTACCGAACTTTGAGCTTCATAGGTTTATGGTATAGTACTAGTATATAATAAGAGCCTCATCATAATAAGATAGATATGTTATAAAAGCGCCACAGCCGATACCCTCACATCCCCCATAACCAGAGGCGCAGTAGGACCAAAAGAGATTGAAATGGTGGTGGCATGTCCCTTTCCCTGGTCAGTGCTTTGGACAGGTGAGTCCCTCCCTGGTCTCGTGCCTAATTCAGTCCACGGATCTAAAAAAAAGTTACGTTGAATGCATACGGTATCACTCGGTCAGTGTGAAATTTGGGTTTTTAAGATCGGGGGTGCAGGGTGGTTTTTTTTTTCCCTGTTCTGTTGGGGTGACGATACCATATCTAGGGCATGATAGCCTGTGGGGAATGGGCTGAACGGAGTCCACGCGGTGATAGGCGGTAGTGTTTTATGTCGCTTTTTTTCCAGGTTTTGTAATTTTACTAGGGTTTCCACCCCTCCCCCTTTTAAAAAAAAGGATCTGAGCTGGATGGAGTATGTGTTGCATAAAGGTTAAGAGGTTCAGAGGGGGAGGGGGGGGGTAGAAATTTACAGTATATAACTAAACTAGGTTCGCCGGGTCAATAATATAGTGTCAGAGAGGCAAATTGTAATACACTCACTCTGTCATCCAATCGTCCGAGACATCATTTGCCCTCCTCAACTCGAATCCCGGCCGTCTCCAACATCACCACCCCGCCACTCTGCACACCAAACGTGACCCTCCTCCCGCACTCACATACCCCATCACTCCTCCGGGTCCTCTCCTCCTCTCCATCACCTTGTTCGTCTTCGCCCCCGCCATACCCTACGCAGCAGAATCAGCCCGAAGGAAAAAATCAACCACCCCAACCTCGAAAAGAAAGGGGAGAGAGAACGTATATACCACAAAACACTTTGATCCCCTCAAATACCACAACTCCCAACCCCAAGACTGCCAAAACCTGTTCAAACCCCCACCGTTCCTCCTCCCCAATCCCACCTCCGGCCCTATACTGGCTAATCCCAAAAGCCGAGAGCGCGGTCCAAAACGACATGACAACCAGCGATGTGGGCACGCTAATCACGACTTCATACACCTTCCTCACCACAACCATCACCACTACCCCCACTGCACGCCGTCCCGATTCGGGACGTGCTGAAGCTTCTCGGCCGTGGTGAAGTAAGGAGGTTACGAAAGGGACGTACCCGAGTAAGAACATTACGGCGCCAGCGATGGTCCAGGAAAGCACTTTGGTCATTTCCCTCCGAGTACCGGAGCAAGTCCGGCAGGTGGCGAAGCATTCCTCGCCCCAGCGCGTGCGCAGGCGCATGTAGGTTCTTACGCAGAAGGATGTGTACAGGAGAACGTAGATGGCGATTACGCCCAGCCTTATGCTGCACATCGCGCCCTCGTGCCCTCGTTCCTTCCTTCGGCCTTTCTGGAGGGAGGGAGGAGGTGAAGAGAATGCGGGGAATACGTACAGTATAGCCAGGTGGTGCGAGAGCGAGGGCATCCAGGCTATATTCACCACTATCACGGCGTGGTAGGTGGGCATGGATTGCGTGAAGCTAGCTATTAGTAGGGAGATTCCGGTTAGGCTTTGGGTGTCGGAGGTCAGGAGGATGAGGTCTTTTAGCACGGGCGTTGGGGGGCGGGTTCGGAGGAGGTGGTGAATGAATTTTGGTGTGCGAGGGGAGGATGAGCAGGGGTAAGAGGGTAAGAAGGGAGTATACTCCTATACCGCTAATATCCGGATTCGAAGGCGTGTTGGCAGTGCACACCCAACCATCACCGCCGGCCATGCTGGTTTAATCAAATAATTTTTCCTTAAACTCCCCTTCACGAGCAACCCCACCCGCAGGAGCAGCGGCAGCGACGGCCAACTATTTATATACTCGCTTCCCCCCGCCGATCCCGCAGCCTCCCGGAATAATTTCCCCAACCGTCGCACGCATGCTTCCTTTTCTTTTCTTTTTCCCCCCTAACCTCGACAGTAGAGCCATTGGTTCGTAACACCGCGGCGCAACCACCCCGATACGACAAAAGTACGAGTACAAGCACTCATACAAGCTGACAGAAGACAGCAGTGTCTTTCCCTTCGTTTTTGCACCAACCATTCACTCGGGATAAGATCCTCAAATTAAGCTTGAAAATACCCCCAGGAATTGAAACTAGCCCATCAAGTCAACATAAGTTTAATTGAAAAAGAGAGGCAAAAAATAACCCGAGTGATCATTTGTGAAGCGATTACTATCTCAAACCAAAACTACAAGCAATAACAGTTATAAGAAATAAAAAATAAATAAAAATAAAAAAAGAATGAGCAAAAAATAGCAAAATCATACCAGCTCGCGCTTAACCATTCTTGACCATAATATTGTAAAACCATCCCATCCCGACCATTTCCTTTATCAAATCATTTCATGAAAAATTTTGTTATTTTCAAAAACGCGCCGCTTGTGAATTTTTGCGATTTTTTGCTTGCTCATCTCCAACTCCTCCTTCCTCTAGTCTCCCATGTTCAAAGTCCACAACAACCGAAAGACAAAACACCCCTTGCAATAGAAATCAATGGCTTATTTATACCCAACGTTATGGAATTGTGCTTTGGGTAAAACAAGGGGAGAAGGGTAGAATCTTAATGAGGGAATTGAATCAAGAATAATAATTCCAGTAATATCAAAGAGTTATCGGAGGATTGAGGAAAAAAAAAAAGGAACTGGAAAAAAAAATAGGATAAAATGAGAAATCAAGGGGAAAAATCGAGAAAAAAGAAAAAAACTCTATTCAACAACAATCTCAACACCGGACTGAACATCAAGTTCCCCACCAGACGCACGATGATGTTGACCCCTCCTTGACGCAAAACCAGGCGCCCTCTCAGAATCTGGCCCCCGCGGCTGTCTAGTAGGCACAACCTGACCCCTACCATCACTTCTAGTGGTAGAAGCCGACAAAGGCTCCTGGTCATATGCACCTGCACTGCTGCTGCCCATGCTAAAGTTCCTCGATCCGCTATGATGTAAACCATTACCTCCTCCGCCCGTAGTAGAAATGCTCATGTTCTCCCGTTCATCACCCCCCCTTTCTCGTTCTCGCTGTTGACGTTCTCTCTCGGCAAGGACACCCCTAGGATCCCGGGGATCTCGAAGGCTCGCACCACCGACACCAAGATTACCACCCAGGGAGGACGTAAGCGACACTCCAGCAAGTCCATTCACGAGTAACGACTCACTAGCATTTGAAGCAGACACGGTAGTACCAGTCGCGGTTGGTGTCAGACTAGGAGTAGTCGATGTGACGCTCCCGTAATTATCAGTGTATCGAGAAATATTTCCCCCCAGGGCTGCAGGGAAGCTGGCAGACGACGGTACAGGAGACGGTGTATACGACCTCAAGTCAGCAAATGATTTTGCGGCGCGCAAATTCTGGCGACTGTGCAGGGCGTCGGCTCGGCCAGATGGTGAGTTCGGGATGTCAAGCAAAGCATGCGCCTGTCTTCCCATTGTCGAGTAAATACCTGCTCCCTCCGAACGGGCATCACTGAAGTCCATCGTCGTAGCCCTTGTTAGAACTCGCCGTTGGGACTCAACTGGGTGCACGGTCGTCGGAATGGAAGGAGGACTAATGCTGGGAGTTGTAGAAATCGGAGCCCTAAACACGTGAACTTGACGCTGATCCCCATTCCCCCGAGACACATGTGCCAAGGCCATGTGATGTGCAAGAGTATGGACAATACGACGTTGTTGGGGTGAAAGTGTAGCAGGGAATATAAGGGCCTCGCGAGACACGTCATCACGGAAGAGTAAAAGTTGTGAGTAAAACTGTAGAGTCTGGGGGTCATTCAAATCGACGTCTGTTCGTGACTATTAGTCAATGCAAAGACCGCATAGCACAATGCGGGTATGTATGCAATTCCAATGCAGGAAAACTTGAAAAATAGCGTTGAGCATGGAGGGGAAGCACTAACCTGGCTTTGACCGAGTAGCACTTGGAGATGGAGAAGTTGAAAGAGGGACGTTGGATTGAGAAGGAAGCATTTGTACAGGACGATGTTGCTCTTCTAGTTGACCTCTTCTTTCTCTCTTTTCCCTCTCAATGCGCTCCCTCTCGGCCAAGGGTAACATTTTCTTATATTCCACTCGTAATTTCCGACCTTGGAGATCAAAGTGATTCAATGTATCGATAACCGCTGCAGTCTCCTCGGCAGTAGTGAAATTGGCAAAAGCGAGTCCCCTGAAAACACCATTGTCAAAATGATAATTGAACGCATACGGTAGCGGCAGGCCAAGATCCGTCATTAACTGGACCAGCTGCTCCTTCTTGATGGCGAAGGGGATGTTTTTGATTACTATAGCAGTAGGTATCAATTCCTCTTCAGGATCCGAACCAACTGTCTCAGCACGCATAGGAGAAGGTCCCAATGGAACATTTCCCATAGCAGCGAGTGGTGAAACTGTAGGTAGAGAGGGAGCTGCCTCGGTAGTCCACATCTGCGATGGCAACAATGTCAGCAAGCCCACAATCACCTCAACTTATTGTGAGCAAAGCCTAAGCTTACCGCCGGCAAGGCACTCCTTTGTCTGGAAGGAGTCTTAATTCTTCCAGTAGCACCTCCCATTGCAGCCAAAGCGCCGGGTCCTCCGAAGCTGCTCGGGTTCCATGTTTGTGCCCCCGAGGCTTCATACCCGTATCCTCCGGACATGCTAACGTCTAAACGAGCACTACCATAACGATTGGGATCGAATCTGGCAGCATGGTCCTCCGGGGTGTAAAGACCACCACCACCACCATGAGACGCAAATGTTTCAAAATGCCGGGACGAGACTCGGTGTAAGGTCTGGTGTTGTTGTTGAGACGGGTGTTGGCCAGTGGGCGAACGCGAAGAACCTATGGTGTCGTAATATCCGCGGTCGCTAGACATGATACCCGAAAAGCACTGAGTACTCGCTAAGTCTAATGAATTCGAGAATGAGCCGGGAAACGCTCCAGTATGAGATGGTTCGAATGAAGACTGAAATACCTGTTTGTAGCTGTAAGGTAGAATACAATAATCACAAGCTGTATTTCCAAGATACTGGAAGGCCTCTACTGTTGAATGCTGTTATTTCGATTATACTTTTCCTCAACAAGTAGGATAAACCTCTTTGTTTGACGAACGAATGTATTAAGAGTGTAAAATTTTGTTGGGTATCGTGGTCGTCGAGCTGCCGTTACAAGTCTTCTTTATCGTTTCGAGTACAAGAAAAAAAATCCGTGAACAAAAAAAATCAAATAATATTAAAAAAAATATGTTCGAAAAAATGCTGATATAAAACAAAATAATGATGACGGGGCCAAACGATGATAGATGCCTTTTTTTGCGAGGAAACAATAATTCGTGACTTTTAAGATAATGTCACAAAGTCGTTTTAGGATGCGTGGCTCGTGGCTGATCGTTAAAAGGCGTGGGTCTCGTTACCGAAAAAAGGGGCGGGGAAAATGTATGATGAGGGGTTTTCAACTCTCGTGACAACCGCCAGAGTAGGGGATATCAGACGGCCAGTGAGAAAGAGAGAAGAGGATGGTTGAAGGGGGAGAGTTCTTGGGTCGGATTGGAGAAGTGGTGAGTGGTGGTGGGATGAGATGAATAGGGGACGAGAGAGAGGTCGAAGGGGGGGGGGGTGGTGGAGGGGGCGGAAGGAAGTTTGGGTGTGACCGTCAGTCAAATCGTAGTTCGGAAAAAGGAGGTGGAAGCAACAAAGCCAACGGGCTGACCTTTTTTTTTTTCTTCACCCTTCAACTGGCTTGGTCAGGTTGGTTCAATACACACACAAGCATGAAAATATGAAAATTGTTGCGATTTGAACGCGGTAGCAGCAAGTATCAGAGCAGCAGGGCTGTAAAGAGTATGGTACGGCAGCTGGGCCACTCTCTTCTACCTCCCTCTCGTAAGAGTTATTTGGCGTCAAAGTAGCCAAAGAGAGAAAAAATTCTTTAAATCAGTAACCAAAAGGAGCAAGAGAAAAGGGTGGTAGGAAATAATTATCAACCATGGAAGTAACCCCAAGACATTAAGTGGACATTTATCATGGAACCAATGGATTGTGCCCAACCCTCCACCCAAGCCCTCCATTCCATTCTCTGCCATATGATACGTATGTTACGATCTGTACTTGAGCACATAGAAAGACGAGTAAAAAAGCACGACATTAGGAAGCTGTTGGCTGGGGTCTTGCCATCGCTGCCACTAGGAGCCCCCATGCTCCGCTGGTGAATCCTCGGCTGGCGAACAAGAACGAGTGATATGGGCTTGGGTGTGTCAGTGAGAATCGGAAAACTATATCTGCAAATCTATATGGAGACAAGGATTACGTTTTCCGCTCTTTATGGGCACACCTGAGTCCTGTACAGTACGAGTGCTGTACTCGAGTACCGGTACAGTGCCAACCAGCCCCCTCAAGAAATACCAAATGGTGGCCTCAAGTGAGTGCCAAAGCGACCAGTGAGGAGAGATCCTACATGGTTGGCTGTGATGCCATGCACTCCGAACGGATAGATACCCACGGCTCCCAACTAGCATTATGTCGACAAACATGGGTAAGGATAGGGGGAAATGTAGCTAAGGACGTCGACAGCAGATGCGTAAATACCAAATTCTTTCACATGGTAGTCCTTCCCTCGTAAATGAATATAAAAAGATGGCTCTGGGATGAGAAGGATCGAGCCAGAATCATGGGAAGTTGCAGAAGCATACTGTAAGTTTGCTTTCACTCTCGAGTACTCCCTCGGTCCCTCGTTTGCTAGAATTGATGCACTATCTTTCTTTAAGCTTGCCCGAATATACAGCAACAGCTGCTGCCCCTTGGTCCATGTGGCTGATGGCCAAGTGGAAATATGAGAGGTTGAGTGGAAGGATGCGCAAAGCACGCAAGGCTCCGTTTTCCCCTAACCAAGCAGAATCGTGTACTCAGGGCGACCAATGCAAGATACTGGCATGCAGTTCTCGCAATACCGGTACCGTAGCTAACTACCACAGCAGTGTCATTCGAGCACAGTAAGGAGAGCATTTCTTGGTCTCTCTTTTTTCATTTGTTTGCCACGAACAGGTGCTGCCAGGGAGCATTTGCTCCGATGAGTCCGGAAAATTGCAACTGAGACGCGATCCCTTACACTAACGCAATTGAATATAAAGTCATGGCACTCACACAAGCACTCACACATATATCATTCAATCAGAACGGGCAAATCCTGTGAATGCCAGTGCCCGTATCAGGCTGGTAGCATGCTGATCAAAGTTGACAAACCAACCTCAACATAGGGTTCATCCAGGTGAACGTCTATCAGAATGGTGAATAGGACGAGAAATGGTAAGTACAACGGATATATCGCAGCTCAACGGCCGCACTGCTCTTAAACATCTCACCTAACCTTTGTCATTGTGGAGTTTGGAGGGCAGTCACAACCTGATAAATTATATGGCAAGCGGGGAGCGTCAGTCAGCAAGCGAAGCTCATCTCTCTTTTCAAGGTTCATCCTACAGGTTTTTGCTGCCCAACTTGAGAACGAACACATAGCAATAGCCAGTTGCCGTTGTGCTTGTAGTGGAAAGGGGCCCCGGGCCGAGGCCACGATGAATCTCGAACTGTGAAGACTTGTAAAACGTTTCAATAAAAATTGCAAAAGACCATTGAGGGAGGTTCTACCGATGGTGTGAGCTCTGTCCAAAGTGGGAGGAACCTTTGCATAGTGGGTAAGGTCCCCTCCCCCTTTTTTGCCCACCAAATTCTGGAATTATACCCTGTCGCTGTCTACTTATGCCCATCTCCCACCCATCGTGATTGACCACAACGGAGGATTCCCTGCCTCCGGGCCCCCTATCAAGGGCTTATTGTAGCATCGTCCTCAACAAAGGAGTTTATCCTAGACCGCACCGGTGCATGTCGCACACCGCCCGCTGCGCCAACGTTCGCCTTCCCGCTCGGGCCACATCTCATCCCTTCACAATCTTCCTCGCCAGCCCTTCTTGCCGACCTCCCGCAATATATTTGCAGCATCGAAACAAACTTCCCCATCCTTCCCCAACGAACGGCCTTGTGGCGCTAAGACCATGAACCCTACACACTGTGACCAACCGTGCAGAAGGTCCACATCAAAATAAATGAGCAGACACTCCCTTCCTCATCACCTCCAATAGCGGTGCTGCCGCTTCCTCACCGACTCTTGGCCTCCTGTTGACGGATTTTAACGAAATAAATACCGGTAGATAGAAATCAAGAGGGTTGTGAGTGAAAGAATACGGACACCAAACAGATGTACCGGTATCTCTTCTTCGGGATCTAGGCTCGGCCTTGCATGCATGTTGTCCCATGCATGCTTCGGGTCTTCCCTGATCACGTGGACCCCATTTTAGGAGGGTGGGTGGTGAGTTTTTGTGGTGTCACTTTGGTGTGTCCACAAACGGGAAACATTTTTTTCATTTGGCTTTGTTTCCTAATCAGGAGGCGACTGCAGATTCGTCTGAGGCTTTTAGTTCCAAGCACAAAGCTCCAGCACCAAGCCAATACCGGTACGGGGCTTTTTTTTCTCCTCTGCCGCTGTTGCGAATTTGAAGAGGACCCGCATACCCAAATTTCGGGACCCCGAAAAAAACAGAATGTCTTTCAGGATTCCAGCGTGCTCGAGACAAAAAAGGGGTATCCATTTCAGGAAAAGCGCACTGCAAGGATCCTGTCGATCGCAAAAGCTTGGAAGGACAAATGGGCTATCGCAACTTTCTTCATCTACCCAAAAGAGTTGAGAGGCTCAACAGACTTTGGCTTTCTTGATTGGGAGCAGGACAATCCTTCCCGACCGCTTCCGTGCCGGTGCGGGGTGAGGTGGATACAAGCACGAACTTGTCTAGGGTTTTCCAATCGCGATATGCCCCATTGGTTGAATATCCTTGTAATCGCAAGGGTGCGATCAAACCAGTTGATCTCGGCGTTTTGATGGGTTAATTCCATAGGTCTGGCCTGTTGCTAACGACCGCCCGTAAGTTACGCCAGGTGGCAAGAAAACATCCGGATTTCAAGAAACAGACCCCTGTGGTACTATCATGGCGATTTCGAGCGCTTAAAGGGGTTTATGTTAGAAACTCACTTAACACCGAAGTGTATAGATAAAGTACGACTGGACCGAAGTTATCTTTTACGTAGGAGGCTCGGCTCAGGCACTAGTCTCTGGGGCTGCACCGGGTTCCAACAGCGAGTGACTTTTCATGAACATGAAACCTAGGCTCGAAGAGTAGACCCCGGAGCTCGTAAGCGCCGAATGTTAGGTGACAGTTGAGAGCGCAGGTCTATTTAGCATCGGCTCCCTCGTCTGTTATGCTGGTTAGGGCGATAATTGGAAATGATGGCCGTCGTTATATCTTGCCGCTGTGGTATGGGCTTCTCCGAGCGACGGAGGGTTTTTCAGAGTTACTGGACAGTACTGGATGACTTATGGCGCCACTTCTAGGACCACTTCTAGCGCCCTATTTGGAGGACAGCCACCTGCACTTATCAGTGGTTTGCAAGTTTCCATGTCTATCGCCTTTGGGCAAGGGAGCTAACCCCTGGCCAACACTGGAGAGAGCTCGTGTCGTATCGGGGCGAGGTGGGGAATAGCAGAAGCTATAACTAGAGATTCGATTAACGAGTTCAGATCGAGAAACAACGGGCAAAGCTTTTTAAAAACAAGGGGACTCTCTTTAAAGGGAGCCAGGAACTCCAGACCACGTACCGCCCCGTTACTAACGTACTTAATATAATAAGCCCGATACCGCCAGCAACATACAGCGGATCGAGATGAGCCCGACTAACCTTATCGTTGGAATACCATAGAAACTTAAATAATCAGACTAAGTGCTATGTCATCGGAATGGTTTCCTAGCGAGGTTTAATGCGTCTTTGTTTTTGTTATGTCTCTCAGAGGGACTAAGGAGCTTACCTTTTGCTGTGTTTTCCCCCTCTTTCAGAGTGGAATTTCGAGTTCTACGGTATGCAATTTATGTAAGTTAGCCTATAACTAAGCGATCAATTTGGATTGTGTTTTGTGTAGCGCTGCCGGTTCTTCGAATGTTCATGAGCTTTTCTGCAGGGCATCTTCCCCACGTCCAACCGTTCCTGGTGTTCACTCGGTGGCCTGATTATATTGGCTTGACTTCACAGTAGGTTGGAACTTTATTTGTGCTTGACAATCTAGTATTTGCGGAAGTGTTCGCTGGTAGAGAAATGATCTCTAGCCACTGCCGGTATTTATGTTATATGACAGCGTGCATGATGTGAGTGAGAGTCAGGTCCCCGGGGGGTCAGTGGCCTTTATTTCACTGGCCAATTGGCGATTGGTGCTTGGGCTCAGTGCTGGGAGATGGAGTGAGCCTGCGAAGCCGATGATAAGCGGAGGGATCATGGAGCTACCGTAGACACCATAGGAGCAATTATAGACCTTAGATTTGCTTTTTGTTGTGAGGGGGTGAGGCAGGATTTTCGATGGCCTTGGTGGTATTATATCTCGGGGGAGAAGCATTGGTAGAACTGCAATACGCAGAAGGGGAAGAGAGGTGAGATATTGAGTGGCTTCCCTAATACGGGGCAAGAGTTATGTGCTGTATTGTGTGGTGCCTATGCGAGTAAGGCTGAGCTTGGAGGTTGCGACATGGAGTTCGGAGCTTGCCGCGAGAGAACTGGGAGAGAGGCTTGAGCCTCACCCCCTCCCTGTTTTATGGCTTACTCTGCTGGTAATTTTCTCGCGGTAAGAACCATTACCTGGGTATATTATTATTACTTTTTTCCCTCATGCTCTGTTTTGTAGGTTTGTGGCCGATTCCTTCACAAGATCTTGCGAGAATTGGCTCCGCTCTCCTGCGAGAGGTGAACTACTGTAATTCGGAAGAATCTCAATATTACACCATTTCTGACAGGTACTGGTAGAAACTGCTATGTAACTACTCTATAATATCTTCCTTTACTTACGGTCTGTACCTTAACCCTTCCAGACTTCTCACAATAATCTCTGGGGATTACAGACTTTGTTGTTCGAGTCTAGGCGGTAAATATAACGCAACCCCCGGGTATTATTCTAGTTGATTTTGCATCTCTGCAAGAGTCATAGTACTACAACTAATTCTTACTCAGTTAGGGTAGGTTTTTGTCGAATTCCACTTTTCATGATGAGAACTTGCGCACGAAGATTGATTCTTAAGCAATGGTCGGGTTGGACTAATGTACCCGCCAAAGACTAACAAAACCCGAATTTGTTCAAGAGCCCATCTCAGTTCGCGAGCCCTCTGATATGTCACTGAGAAAACCTAATACCGCTCCAGTAATGCGTACCAGAATTCATCGTATTAGGCCCGCCTACAAAAATCCAAGATATAACTACCAGCATTTAAGCTAAGCTATGTGAATAGCAGGCCCCCATCCAAAACCTGTAAGTAGCCTCCCGCTATCTCTTCTCACAGAATTAACATTCCTACCTTAAGGGTTTGTCCCTCCACAGGTTGCCTGCTCATACTCGATCATCGCCTTCACCAGCATCTCTAAACCTCTATCTAGATTCTCGTACAAAGGTTCGAGAGTTTTCTCTAGTTCACTCGTAAGTGCGGTAATATCATCTAATGTTAGTTCTGGCTTTGTAAGGGCTTTCTCATAAGCTTCGAGTAGGGTGTCGATTTTTTTTCGTAGTTTTTGGTTTGCGGCGTTGAGCTGTTGGATTGATGGGTTTTCGATTTTGTCCATGGTGGCGTTGTTGCTGCAAGTGGGTATGGTTGTGGCGTTCCGGTTATTTTTTTATATTTTTTTTTGCGTGTACTGTGAGGATAATGAGAGTGTAGTGGTAGTGTACGAGTGGGAAGCATAAGTAACGGAGGTTGTCTATCCATAGTTTCAAAAGGTGAGTTGAATATTTCAAATGCCGAAATCTCAAATTTGCCTGATTCATAGATGTCTAGAATATGATGTCGTAATGCTCTTATTGACTCGCATGGTAATGTCTTACTTTCATATGGTTTATATCTAATAGTTAGCTCGGTCCTAGTACTCTCTTCCATCAGGATACTTGAAGAATTAGTGAGTGGAGGGGTGACTTATTGGGACTAATTAGGATTTATGGGGTGGCTGAGGAGTACTGGTGCTGGGAGGGGAGGTGCTATCATAGCGGTGGGGAAGTGTAAATATAAGGTCTGCGGGTCAGGTTCTGAAGTAGATCTGATGAGAGACACTAGTGGTATTCAAAGTTGAGGAAGGGAAACTTTAGCTTACTTCGTTGTTTCGTGTAAGCTTGGCCCACCCAAAAAGAGTTAATTTACCATAGTGATACCTTACCTTTACTGAGCCATTTAGCAGGTAGTTACGGAGGTCTGGAGGTCCATAACTGGTAAAAGTTAGGCCCTCAAAAAATCTTAATTTAATACTATAACAGTAATATGCTCTCAATACTGGTTTAGGGTTGAGCCCAAATAGCCACAATATATTGTGTTTACCTTATTAATGTTTCTTAAGGTATTTGCCAAGTCATACCTGATAAACGATGGCTTGGCACACCTTATGAAAAGTTGGTGTGCCAAACAGGGCCTTAGTAAAGTACCTCCGCAAAAGTGTTGGTGAAATGGGCTTTTTACACCAAAAATATCGATTTTTAGCTACCTCTAGTTTATTGACTACAAAGAATTTTCTAACCTAACTTCTTATATGTAGTTAGATTGCTTATCTCCTAATTCTACCAAACTCTTAATAAATCTGATAAAGAATTGGAAAAGTTATGTAGTTCTAAAGTTTTCAGTTGGTCAAAAAGTGTCATTTTACATACAAAATTGGCTTTGCAACAGGTATGATCAACTTTGAAGACATGCAGCTTAGAGCCATAGAGTAAATTGACCCAATAAGTGATGTCAGGTGAAAGCTACAATGAATGTGAAAATAATTAGGTAGGTCATGAACAGTATTTGAAGGAATTGCTGGTGTGGGGACTAATCAAACATGGCTAGTTTTGGTGTAAAAAGGCCGTTTCACCAAGACTTTTGCGTAGGTACTTTAGTTACAAATGGTTGTTGGCGAACTTATTGGTAAAATGTAAAGGCCAAGAACTGGACAACAATCAGAGAGCCATCCTACAAATCAGAAAAATTGAAAAGCGGCGAACGACTTAAGTAAAATCGTCTATTGAGTACAAACATCAACTGTTTTTTTCGTCAACTTTGATATTATAGGTTTAGAAATACTATTGGTCCTTCTCCTCTAGTAAACTAATGCATATTCTAGTACGAACCTGTTCCTCCTCTCAACCTTTCCTAACTTTGAATACCACTACTATTTTTGTATTGTGTACTAGGGTAGTCGGGGTATCGGTGCATAGGCGTACCACTACGGCCTCGGAGTGCGGGCATTTTCCAACAAATGTCTTTGGCTTTATCATGAGTGATTACACATGAGGAAACAGTAAAGTTGAGCTTGAAGCTACAGGAGGGTGTTGCCCTACCGGGCTAAGGCGGGAGGTGGGGAGTGGATGGGTGAGATATCCCGGGACTACCACATCAATCTCGCGGAATTGGCGCTCAGTCCTGCAGGAGTTGTGCTTGAGCCTTGGACTTGGTCGCGCCTACCAGTTGTAGCTCGGCCTCATCTCCATCTCTGGGATTCACATGCGTGTTTTGCGTGACCCCTGGAGCTTAAGTAATAAAAGTAGAGTGCACATACTCAAACCCCTCCCCAAACCCCAGGAAAGTGATTGTGTGCCAGATTCACCGCTTGGGGACGCGAGGCGGTCTCATTGCGGTATCATACGTTCTGAGTAAGGTCATCTCTAGTACCCACTTAGGATATTCAAAGTTAATAACCGTGACTTTACGGTGACAGTTTTCACCATGATTACGTGTTGCATTAGGGATAAATTGACTAATAGAATTAGCCAATGGAAACCGGCAGTGGAGATAACTCTGAGGACACTATGTTATGTGGAGCGAATAACTTGAACCTTGTGCCAACGGTTTAAGTGTCCGGTTCCTTCCTGGAATTATTATTTGCTCTATTCAACTCACGGTCCATTTCCCGTTTGAAGAGTATATATAATATTTAGATATTAGCCCCCTTGTATATACATACAAACAATCGGACCCAATGCCTCGAACTAGCCTTAAGCAACTTATATCCACAGAAGCCATAGAATTATTAGGAGTTTCACTTCTTCTGGACCTCTGCTTTAATAACCCCGGAGATGGCAATCCAGAATCCGGAACCGATCTAAATTAACCCAGGCCCTTTCCACCCATGTTCTGGAGCAGGGCGATCTACATGGTGCGCCTCTTACGGCTGAGGTTCAAGACTTATGCTAGTGTGGAGCACAGAATTCAAGAAGGGGAAACAGAAAAATGGACACAAAGGAAAAAAATAAATAGAGGAAAGGTTTATTCGATAGGATTGGGGCTACTAGGATATCACGAGGGATTGCGTGTCCCAGTGATAGAGTATGATTGGGATGAAGCGGATGGAGGTTGAAAACGGACCTCCAGGCACCGCTTCCTAGGACATCGAAAGATGATCAACGATCTCCTAGAAGCTCATACAAAGAATATAGAGGATCCTAGGCCGACTCTAACCGATGTTTTTGCACTCAGCGCGGAGCTGGATGAGACCCTGGAGCTGTTATATGACGAGATGCATGATACCGCAGAGACGCTGGAGACGAGGGGGGGAGCGCTCGTATCCACTAGACTACATGAGCTACGGAAAAAAACCTTAAGGTCCGGCTAGATTCCGGGTTTCTGGTTGGGCAATAATCGGTTATCACTGGGATAGGTCTCGCGATTTGTCGAGTCGGTTATGATTATCGAGTGATCTTTCATGAAGCACAAAGGTTAATCCCCGTCTAATAATCTACGAAATACGAGATACTTTTGTATCCTAAATGTGCGCGGGGCTTCGACCGGATTGTCGAACCTTTTTCCTAACCATATGTGGTGTCGAGAAGTATCGGGACTTGGAGTGGGCAAGCGAAGCGAGCGGTATCAGAGGTTCTAGTGAAGTGCGGTGTCTGAAGAGGGCAAACAGCTTATATTGCTAGATAGACAAAAGAGAGAGATTGAGGGGGAGGGAAAGAGAAGGAAACGAATAGGGGAAGAGAGAGGAACGTAGCGTTGAGGGGACAGAGGGTGACGCAAGCGGTCACGAGGCGTCACTCGTGGCCTCGGCAACAGAGAAAGCGAGAGCACAACCGTGACCGTGTCTACGTGGACTCCGCCTTTGAGCTTGAACATGCTTCGGCACCTGCACTGTTCAAATCCTTCGCCCCTGGTAATAGCCCCTCCCCCCCTTAGATAAATCCCTTTTATGCTGGAGTTTTTTCTTCCGGTAATTAATACCAAGACAGTATCTTTAATAGCTGCTGCTAGAGTATAATTAAAATATTACTCTCGTCTACTAAGCACTATTCGTAGAAGCTAGTGAGGCATAAATTGACTAGAGAGTAATCGTTTTATAAAACATTAACTAACGGACAAAATTAACTCCCAAAACAGGTTTCACAGCAAGAGGATCCACGCAGTTTGTCATCTCGCATTCCCTATAAAACTTGTAATCTTGTTCTACGTCGGGGATATCTTGTTCCCGGTTGGGAAGATTTAGGTCTGTGGATATTCTGTATCTGTTTCTGTTCCACCACTTCCTGCGTATTCTGTCTCGTCTTCATCATCTCCCCGGTAATCCTTATCGTGTTCATCGTCGCCATCCGATTCGATCCCATTTTTGGTTCCATCTTTCCTCCAGCCAGCGTTGTGGCCGCTTTCAGCCGCCCAGTTGTGTTTTCGGTCTGTTGGAACTGGAGTAGCTTCCTGGGATTGACTATAGGGCATTAACCTAGGCACTTGTTCCGGGATCAGTACCTGGCCGCCTTGAGCCCCGCCCCTGCGTCGCGAGTGGGAGATAGGATTTGTAGGTGTCGGAGAAGAGGCAATTTTCTGCCAAGGCCGAGTTTGAGGTACGTTATCTCTCGGAAGCTTGTTTGGAGTGTCGGGCCGTTCTTTTGCTAGGCGTTTTTTTGGGCGATAACCGTTGTAAGAGGGATCTTCTAGGAGAACGATGCTGGTGCGACCATTGTCGTTGTCATCAATGACGTATTGTTTGACATAGCCTTCGGGGATGAGCTCAATTGGGGCCTCGGGGTCGTATTTCTCGATATCCACCACTTCTCGGACAGGCAGGAGCCTAAGCGGTGGCTCGCTTGGCGGCGGGGAAGGAAGTGAAGTAAAGGGTAATGAGGATGGGGAAGCGGGCATGGGCGCAAAGTTGTTAGAAATTGAAGGAACCCCCCAAACTTCTGAGCCATTATAACAGAGCTTGGATGAGGCCGTTTCCCCGCCGTTCCTAACGTCCCGAATGGTGCTTCGGCTTTAATTTTGCGCAATGTGCTTGCCTCTGGATCATCCTCGTGTGATCGAGTTGAAGGAGGGCATTCTGCTTGCTTGATATTCTTGACGTAGCTGATCTCCCTGGCAATCCTATTTCTGGTTCTCGATATGTCCGTAGCTAAAGTGATTACTACGTCTCGGATGAATGCTCGGATACTAGAAATTGGGCGTCAGCCCGTCGAATCAGGCCGGGGCAAGGAAAGAAAAAAAAACGGGATATACCGACACTTCTCCATTCTCAACAACATTCCATTTCTTAGAGCTTTTGACAGACCAATATACCTCCGCCAGACCAGTGTCCAGAAGTTTTTGCAGCCATTCCTCAAATGCTTCTCTGTGCTGGTAGGGCTTTTGTAGCGCTACATAATTTCTCGGCTGTAAGAGGACATTTTGAACTCTTTCATGGAAAGATGTCCAATCATCCATAGCGAATCCGCAGTCCTCTCGGAGTGCTTTGTACGAGTGAGCTGGTCGGAGATGCTGGCGTTCCATTGTATGGGAAGAAGGATTTTGATTATGTGATTGGTTAATGGGCTTGGAGTGAACATGTTTGCTGAATTCGTGGTGTCGGACAGGAGGAAGGAAAGATGGAAGACAAAAGAGGCCGGAGGTTGAGTGGCTAGTGGGTTCTCAAAGCGAAGGTCCTAGTTCTTTCGGGGGCATTGCTCTCTCAGCAAGTGACATCCGCGGTTGCGTCGATGATTATTAAGAAATCGGCAACGATGGATGTTCAGAGCGGAAGGGCTGGCTGGTGGCATAAAGTACGCCACGGGTATACCGGGACTGCTGTGAAGCGGCTGTCTCATGAAGCTCGGGGGTTGCCGTCTACTAAAGTTGGGGTTGAAGATGAGTTGAGACGAGACGATAGAAGCATGACGGGGAGTCGTTTGAATCATTTACAGGATGTTCAGATCGTTTTCGTAGCCAATACACAACAGCTTTAATTATCTTTTTACTTTTATCTGAATCTCACACATTGTGCTTTACGCCCAAATTCGGGGATATTAGCATTTTCATTTCCCCATGCTTTATAAATGGGCTAGTGTGAGTTCAGTCGCACCTAGCTATAATGAACGCCAGAGGTCAATTCACTAATTTTTACTATGGGCACTCACTATGGCAAACTTTCCTCTGCGGGAAATTAACTAGCGCGGCTGCGAGGCACTGTACAATACTTTTCTGATAGCCAGATGCGAATGTAAATCTAAAGATAATCGAGTGATATCCCATGACCTCCCTAAATTTCTCCCCTGATGATAATTCAGCAAACTCCACGATGCGCACCTCGAGTATATGCACTCCTGCGAATTCCCAGGAAAGGGGAGATGTGAGGATTCGTAGTATCCATTTCGTATCCCGTACACGCACCGGGGAAGCAATCTCTCCTTGGAATCTTATGATAGGAAGAAAATTCATGTTACGGAACTTAGGCACTTCGCTCACGCTCTTATTATCGCCCATAACCAAAAACGAAACTCACGGTAAAGACAGGTGTATCGTATAATTAAATCATAAGTAGCAACGTCCTGGCCCTTCCATCGATCACCACACCAATCTCTCTATCTCTCTATTTCTCTCTATGCCATTATTCCTCCGCAACAACTTCCGGTGATAACAAAGGAAAAGACATGTCGGTCGAACTTAATCTCTTTCGTAAACTGTGAAACAATCCATCTGACTCTCCCGAACCATCTGCAACGCACCTAAACAATCTTTCAAACTCTCCCACATATTCCAAAGTTAACCACATCCTTCCAACAAGATAACTTATACCGTAGACTTGAAAAGAAAAAAAGAAAAAAAAAATCCTAGAGAATGGAAAGGAAAACTTGTTTACAGTACCCTTTTTCTCCCTCCCTCTCTCTCTCTACCTCCGCCCTAATCCCTCTACGATAGTCACGATTCCCATCGAGTGATCGATCGATCGTAAGTAATCTAACTTAATGTCTCACCCTACAGCAGCTGTGCCAAGCAGTGCGTTCGTTCTGAGCAAACTCAACTGCCGAGATATGGTAAAAAGTTCGGTGGCAAATGTTATCGTCACTGGCCTTTTTTAACACCAAAGTGGCCATTTTTGCAAAAACGACGCAGCAACACTATTATCCATCTGAATTGAGTATCTAATAAGAGTTCAAACTACTGGAGGCATATCTCAACTTCACCATACTGAAACTTCAAACTGAATCGTGCTAATGTTGCGCCATTGGTGGGTCTGCAAAAATCGCAATTTTGAAATTAATTATGTACAATGCCTTTATGTGTGGGTGCCCATACAAATTCCAAGGTGAGTTTTGACGGTTACTTCACCCGACCGACGATGACTTATGGCCAAGAACTATAACAAGTCACAGATATGGGTATCAGCTGTACCTCGCACAATCTCCTCCATCCCCGTTTCTAGGCTGTTCGAAATTCCTAGCATTTGCACATTCCTGACCAGGCCAGGCTCCACTTATCGGGGATAAAAACATCAAATTCGACTATTCTACAACTCCACCATCCATCAATTCCTATTCCAATTGGGGACCTTATCTCACCCCCAACGCCTATCACAACCAGAAAATGGTGCTAGAGAAGATGGAAGAAAAGAAAGAAAAAAAGACGAACAGGGGAATCCATAAGTCATGACGCTCACAAACTTACATTAATCACAGATGGGAGGGAAAGAAAACGAAGAGAAAGAAAACCAAGATGAGAAATGAGAATGTGTAGACAAATTCATTAGAAAAGTAACACCTTTGCCAATCCCAAGTTAAAAAGGCCCTGAAGAAAAAGATGAGACGGAGAATGTTTTGTTTATGAAAGAAAAAAAGGGGGGGGGGACCATCCGCTTGACGAGCTCATCCAACGCGAAAAAAAGGAAAGAGAAAATATTTTTATTTAATATTTAATACGGCCTCCCACGATCATGCTCGTAATGTCCTCGGGGATACTGCCCTTGAGGTGGCGGAGTGTGACAATTCCCCGGATGCTGCTGCGGGGGTTGTCCATAGGGCGGGTGATGCGGGGGCTGCGAAGGTGGTATGCTAGATGGAGGCGGATACGGGCCACTTTGCGGATAAGGCGAGCAAGTCTGTGGCCGTGGAGGGTAATGGTTATGATGCCCTTGAGTATAATTGGGGGGCTGTAGGGTAGAGTGTGAGGTTGGTGTATGCGGCCCTGATAAACCCTGCCGTGATTGATGGGGAGGTGGGGTAGAGTATGGCGTTTCCCGAAGGGCAGGAGTGTACGGAGACTCTCTGGGGGGAATATAACTACTCGGCCCACGTGGAGCCTGAACAGAGTCATATGACGGTGGACCTCCTCTGCTCAGCGCCTTCGCCATCAAGGACAGCTGTTGGTGGCTCTCATGTAGGTCGTACTGTGCGACGTCCCTTCTAGACGATTCTCTTGGCATGGGCGCATGTATACTTGATTGAGAGTGTTGTTGGTGTTGAAGGTGCCCTGAATGTTGCGAGTGATGAGAGTGCGGAGCATGCTGCGAATGTTGCGAATGCTGCAGATGTTGAAGGCTACCGTGGTGAGGATGCTGGGGAGGGTGTTGCGCAGGATGTTGCACAGGATGTTGTGCAACATGTTGAGTGGTAGCGAGTTGGGAAGAGGCATATTGAGGAGGAGGCGCGTGTTGAGGGGGTGGCTGTTGTTGAGGGGTTTGAGGAGGTAGGTGGTGTGGTGGAGTGGGCCTACTCTGGGGCCGGGAAGGAGGCTCCTCTTTAGCAGGATTAAGCAATGAACTGATACTCGTTAACCTAGGTTTTGAGGGGGCCGCCGGTGCGGGCGGATGCGACTGCGCTGGAGGGGCTGCAGGTTGAGGAGGCAAGGATGGCTGACGTTGTATCTGTGGCGCAGAACTCAAATGAGATGGCGGAGGAGGCTTATATGGCGGGTTTATTGGTTGCCCTGAAGATGGTGCGGACATGGGGCGGGAAGACGGGGGAGCTAATGGCTCCGGAGCTCGGGAAGGTTGAGGCTTCTCAGCTGGCGGAGCTCTAGGCTGACTGAATGGTTGCTGCTGTGAATATTGAAGATCAAACGTCGGTATGCTGGAGGGGCTGGATCGATTGCGGTGGTGGAGGGGCTGGTTGGGTTGATGTTGATTGTAGGGCCCTCGCCCTTGCTGTTTGGGAATGGGGATCTGTGGCGATATATTCTTGCCTTGGGGAGCCGGGGTATTCGAAACGGGTGTATGGGGAGATGCGGGTGGTCTTTGGAGAGGTGTGCGAAGTCCCTCATGAGATCTCTCCAGACTCCTATCCTGCAATGATTTCTCTGGTCTCTCCTGCGGCACCCCGTGAGGCCTCCCAATCAACGACCCACTGGGTGGTTGTCCGCCAACAGCCTGCCCCTCTAAGAGGACATCACGTTGCCTTTCTAGTGCTCCATCGTGTGGCCTCTCATAAACTCTACTAGGTTGCTTGGTGACCTCACGAGGTCCCACTTGCGATCCCACCATATAGGACCTTTCCAAAGGTTTCCCTAGCCCTACACTCTGCCTCTCACCATGCCTATCCATTGGCCCCTCTGCTGACATCTCCATTTGCCTCCTCACCTGCCCGACCACCTGCGACTCCAGCTGCGCACTATGAGTTCTGTCATGACCGCGCTCCGGCTGCTTCTCAAGCCGTCTTTCGGGCCGCCCACTATGTATCTCCTCAATAAAGCCCCCACGCACCTGTACAGGAATAGGTGCCACAAGCAGCTGCTGGACCTGCTGTGGAGGCTGCGGTGGAGGTGGGGGCACACGAGGATGTGAATGAGAGGGGACAACCACCGGTGCGGGCGGTGGCTGCGGCTGTAGTGGTTGTGGCTGTTGCAGATGACGCGGTTGCGGTATAGGTTGCGAGTGTTCCTGCTGTGGATGCTGCTGTGGATGCTGCTGTGAATGCTGCTGTGGGTGCTGCTGTGGGTGCTGTGGACGCTGCTGTGGATGCTGCTGTTGTAGATGCTGCTGTTGCGGATGCTGCTGTTGCGGATGCTGCTGTTGTGGATGCTGTTGTTGTGGGCGTTGAGGCTGTTGACGCTGCTCTTGCTCTCGTTGCTCTCGCTCCCGCTGCTCCCGCTGCTGTTGCTCCCGCTGCTGCTGCTCCCGCTGCTGCTGCTCCCGCTGCTGTTGCTCCCGCTGCTGTTGCTCCCGCTGCTGTTGCTCCCGCTGCTCCTGCTGCTGCTGCCGGGGCAGCTGTAGTATAGGGTTACGCATCCCAGGCATGTGACGTGGTAATTGCCGAATCTCCTGAAACTGGTGCTGTGAAGGCGGCGCAGACACAGGAGGTGGGGGTGGGCTGTAAGCAGGCTGTTGCTTAATTGGAGCAACATTATTATCCTCCACGTTGATAACCGGGTGAGCTGGTTGCACTGGCTGCAAAAGCACGGATTGGGGCGGCAAAGGAAACTGATTTGCAGGCAAAGTTTGCGGCGGATCTTGTGGAACAAGCATACGCTGAGGACCCCCAATCTGGTTCTCGTACCTCTTCTTTGGTAGAGCAGCAGGCTTAGGTGGTTCGGGCGTGGGCTCACCAGCTTTTATCTTACGCTCCGCATCTTCAGCAATTTTCTTGAATTCTGATTTGCCATTGTCAACCTGGCGCTGATAGAAATTCCTCACCTATGGTTACATGTTAGTTGCCATCAACATAGACTAGGGGGAAAAAAAAGAAGAAAATTTACCATGACTGTAGTTTTGGAGGCAAGCCTTGCTGCGATTGCGGCCCAGTTCGTTCCATAGGCTGCGAGAAGTTGAGGAAAGTCATTTTGTTCAGGCACGCTCCAGTAACTTGAGGTTTGTGCGACTGGCTTCTCCACACCGCCTCCCCCTCCCCTATCAACTTTCTCTTTCTTGACGGCTACCTGCGTTAGGGAGGGTTCGATTGGGGAAGCCAATGGCTGCGGGGAAGGTGGGATAAGAGTCCCAACTGGCACATCTAGGGGGGCTGCGTACGGGATGGTGGGAGTGGTGGGGATTGTGATAGGCTTCTTGTCTTCAATCACGACGGACGGTATTAATACTGGTTGCACTGGTTGGAGCGCTGTCAAGGGGGGAGTTGACGATTTTTCCGCAATACCGGATAATCCTGTTAATACGTGCACAGCATCCGTCTCTCGATCGCCCAGATCTTCTTTCTTCTCCTCCTTTTCCTTCCCCTCTATCTTGTCTGGGACAGGCGCCAACGCAGGTTGAGCAACTGGTACGTTAGGTGGAGGCGTTGGCTGAACAGCAGGTATAACTGGAGCTCTGGCTCTCTTCTGACCCCTCTCACGCCCAACGCTGTTATTCCCTCTTGTTCTCTTAGTTCCTCCAGTCCGACTCTCGTCATCATCCCCTTTGCCACCCCGCTTCCCAGGAGCCTCGGGGTCCTGGTTGTTATTGTTTGATTCGCCTCCGAAAACGGGCGCAGCGGCCCGTTTCGGTCGCCCACTATCCGTCATGGCAGTCGGCATCACATCTTCAGAATCTGCATCTTCCTCTTCTCCGCCCCTCCTTCCTAGATCTGCAATCAACGCGCTCTGCCTCGTCTTCTGGGGATTCGCCGCCTTCCTCCTTTTCCCCCTCCCCCTCTTTCCACCACCCTTCTGAAGCTCTTTGTAACCCTGCACCTTTTTGGTCATGTAGTAATGCAGGATACAAGCTTTGAAATCCCTCCCTTGAATCCCCTGAGCGATCTTCCCCCATTGCTTGGGGAATTGCATGTAACGATCACAAAACAATTTTTGTTCGGGCTCCGTCCAATCATCTGGGGGAACATCGTAAAGGAATGCACTCTTGATTTCGTCGTCTGATTGGAGGAGTCGGTTCGTATCCTGGAAGATGAGGCGCTCGCCGGGGTCGAGTATCATCGTGGGCACGTACGCTTCTTTAACTCCCGGCGGCTTGCTTCCCGAGTCGGCTTTCTGCTCATCCTGTTCAGCGAGGTTCTTTATCACTTGCTCCAGCTCTGCCTCGCTTCTCACCACATCACCTGCTCTGGCCGCCCTTCTTCCAACTGCTGTCGGTGTCTCAGCGGCCGTGGATGCTGTTACCGCCGGAGATGCCCCATTTGTATCAGCAGGCTCCGAATTGCTCTTTTTCTTGCGGCTAGATTCCTTCTCGAGTTCAAGGCACTGCTCACGCCAAGGCTCATAGTATTCGCAGTACTTCCGTTTCAAGTGAGTCTCTCGTTCGAATGTGGCTTGCTTTTGAGCAGATATCTGAGCAACTACCAGCTCTCTGATACCCTCGTGCTGTTGGATGTTGCTGTGGAAGAACCCGTAATCTGTTGGTTTCAATGGCGGCCCTGGACGGTAGAAAGGTAAGCCTGGATGCGCCGAGATCATCAAGTGCTTGATTGATTCGTCGGACTCCGTCTCTATCGAGCCAGCGTCCGATGGCGTACGTGATCTCATAGGCGAAGGGGTGGATGGTGGTGAGGCGGTAGGAGTTCGCGGTCTGTCGGGGAGGTCTAAAATGTCTTCTTCCACTGGTTTCGGCTCTGAGTTTAGCTGTTCAGAAGGCTGCTCACCATTATCCACTCTCTCTTGTCGCTCCTGCTGCTGCTCCTGCTGCGCTTGACTTTGAAGCTGTTCCTCTTCATTCATTTCCTCGGGAAGGTCACGATCCATCTTCTCGGGTTCGGGGAACTCTGCCACCACAGAAACTTCTTCTGCCGAGGGTACTGCATTCCTCGCTTGCAATTCCTCCTCTTCTATCCTCTCCAGCTCCTCTTGATGATATATCCTAGCACGATCTAGCTTCTCCAACTTTTGTTCTAGACTTTGGATATCACCATCAATATCTGCAATCTTCGAAATAACGTCTGCCTGTGTGAGAGATACATCGTCTTCATCCTCTTCCTCGATCTTGACAACCAGTGGGGGTTGGGGCACTGCTGGAATCGGAACCGAGGGCGAAGGTGATGACTGAATTGTTCTTTCAGTATGGGACTCGGCGTTTTCCTGGGTCTGTGAGGATCGCTCGAGAGTAGTGGCTATATCTTCCTTTTTTTCATCCTTATATCTAGCATCCAGCATCTCCACATCACCTAAACCTTCCTTTGCAGCCAGTCTATCAGGCTCAGGACCGCCCCTACTCCCTCGCCTACCTCTGTCCATGCTTCCTCTTCCCATTCCCCCATCTACTCTACCCATGCTCTGAGCGCCCCAGTAGCTCGCGTCGCTCTCTCTCTTGGGGGCAGAGGCCCTAAAATCGCCTTGAGGACGGTAGCCACCACCACCACCTCTCCGACTCCTGTACTGGCCCCTAGAAGTCTTTAGAATCGCCCTTGGTGCAGTTGGTGGCAGACCACCTGGACTTCCACTCGGACCAGCAGGGGCTGTCGGAGTAAGTGGTCCCGCGCCAGACGATCCAAATGTGGGAGCGTTAGGTGAATTCTGCAAGCCTCTGAACCCTTGACCCGACGAGCCGGAGCGGGAAGGGACCAAAGGGGTAACATTAACAGCACCAGATGTTCTTGTGGGAGGGATAGCGGGAGTGGCCCACGGGCCGTGCTCCGCACCAGCAGGCTCAGCCGTTCCAGATGACTCTGCACTCTCTTGGGATGTAGAAAACTCGGATGAACTTGCTTGTTGAACGTGATGTTTATTATCACGGTCATCATTAACTTTTTCGATCTCCCGTTTTCTATCAGGGTGAAGGTTACTTTGAGCTGGCGTTTGTATGTTCCAAAAATCGGCTGATCCACCACGATCCTTCGAGTTCCATTTCCTTTCAGCATCCTTCCGATCTACTCCATGTCTAGGTCCAGTAGGTGGCCCCCCTCTAGGCCCGGTTGGTGGATTGGCACCGGGTCCCGATCTGGGCCCGGAAGGAGCCTGAGCTGGAGGCGGTGAATAAGGTCTGGATGAAGTTGCCGAGATCGGGGTCGCTCCTGTGCTAGGAAGTGCTGATAACGGCGTGTTCGCAGATTTAGAGTCCTGTGTCAGCGGAGAAATATCGTCTGTAGGCTCCTTCTTCAGTGGGGCTCTGTCGCTGCGCTGAGTGTCCAGGCGATAGTCTATTTTCTGTAAGGCATCCCTGTGAGGGTCCTTATCCCTATCATGGTAGGTAGTTTGGGGCAAGGCGTTGACGGTACCTCCACTCATGGTCCTTCTGGCTGAGGTAGTGGACCATTGGCCATTACCAACACTTGGCGGGTGCTGAAAGGGGGGGCGGGAGGGTGGTTGGGCAGCAGATCCAAACGCCGCCGCACTGCTGGAAGCATTGGCAGGTTGATAGCTGCTATGGTAGGGCGGGCCGGGAGGTGGGCTCGTCAATGTAGGAACCTGATGAGATTGAGTCGCACTAGAAAATCTAGCCCGTTCAGCATCACGGCTGCGATTATATCTAACCGGGAGCAGAGAGGATAAAACAGGGATTAGCCATCCCGCTCCAAAGAAAAAAACAACAGGAGGGCTCTGCGACAAGACTTGGAGCGGAGAGAAGCATGCAAGACAGAAAGAAGATCTCCTCGAAACATGACAAACAAACGAAAAATGAAACCAAATCACGAAAATACCAACAAACTAGCGAGGATTTCATGTCACACGGGGTCACACTTACTCTACAGCTTCTCTTTCTCTTCTTTCACGTTCCCTATCACCTCGGCTAGGATCATAACCTCCCTCCCTTGCATCCACTCTTGGTCTCTCCACAGCCCTCTCCCTCTCTCTTTCGATAGATATCGACATCCGTCTATCACCGCCACCAAATCGTTCTCTGTCGACAATTGATCGCTCATGCTCTCTATCTCTTTCCCTATCCCTTTCCCGGTCACGTTGTAATCTCTCCCGTTCTCTTTCCCGCTCCGTCTCCCCCCTTTCTCTCCTCTCACGCTCAACCCTCAGCCTTTGCCTTTGCTCTCTTTCGGGCTCCCTCTCGTCCCGATCAAAGACAGGTCTCCGATCACCCGGAAAATTCATGCCACCACGCTCTAGCCTATCCCTTCCACCTCCCCCACTAGGATACGAAGGAATCCTTTCACGTTCTCGCTCACGTGATGTGGATCTCGCTCTGTGTGGAAACACCTCTCTATCCCTCGATCTGCCCCTATATCCTCCTCGCGGCTCCCTGAATTCCCTGCTCCTATCAAGGTCCCTATCCCTAAAATTGCCCCCGAACCCACCACCCCCACGTGGCCCATAGTCATACTCTCTTTCCCTGCTTCGCCCACTTCCTCGGCCGGGCTCCCGCTCGCCAGACCTTCTCCTTCCGGCTGCGCGGTATAGGTTCGCTTCACCTGCAGTCGCATAACCCGAACCAAACATCTGACCACCGGAAGCAGATATACCAGCTCCACTTGGAGTAGATACTGGGGATCTGATCTGATTTGCAGAGGCTAATAGTGGAGCGCCGCGGCCCACACCCCCCCTTGGGCCCGGGGGAGGTTGGGAGCTCCGCGAAGCGGTATTTGCCCCTGCTTGGGGGTAATGATGACCATGACCATGTCCACCATGATGAGGGGATCCCGCAGAACCTGAAAATGATGATTTATGGGGCGAGTGAGCAGCCGAACCACCCCCACCTCCACCACCAGGCCCTGATGCTGAAGACGGTTGACTACATAAAGCTTTAGGTCCCTTGGGGGCGTCGCGTGGAAATTCGCGCGGAAATTCGCGCTCTACTACACGCGATGGGTCAGTTGAGCGGGCGGGAGGGGGGTTGCAAAGTAAGGGAGGATCGCGACCGAATTGAGGTGTTGATGGTGGAGGTTGATGGGTCGAAACAGATGGCCGACGAGGAAATGGTGAGGGGGGTCGTGAGTGTGATGGTCCCGCCGGAGGTTCCCGGCGAGAGCTCATTGCCAGCGGCTGTGTTTGGAGCAGAAACAAAAGGGGTTGAAAGGCACTTGAAGGAACAAAGGCGTCGGGAAGTGATGTCGTAGCAATAGGAAACGTGTGAGGAAACTATTCCCTAAAGATTACGTGTTTTCTTGGGGGGAAAGTGCGCTACTTCGCCCAGGCTGATGAAGGCGTAAAAGGGCTGAGATGAAAATAATAAAAATTATATCAAGAGAACAGAGAGAGAGGAAGGAAAAAGGAAAGAAGAAAAAAAAGAAATGAGAAAAAAGAAATGAGAAAAAGTGGGACCCGAAAGGGCAAAGAATATATGAACCACCTTATTTCGACCTGTACGAGTAGGGTAGGTTAGATAGAGTAAAGAAAGACGGAGGTTTTTAATCGGTTCAACCAACAATCGGGCTGATGAGAGAAGAGGTGTGAGGCTGATCAGCAGCACATGGCGCGCCAAACCAATTCAATTAATCCCTGCTTCCTGTCTGGACTTGAACAAGAAAGCGAAACTGCAAATTAGTGAGCGGGCAAAAATCAAGAGGAACGAAGCAACCAATTGAAAAGTGAACGGTGAACAAACGAAACACACACACGAGGCAGGGAAAAGGAAAAGAAAATACCCAGCACACTCGCTAAAGATAAAATAGAATTAAGAGAGAGAGAGAGAGAGAGAGAGACGGGGGGGCGCACAGTAGGCTGCAAGGCGGAAGAGAAGAGAAGGACAGACAGAACTCAAGCAATCAAAGCACGCCGGCAACGCGCCAAACACTTGGAGAAAGGGAGATGAAGAAGAGGAATGTACAAAAGTCTTGAAACGGGAGAAGACAAAAGAAGGGGTCTAAACCTTTAGGGATACCAGCAACTAGTACCAGCAGCAGCAGCAATAGTGAAAAATGTAGATTCTAATATGAATAGGATATTCCCCCTTGTTGGATAAAATGGGCGGATGACGATGTTCTACCAGTATTGGGTGAGAAGAAAGAAAGGGCAGAGAGGGCAGAGAGAGGTATTCAGACGGCTAATTCGAGGGGAGTCGTAGGCGAAGAAAGAGGTGAAGCGAAGGGGGGGAGGGGGGGGAGAGAAACGGTGACAAGTTAGGGAAATGCTGGTATTGGAGGTGGGTGGAGATGGACGAGAGGAGCAGGAGCACACGACAACCGACAAAACACCAATGCGGGGGGAGGGGGGAGGGAGAGGGAAGAGAAGCCGGGAGGAAAGCCCTGAAGAAGGAAGAGGATGAGGAGGAGAAGGAGGAGGAGGGTATATTGTGTGATATGACCCTTTTCTCTTCGAGTCGAGATACACGTACAGGTTACCCAGGATACAGTGGCGATGGGTTTGATGGGGAAAGGAAAGAGAAAACTCTCGTGGGAAAGAACAGAAAGCGTGGTGTCCAAATTGTGTGTCCTATCATGTATGTCCTTGTGGTGCCAGGCGCTTCAATCTCCAGTTTTCCAGACTGCAATCCGCACTGGATTCAATCTGGCCTGTGCAGCTTTTTCCTTTCCCTACCTGACTTGAGTCCCCCCTCTCTTGACAGCAGCAGCCAGCAGCCAGCAGCCAGCAGCACAGGACAGGGCTCACACGAATCCTTAAAATGGTCGAGGGGAGAAGAATTCTACCCACACCATCGCAACCGCAACCACAACCACAACCTCCCAGCAAGAGACCTTGAAATTCTCGCTTTCTTCGGTTACACTCGAATGTCTTAGTCCCCACACGAGCACCCAGACTCCTTTCCCTGAGATTCAAACCCTCCCTCCCTTCCTTTCCTTCCTTCCTTCCTCCCTCCCTCCCTTCCATATATGTATGCGGCTCCTAACTCGACCAACTGAACTTGGTTGAACCACCTTCGCTGGGTAATTGTAGCACCGCGGTGGGTACACTGTAGATCAACACACAGCACCCTCTCACACCTTGCTGCGAAGTGGTGCACCCTTCGAATCTCCAAAAGTACCGCTACAGTACCGGTACCGTACCTTACTCGTACCCTTCAAATGCTCCAACATGCCACGAATAAACCCCCTTCCCAACCCCCAAAAAAAAAAAGAGAGAAAGAAAAAATGAAAAAATGAAAGAAAAAGAAAAGAAAAGAACAACCGCTGCTGCTTGTTAACCACGACCGTGCATATCCAATAAACACCCACCCACACCAAGCACCAAGAACCTTGAACTCTATGACACCAAAAGGTTCCCTCGCCAGAGCTCCACCAATAAAAACCCTTCCCCCGTCAGCAATAACAAGCCAACCCTGGCAACCATCCACTCGCTGCATACCGTATCTCTCCTTGTGAAACTCTAGGGATAAAAAAAAAAAAAACGGCATAATCCACAATTTCACCACTTTCAAAACACCCACGCATTCCCCATTCGATACCGATAAGGCTGAGGGAGGAGCAAAGATGGAAAGGAGGAATACAAGTACCGGTACCGGTACGGTAATGAATGGTTCAAAACACGTGTTTTTCTCGCCTCGAATCTCGATGGGTGGATGGATGGGATGTATGATACCGGTAGCTTGATGATACCATAGGGTAAGCTCTGCTGTTGTATGCACTGTGTGAGCACGGTACTCGAGTAGTGATGGTGCTGTTATGGCAAAGGTGGAGAGATTCATGCACCCGACCCTTCGGGTTATTGTACTTTACGAACACCTTTGTCGACTGCGGTGCATCCGCCGATAGCGCCCGACACAAGGCAGCACCCGTCCATCCATCCACCGATACTTCCATACTGTAGAGGAGAATGAATGAAAGAAAGATATCCATCCGCCAGTGCATGTGCTGGGCTCGCCGTGCGAGGAAACGTACCATGCCGTATCCCTCCCCCCCAACTCGAGTACGGGTACTTTTATGCGCTCCCGCAGTGCAGAAGAGGGGTTCTCGCATGTCCAGATTAACTTGACATAGGTGGTGCCATTCAAACTTGTCCATCATACTGCACCGTGTGCCATAGTAGTGTCGACACAGCATGCTGCGCTGCTGATATGCTTGAGCACCGGTATCGTATAGGCACAATACCATAAAATCTCTTGAATTCCACAATCTCCGTTGCCCCTGTAATCTCCGAACTTGGAGACAAGAAACTCCTGGGGAAGTGTTAGCGCTTTCCTGACGCAGTACAAGATCAGCCCTCAGGATGTGTTGGATCTTGTTAACAGGTATTCGCAATTCTGTTAACTTGTCAACCTAATCCTATCCTGGGCTGACGGGCTGATTTCGGCTGATAATTTGGCGGTGCATTTCAAGTAGTCTTACCGCGCTTCTCTCATCAGCCGTGGCGCGATTGAGTTTGAGTGGGGCCAGACTCACTGCACTGCAGTATCCAGAGCTGTGTGACAATTACGATAGCTTCCACCATGGCTTCTCCAATTGATGGGAGAAATGCATGTTAAATTGGCACGAAACTTCCCCCCAAACAATTGCTCCAATTGTAAAATCTGACCAGTGCTACCCTCCCGTATCTCATCCGATGACTTTCCACCCCAACACCAATCTCTGAGCACAGGAGCAGAGACCGATCAACCGGGACAGACGGGGATACATTTGGCTTGTGAGCCTCGAAGTAACTGTCCCATAACTTCTTATCGGACCCTGGATCTATCTGTTCCCTGACAAATTACGTAACTTTGAACATTCCTAATCCAGGGGCTCCCCTCCAAACCCCTCGCTACCATGCATACTCGAGTACGTACCCTACGTGCTTCCAACTTAATCTTCCGTCTTCCACCCCCGCAGCTCAATCCACCCGACTGCTAGTCCCGTACAATACCCACTGGTGTTCACAAAATCTCACTTGGCTCGTCCTTCAGCACCGTTATCCCGCCGGATTTAACACTATTCGCACGGTCGCGACGAGGTAATGACCGGGCAAGGTACAAATTAAGTCTGCCGCCGCAATGCCGATCATACGTAAATAATTCCCCCTTCCCCCGGCCGTTACTCGCAGTGGGTTGACGTTTGGGTGAGTGACCACTATTACATACTGTCAATTTTTGGCCTTTCTGCTCGCATCTGGCGCTATGCGGTGGCAGTTGTGTTCGCAAACTTCACCGCATATCGAGCACTGATGAGTTAACCCCCGTCTGCATCGCAGCAAATTACAATCGAGACCAATCTCTATCACATGCAGTAGCCTGTTTCGCACTCGCTTCTCGAGTACAGAAAACGGGCGTGGTCATATGCGGCGGGTAGCTGTGACAGTGTACCGTATATAGCGCTAGCCAGCCAGTAAGTGACCCTGGTATGAGGCGATTTATGGGGGAATTCGGGTATCTCGATTATCGGGATGGGGGGATGAGAGATGGGTGGGTATATAAGTGCAGCATAGCTCCAGCGGAACCGCGAAGAATTCCAAGGAATTGAGTGCTCAAAGAAAAGAAGATGTGCAGAATCCATACGCAATATTGACACTCGTCGCGCCGGGATTGAGTTGCTAGAACAACGGTGATGACCACTTTGTGCTCTTCCCTCGCCCCATCCTACTCCTCCATTAGCAATCCCATATTGACATTCCCAGTGTCTCTCCTAACTCTCAGATCCTCCTCAACATATCACCACTCCTCGCCATCACGCAATTCCTCAAACATGCTTTGCGAATCAAGTCATCCACCTGCATTCATACTCCTCATTCCGTCTCCAACCTATCTAGTGTGACCTGGCTCCTCACCTCCCGCAACTACCACTTCGTGATCCCCGGCGACGGACACCACGTCCCAGAAGGATGCGCAAACATCAACAACCGTGTGTTGATATCCTTTCCCTCTCCCTAGAAGTCACCGTCCACCCATAGTACACACGCATCGGGGTGGGGAACTACTGGGGCGACGGCTATAAAGTTTTAGAAACACAGAACATAGTGGTAGCGGGCGCAGCCGGGGCACGGTCAGTGTGCCAGGTTTCCTCTTAGGCGGTCGATGACTTTGCGTAATGGGGAGCACAGCCTCGGCTCTGATGGTATTTGGGGTTTGAAATTGTCCTTAGGTTGGGAGAGGTGTTATACGTCGCTTCGCACGATAAGAGACTTGAGAAACTATCCTGAGCGCTCAAAGACAGTTGGGGCAGTTTTGGTGTCGAGACTGCATTCGATACGGATATTGCGCCTTCGTGACCCGTTTGTGGTCGGGCGTGTATTTATCCTGAAAGTTCCATTCCACGCCTGCTAAAATTGACAGTGGGGTACACTGTTAGCCCGGCCCAAAGAGTAGCGTTATTGCTGTGCTCTCTCATGCGACTACGACGAATGCTATCCTTTTAGCCTTTATCACCTTTGTGATGGACGTGTTGTGTTGACACGGCATCACCACCTTGGTATGCTTCCCAAATTAGCGAAGAAGTAGGGTACGGATTTCGGTAGTTGGTCGCAGGTATTGTGATCGATGCGGATGATCATACCTGTCGGATTTGTATGATATTTGTTCAAGGGAGCTTGTAGTGCTTAAGGATATGGTTGAGTCTATGAATTTGGGATGTCGGTCGGTGTCGCACTCTTCTGTCGCCGCGGGAGGGAAACTAGGAGGGGGTAGTTTGAACCTGGAGGCGGGAAGGAATTTGCAACGTGCGTTCACTATTCCACCAATGTTCAGTTGCGGGCTGGTTGGCTAATATTGGGGTAACCATACACATTTTTTAGCTGGCAAACTGAGAATCACCCACCCACGACGCTTTCATTGAGGAGACTGTTATCAATATGAGGGCTAAACCATTGGGCCACTTGGCTAGATCCTGTGGACTGCTCAATCGGTTTCAGTGTTTTCTGCTTCATGAAATATCACTCGCACTAGTCAGCGACACTACGGGCATGTGAACTATGCCTGGACTCACTAGAGTCGGATTGAATCCTATGGCCTGGAGAGCGCCGGTAGGCAGCGGAAAGTTGGGAAGGAGTCGGATCTTCATGGAGCTTTGACATACTTGGTGGGGAGTGGAGAGTTCTCGATCAGTGGATGCAGTTGGTAGGTAGGCTTTAGGTCTTTGAGGTGAAAGAGAGAAGGTTGCCTGTGCTTATATGATCTCGGCAATGCTTTGGTGCGGCCAAATATTGTAAACCCTACCTAGAAGGATGGTGGGTTGTGTTATAAAAACCCTTCCTGTCCCGTGCGAACCAACTCAATAAGAACCCACCTCCATTGAGATTCCCTCCCTCTTCCTTCTTTCCTTCCTCTACAACACACCTCCCCTATAACGCGCACGTTTCATAACACCCGTCCTCTTCATTGATTGCCATTGACTATCATCTACTGCCATTGTGCTACGCTCGATAAAGGCCCCCGGGCCGAATAGCTAGTTGTTATTTTGTTTAATAAAACAATCGTTTTATTGATATCAGGTAAATACCATCAAATTCATCTTCATCTCTTGTATCTCCTCATCCTATTTGAATGGCGCACCTGATGGGGGATAATTTATCTCCATTGTGGTCCCTCCCTCTGTTTAGAGTTTATCCGCCATTGAGGCCATTCAACCCCACCCTGCCCGTCTGCATCTCCTTCTCTTGCCATTGGCACTCAATAGTATTAACGTTAGCTGTTTTTTATTATCAGAATTCCATATATAACGCTATTATTCGCCCCCCTCATCTCAAGATGGACAACTCCGACCAGTCCTTCAAAGTCCACCGGGACGATACTGAAAACTCTCAGTGTGCTTCTCAAAGCTCTAATACTCCCACGGACCTACAACAAGCGCACAATCCTCACCCGACAGCGTCGACATCCCTCTTGGTATCGACTCCGCCTCCTCCAGCAAGAGAACTTATATCCTTTCGAAAGCCTCTAAGAGTACTCAATTTCGCCCAAAATATGAGTACGCGCATCTCTCTTGAAGAGATGTTTGCCAAGGCAGCACTTTTCGCACAACAAACTAGTTGGGTCCCCGGGTCGGAATTTACAAATGTGTTTCAGTTTACCAAGTTGCCTGTGGAGATCCAGGAGAAAATTATTGAAGAATTCGTGCGCCTGTGTTCTCCCAATCTCTCTGTGATCAAAGACCAAGCTAGGATCCCGGTTGCTCAAGACTTGGATCAACAAGCAAGGCCCTCTTGCTTGTTGAACCAGACAATCGCTCTCGAGCTTGAAGCTTCGCTCCGCGCTTCCATGCTTGTCTCTAAGGCTTGGTACGTTATGGTGGCGGGGTACATGACGAGGGACGCCGTGTATCTTGACGGGCCTTTCAATTTGCAACGTCTTTTGCTTTTTGGGAAGCGTCGTGGTGGTTTGGACCTTTATAACTCTGCGGAAAAGCCCGTTGTGGACAGGCCTGCAAAGACCTACACGTTCGGCGTTAGATATTATTCCCCCGCTGGGGGCGGGGAGGATCCCGACGGATGGACATCGGATGAGATAAAAGGGACACCCTATTACTTCGATATTTATGGCGAAGGCCCCTGGTGGCGCCGTCCCGAGGGTTATAACTCGGATGCATTCATGGCAGATATTTGTGGGGATTTGGGGGGCGATAAGTGGTGCTCTATCCCGGGCTGGGTCAGAGGAGGTAGTCCCAATACTGGGGGGCATCTCAATTATAGCGACGGTTCTACTGATGGTGATTCTATCGACGGATCTATTATTAACTACGGATCTGTTCTTGACGACGAATCTATTAAGGATGGTGGATCTATTAAAGATGGCGGATCTGTTCTTGACGACGAATCCAATAAAGATGGCGGATCTGTTCTTGACGACGAATCCATTAAGGATGGCGGATCTGTTAAGGGGGACTATCACGGTTATGCTGATAATACCGGCATAGGCAATGGATTGAACGAGGGTAAGTTTTCTTTTGATATCGGGTGTTTTGATACAACGGCGATAATATTTAATTTTATGAAACTAACTAATAGATGAAATAGATACTGGACCTGGATCCTTTCTCACCGATGTAAAGACTTTGATCTTGGGGCCAGGAGTTTCCGAGATCCACAAGTCCGATATTCCCCACTGGGTTTCTTCGATTACCCGCCAAGATGATCCTCAAGATGATCCTCAAGAGGATCCCACCACCGCCGTGTATTATTGCATGCCGGCCACTCACATCTTTCATAGGGTGTTTGGTAAATCGGGTAAGCCCGCACGTCTTCAGAATTTGGTAATCTCTGGACATCTGTGGTGTAAGTTCCCTAGTATATCCTAATATCAGCAGAAAAGTCTGAACTAATTTATCGGGTAGTGAATACTTGGCTATTTGTCCCTAGGCCTGTAGAGTCGGATCTTAGGTTTCCGAATCTCACTAGCCTAACTCTGTCGTTGACTTATCCCTCCCATAGGGAGACTTCGCCCATGCGAACCCTCCGTTACTTTAAGGATCATTGTGCGGATAGGCATTTGTGTATGCTAATGACGGGGAGGCGACACCTAGATGACGGGAGCGTGATCGAGGAAGGTTCTACTTTCCTAAACACACTCGAGTACCTCCATGTTAGAGGTCCGGGAGCGCATTGTTGCTCCCAATTATTCAAAGCCAATTGGAGAAAACTCGGCTCAATCATTATCGAACTTCCCACTACCGCCGCCATATGCGAAACTAATGCTAAGAAGCTCATCAAGGCCATCGAAAAGAGGTTCCTGCGTTGCTGTCCCAATGCCGAAGTGCGTGTCGGCCTCCGGACTGTTATGTCTTGGCTTGATACCCAATTCGATCACTATTTCTGGAGACGTATGAGGGACACTGTTCCAGTCACTCTTTCTTACCCAGGGGAGGCACTCCCCCTAGCCGACTCCCCCAATGGTATCAATGTTGTCCTTTTCGAGAAGCTTTGCGGGAAGGAGAAGATTGTGCGTGCTCACGCGGATTGGATTCATGCTATTGACCGCATCCAGACCGAGGAGAATGCTTTCGGAAACGCCGCAGCCAACTATTTCATGTTGCGTGATGGGGTCGACATTCGAACTATGGTATGGGAGACGAATCATATCTGGATTGCCGCCGAAAACTCGGCGTATAATTTCGCAATTGCCGAAGAGGAGGCCGCGGCGGCTGAAAATCCTGAGGAGGGGGAAGAGCCCAACTACGAAGCGCTCAGATACGCTCTCGACGATGAATTTAAGCGCCAGAATGGCGAATACGAACAGTTCATTCTCGACATGTCTAAGAAGGGCTTCACCCGCACGCCCTTCTTCACCCCCGCGGAATGAAAACCTTTCGCCTAATGGTCTTGGTAATTGTTTTGGTCTTGGTGTGATTGTCGAGTTGTAATGTGTAGAAGTAGAAATTGATTCTCTGTACTGTACTAGTACTCACCCTTTCAAATGTATTGAGTACCGGTTGTTTCCCCCTGGGAGTTTGTTTTTCTTTTCCTACCCCCCTACACCATGTATTTCTCTTTGCTCTTGTTTTTCGATTTTTCTTCGTGCCTCGCCTTACCAACCACCATTTCTTGTCTTCTCTATGTTCACTGTATACTCTCTACTTTGTACTTGAGTTTTTCAAATAAAAGCTTTGTGCACAAAACCTTGGTTCGGACTATGATGGGGCAGGGAGCTGTGAAAAAGGCGTCTATCGATCTACCCCATACCGTACCGTAATTGAGGCTTTCCTGGTATTGGTAACCGTGGGCTATCAGCCCTTTGGGGTTTCCCACCATCCGGAATACTCGCGCTGAAGATTTTAGCACCTGGTGTTAGCGAGGGAAGAGCGCGCCGCAAGAGCGATGGTATTGGAATTGGCATTGAGCTTGAAGTGGAGAAGTTGAGTGAGCGGGCCTGCAATTGTCCTTTTATCTACGTGCAATCGGCTGGCCGGAGGATTTGACTCGATTTGACGGTATGGGTGTCTAGGAAACTTGCGGATACGATATTTTTTTGGTATGAATCCATGGCAATCATTACACAATGGAATCAGCTGAGATTACTCATCGGCTTGGTGCTTCTGAAATAAACCCTTTGGTACATTCTGTTACTTGTGTTAGGGAATTTAGGGTGAAAATTTACACTGCGGCAGCTGGAAATAGCATCGGATGTTAGAAGGTGGTAGGATGTGCAGTACCGTTCAACGATTACGGTAGATTATTGGCGCTGGCAACACTTGGTTTGACTAAGACTCTTGGGGCCTAGCAAGCAACCCCGCCTGATAAATACTGATAGACCGAGCTGCTCCTTCCTCTTCTCCTTATCGTCGGGAATTTCTATATTACATTCAAATCTATATTCAATTCTTTTCATAGAGAAATGGCTTCTTTAGCTTCGGGCGAACAACCCTACCTTGCCTCTCATCCCGATGAGAACGGCTATTTTGGCCGGTTTGGAGGAAGTTTTCTCCCTCCCCACTTGCAGCAGCAGATGGACGAGATTAAGAACCAGTACCTCAAGATTCGTGATACCCCCGAGTTTTTGAGCGAGCTCAATGAGATCAGGAAGAACTATCAGGGACGGCCCACGCCTTTACAGTATGCAAAGAGGCTGAGCGAGAGCCTTAGCGGGGGTAAGAGTCAAGGCGTGGAAATCTATTTGAAGAGGGAGGATTTGAACCATACTGGCGCGCATAAATTGAATCACTGCGTGAGTATCTGGCTGCTTATGCTCCCATTATCAGGATTGTCTATTTGGGTGACTAATCCATGCTGATACATTGTTTTTGTATCATAGATGGCCGAGGTCTTGCTTGCTAAGCACCTCGGGAAACGGAAAGTAATTGCGGAGACTGGAGCAGGACAACATGGGGTTGCGTTAGCGACAGCAGCAGCATTCTTTGGCTTAGAATGTGAGATTCATATGGGAGAGGTGGACATGGCCAAGGAACGTCCCAACGTGACCAGAATGAGGATACTCGGGTGTAAAGTTGTTCCGGTAACACACGGTCTAAAAACGTTGAAGGAGGCAGTCGACAGCGCCTTTGAGGCATATATGAAAGACCCAGTCACGGCAATGTATTGCATTGGCAGTGTCGTCGGGCCGCATCCGTTCCCCGTGATGGTGAGGAATTTCCAGCAAGTCGTCGGCGAGGAAGCAAAGGCGCAATTTGAGGAGGACGTGGGTGGCCTGCCAGACCATGTTGTAGCTTGCTGTGGTGGTGGGTCTAATGCTATGGTATGTCATACCAGCTCCTCCAAACTCGCATAGTAATTCGTTGACATCAATCCATCAAGGGTATCTTCTCCACTTTTATCGACGAAAAGAGCGTTAAGCTGCATGCCGTTGAGCCACTCGGTCGCTCTTCAGCCCTTGGAGACCACGCAGCATCTCTTGGAGCGGGCACTGAGGGCGTCATGCATGGTTTCAACTCTATCATGCTCAAAGCCCCTGCGACAGATCCGTCAGAGGCGCCCATCCCAGCCGCAGTTCACTCAATCGCCAGCGGGCTAGACTACCCATCAGTCGGGCCCGAGCAAGCATACCTCAGTTCGATCGGACGAACAGAGAAAGGTTGCGGTGCAACAGATGACGAAGCGATCAAGGCATTCTTCGATCTCAGCAGACTGGAGGGCATCATCCCCGCGCTGGAGAGCGCCCACGCCGTTGCTTGGGCGATCAAGGTCGCCAAAGAAGCAGTCGGGAAGGGCGAGAAGGCAAGAATTTTGATTAATTTGAGCGGGCGGGGAGATAAAGATATCGACTATGTGATGGAGCATTACAGCCATCTTGCTACCACTACATCACTGGCTTAGCTTTACTTTAGCATTGGGGAAGGGGGTAGTTGGCCAAAGGAGATGAATACCATATTTTTTTTTCTCAAGCGCCTTTTTTTTGTCGGAGGTATTTACTTTGTTTCCATGGGTGGTCGATGCCTCCGGAAGCCTCCAAAGCAACGCAATCCACCGACTCCTTAAGATCACGGTTTAAGTTATCTACTCTTCGGGGTAGATTCTCCGACTAATACGATACAATATCAAGACTTTCCTTGCTCATTCGTCCAAGGCACCTAACCCCAGCCGCCCTATCCTCTCGTCCGACCATTTATCCACCCATCCATCCAGCCAGCCTCTATGTGCTTGTGGGCATTTTACTACTCTACTCTGTTCTAGATTGTAGTGTTTAGTTAGCCTGCTGACCTGTTTGAGTACCGGTAATCTAGCCTGCCCGGGGAGACACTGCCACCTCCCGGATCATACTAAATAATATTTTCCTAATCATGGTTTCCTTTTTCTTTTTTTCTTATGATATTCTGCTTACTTAACAGCACATTCCGGTAAAGATGGAAATCACTATTTCTCACTCGGATGTTAGCAGTAGCAATAGTAATCGTTTGGTAATTAGATAGAAGCCAAAACACATTAAAATTGTAGGTTTTCGAGCTACTATACCATTACCCTACCACCATAGGTAGAATTAGGGTAGAAAAAAAATTCAAAAAGTAATTTCCTATAATAGAGTAGCACCACCCACACAAAAAGGGGAGGAATTTTTTCCTTACCTAATTCGTGTGCACACGGCTCTGTATGCTCCCGCGGCCGAGTTGAAGAAGTTGGACACCTAAGGTGGCAATTCCCATAGAAAGTGTCTAACTTCAACTCGGTCGCGGGATTAAATTTTGGATGAAGGCCTAGAATAAATATATATCATACTTCGCACATGCCAGATTTTTTCTCAAGCTGAGTTTCGAGGTATCTGTGGAAATATAATGGCTTGAAAACAGGTAATTTGGGTGTATTTTGGTTTCTGTCTGGTTAGCAAACGGTCTCTATTGGCTGGTGCCGAAATAGTGTTTTCGGATATGCACTTTCTAAATACGCCTTCGAGTACGACAAAAGCCGGTTCAATATTCTTCAGTCTCAGTTTAAAGCTGTTTGAGTTCAACTTATCCTATTCACCTCTTGTCCTAGTCGTTGCTCGATCAATTGGTCAGATAATATGCAATTCTGTTCTCATTTATTTTCTCCTGTCTTTCGTATTGTTTTCCTTCGATTTTCTTTTCCCCTGCTAATATAATTATGTCGCTGTTTCACTGCATAACTGCATAAATAGTGGGTCTCTTCGGGGCCTCTCAGATATTATAGAATGAAATTCTCAAGCATCAATCTCCCTCTCCCAAATCTCCGGTATATAGTTCAACCATTCAATTTTTTTATTACAACAGCGGATGTAGGGGAGAATATACTCGCGTCTCGTTCTAGGAAAGTATTTTAGGATCGGGGAAATGGTGGGAAGGGGTTGAGCTGGAGCTGTGACGGGTGGACTGGGCTCTTCAAGGCCCACAAATAGGAGGGGAAAAAAGTACGGATTGACCAAAAACGTGTGTTTCCTCAAACTCTAATGTGATAACACCAACAACCCGATGTGTTAATCTATATGATTCCTATATGAACTGTTTCACTGCTTCCTTTAAGCTATCATTCGGATCCGCTAATGAGGGCATATTGTCCTGTTATATCATCTTCTGCAGCCAGGACGTGCGATTGATCATGAACTGTCGAAGGATAACTAATAAATGATGTCTAACGAGACGGGTTCGATTAAGTCTACGTGTTCCTCAATGGCAACACCAACTGCAGCGGGACCCCTAGAAATGGAGCGCTGTTGTCCAATACTTGCTCCCCCTACTTCTTCCCGATCAGCAGCATTCGTGTGGATTGTTAAACCATGAGTGTTCCTGCTCTATGGTGTTCTGGTGGAGACAGTGGTGTAATGTATGGTGCTATAATAGATGTCATGTTTTAATGATTGGGCCAAGTATGGGGAACGAATCGGGGGATTTGGACTGATTGGGGAGGTGATAGTTCTATGAATAGTTGGATAAAATTTTTTACTACCAGTCCGTTTTGAGATATGTGCTTTTACTAAGTCGTGATCCCCGTGCCTGATCCATCATACTACTTTTGAGGTTCGTAAAGTCACCAGATCGCACTCGGTCGTGGCTGAAGAGTTGCCGGGGATGTAATTCCCCATTTGAGTAATTTTACTTACTTTTTACTAAGTAGACTCCCATTTGGGACTAATGGCCACTTGAAGGTGAACAAAAAGATGTTCCAGGGGGTCATTTCCCCCAACGAGCTTGAGCCAGCATCTACTATCCTCCTTGTGCTAGCTTTAAGGTCCATCCGATATTGTTTTCCCAGCATTTCCCCCCTGCTTTGTAGCTCGTCACAAGCTCGGTCCAGCCTAGTATAGAATACTGTAAAGCCCTAGGCCTATTTTTCTATCTGGTATAGGCCCCCTTTATATCTGTCTTCCTAGGGTTATTTGGTGCACCCTAGTCCCCATAGGCTTGGGAACTCGCCAACACACCCGCTTGCTACCTTCCTTCCTCCCACCTGCTCCATCTCAGCCCCTTCTTTCATTCTCGCGACAACAAAATCCGCCTCTTATTATAAGTACCACAAACTCTCTCTTCAGCTCAATTAAAAAAGCACCTAGAGCCCCTGAGGAGCCTCCAGACCTCTTCCAACCAATTCCAGACGACATCCTTCAGGTACCTAGCTCCAAGCCAAGCAGGGTCAACGAATGGTATGGCCTGGTCATGGGATGTGAGAGGATTATCTGGGCAATACACAAAGTGGGCAAATAGTTGTTTCAAGAGACCCATTCACTGCAAGAGGATCACTGTACTCAATCTTAGCCTTATCGTTGTGCATACAGTCCCTCGGCAAAAGTCTTCGTGAAAGAGTGTCTGAGATTAGTCATCCAGCATCGCTAAAGTGAAATGGTCAACCAACAACACGCCGGTAAACCACCACGATCGCGCTCCTTGTTGTTTTTAACCGCCATTCACGTTATTGTCTGTCCCACCTCCCTTTTCGATAACTTTTATTTAAAGTAGTACTACCTGTTACACCATGGTTAAGCGTTCGGGAAAACAAAAATACGCTACCCCTAAAACCAATCCTAAGACTGCACGCAAGGAGATGACCAATACCGAGAAAGGAATGATTATCGCATTTTTCTACTGCCTTGGAAGCATCATGCAGGTAGCCAGCCTGATCGGTCGTCCCTGGTCAACGGTAAAAAGCTTTCTTATGCGCGCAACCGAACGCCAATCCCTGGACAATTTACCCCGGTCTGGTCGCCCCCGAGTTCTCAACCCCCAACAACGCCGTGCGATTATCAGAGCTGCTAAGGCCAATCGAAAAATGACCAGAAGCGATTTCAGGGATCAATATGCACCTGGAGTGTCTTTGGATACAGGTATGAATGAGTGATATCTCATGATTTCTGTTACTAAAATTTGTATAGTTGACCGGGTACTCAGAGAGGCAAATTTGAAAAAATGGATTGCAAAGTCCAGGCCAAGACTGAAGCCAGAGCACATTGCAAAGAGACTGAGATGGGCTATAGCTCATAGAGACTGGACAGAGGAGGATTTTAAGAGGGTGATTTGGAGTGATGAATGCAGTGTGGAGAAGTCTAGAGACCCTAGGCAGCAATGGGTTTTTAGAGAGCCTGGGGAAAGATGGCAAGCAGACTGTGTCCACCCTAAAGAGAAGAATAAGGGTATCGCTCTCATGGTATGGGGGTGTTTCTGGGGTAATACTAAAGGACCACTAGTTCCTGTAACCAGAACTATTACCAAGCTCAGGTATGTGAGACTTTTAAGAAGGTATCTTATTCCTGTTATTCATCAAATCATTGCTTCTGGTATTCATAATTTCCTTTTTCAACAAGATAATGCTCCTGTTCACAAGGCATATAGTGTTATGGATTGGCTGGAGGCCAACAATATTGATGTTATAGAGCACCCTCCATATTCACCTGATTTGAATCCTATTGAGCATGTATGGGTAGAACTTAAAAAGCGCCTACACCAGCAGTATCCTAGGATAGCTGATACCCAAGGAGGAAAAGAGGCTGTAAAGAAGAGATTGGGTGAGGTTCTACCTTTGGTTTGGGATACAATCCCTTCTGAATTCTTTGAGAAATTGTGGAAGTCTATGCCAAACAGGGTGGCAGCTGTTCTAGAAGCAAGAGGAGGATATACAAAGTATTAATTTATGTAAGGGATAGTATCATTTATTTTTCTAATTTTAATTTTCTATTCTCATTGCATGATAATCATTGATCGTGGTTGAACTGTCGTGAAGCTCGCCTGTTGTCGCGAAGCTCGCCCGTTGTCACATCGCCCGTTGACTGCAACCCACGGACACCGATGGCGTAATCCACTTAATAAAACATGTCTCAAATCACGAAGACTTTTGCCGAGGGACTGTATGTGTTTTACCCTACAAAGGTGTAGAGTAACTGGCTTTTGAGTGTGAATATAGTTAAGCTAACAAGGTGTCTTGAAAGTTTACTTAAACTTACGATATCGGAGTAGGGCTTGTTGCGACAATATCCCCAAGATTCATAGACTTGGTCAGGTTAAGAACAGAAGAGTAATTATTCGCCACTTTTAAGCGGTGAATATAGGGATGCTACTCGTGTATCTTCATCTTCCTATTTCTTCAATCCTTTAATAGTATTGAGTGGAATACAGAGTCAAAAGTGACTGCCCCAATCAAGAGTCCACTAATAGCGGTCCCAAAAAAGACAGGCCCCGAGCTATCAATACAGGCCTGGGCGCTCAGCCATGTCGCCTATAGTTTTCTCGCCTCTAAGCAGTCTTCCGAACTGCCTACCACTAAGGATGAAAGCCATGAAAATAATAACCACGAGTTTGGGGAAGACCTGGATGAGGATAACGGATGTGAGACCAGAGCAAAGCAGAACACAACCAAAAATATCAAAAATATCGACACCCGCATCGGAAGAGATTGGAAGGATTGGGTATGGAAGTCACTAACCCCTCACTGTGGTTCCAGCAGCTGATTGATGCAGCATTCCTATAGTCTCGAATGTGGAATCCGACATCTCTATTGAGTTATGAAATTCTCGCAGTCCCCCAAATCATTCGATGGAACAGTGGTGACCATTACTGTATGATATTCCTCCCTGTTTGCTTGTTTCCAGAATCAGTTATATACCGTCATAGGACTGTCACTCGTTCTAGGGCATTGTGGCCATGCTCTTTCTGTGAATTTTGGGTTGGAAGCCGGATGATCCGACCTGAGTCACTGCAGCCCACCACCGTGTCTCAATCTGATTGGATCATCAAGATAGTAGAAGGAAGGAAGATATTTTCGAGGAGTTATTGGACCTAGAGCATAAATCAGAAGGCATTAATGCCAACACCCAACGATCACGATGTATCTATCAGCTACCAGAACATAGAACGGTATGAACGACCCCAATTAAATCCATAAGGAACCACTCGGCAACATCATTCTCAAGCATCATTGGCCAGTACAAATCTCTCAATCTAGTGGCAGGCTGGGCTCACTTAAGAGTGGTTGGCACATCTATACTAAAATTACCCCGAAATTCTAATAGGCCTTCAACAACCCAATTAAAATCATGCATAGATTTGCCCAGAGAGAACTCAAGCAATCAGACTTATCAACACTCGCAATAGCCCACAAGTTAGCTCGCAGGCGGGACAATGCTCAGCCCGCGCTCCTAGAAATGTACTGGAGGTGGATAGCGCGCAACTCCGTTTTCCTCTTCTTGCTTGCTAAATTAATAATAAAGACAGGAGTATATATAAAATACATAACAAAGTCACCCTCATCCTTCCATCGATCACCACTCATATCCACTTTCTTCCGCGCATGTTTCCCTATCACCTTGCCTACCCCGTGGTAACAAAGGGAAGAACCATTCTGTGTAATCCCTTAACGAAAGAAATGCTTCACAAAGACTCCCACTCTCCTACGCTTTTAGTACAATGTCCGACCCTTGCTCTACCTTCATCTCCACAGCCTTCATGCTTTCGTATGACTACCCATACTTCTACCAGCCCACTAGCGGAAACATCTTTCCGAACTTCCGGACTCTCATGAAACAAAAGAAACTATAGCCACATGCCGAGCAGCATCAACTGATTTCCAACATGTACTACCATTAAGTTAAAGCTCCCAAGAGAAGATAGGTGAGAGAGGAAGGGAGGCATCCGGCGCGATCTAGCCATATGACCAATGCCTCCCTCCCCTCAGGAATCCTCTCCCGAAGCCACTAGCAGCAGATGATCAGTACTCTATGAAAACCAGCTGAAATTTTGTACAGCAGGCACTTCAACCCCCAAAAGATGAGCTCGCAAAAATTCCGAGAATGCATTCACCCATACATTCATTCATTCATTTAGCGAAGACGCAGAACCCGAACAAATCGGTATCACAGCCAAGAAGGCGCAGAGCCAAAGGCACAATACTCAAACCCCAAACTTCTCAAAAACGAACATAGTCCGGTGATCCTTACCCACGAACCCCACCATCCACAACCCATCACCCACCACCCAAGCTGAATCGAATTTATTTTCTTCCAAAAAAAAGGACAAGCTATATCTCGTAGTCCCCCTCCACCTCTAAAAATAATACATCAAATCATTAAAATCACTCATTCACCTACCCCCTCCCCCCGGAAGCGTTGTTCTCACTACCAGCCCCATCACTAGCCACAAGCCACATGCCATCGAGTGACTCGCCATGACCTCGTGTATCTCAGCTCAGCTGGAAAAAACTGAGGAAAAAAACTGGCAAGGGAGATCCCGTGCCGCATCCCCCCCTTCTCAATAGCCCCATACTAAGTTGTGTAACATAGGATTTCTAACCATCGTCAGCAAGGCCTTTTTTCGTTCTTTTTTTCCTTCCCCACAACAGATTGGGTACAGTTCTGTAGTACCTAAGGCAAGTATGTTTTTATGAGCCGTTTGTTCGCTCCGTCTTGATTATATTGCGGAGTACTGGCAAGGGCAAGGACGGAGACGAGGGAAAGTGCCGTTTAAGAGTATGACAATTGGAAAACGAACCATTGATTGTGCAGGGTGCCGGAGTGAGCGAGTCAGCGGATGAGGCATGTATGTGTGTGTACTGTACGGAGGTACAGCCGGTAAGTTTTGTATGTTACACAGGCAGTTCGCGCATAACCCTCTGCCTGTGTAACATACAAAACTTACAGGCTGTACCTCCGTATGTGTGGAATGAGCAGTAGATGGCCTGTGTCGGGGCCGGGAACGCTGTGAGGTAGATGTGTACCCGGCTAGAGCAAAAAGTGACCGGAAAACCGCTAGTGTTGCACCAACCACTTTTTTTCCGATCACTTACCCTCACACCCAAGTACTATGCTTAAAGGAGACAGTAGTAGTAGTAGTAGTACGGCCATCCATGCATGACGTACTGTACTGATTCGACTTATCGGGAAGGGAATTGGCTGAGTACTGCAGTGTACTGAACTGATATGACGATAATATTCTAATTCCATAACTTGCCGCATATTGCAACTACCATCCCCTCCTTTTTCCCTCCCTCTCTCTCCAATAGTGAAACTTCATCGCGGTTCTTTCTCTGTATACCCCACGTGTACTACTCATTCCCCGGTATCGCGTCATAAAAACTTTGATGTGTGAGATAAGACTTCCCCTCCCTTCCCCCCTTCCACCCCTCTCCCCCCCCCGCCAGGGTCCTCATCAATCAATCCCTGGACAAGCAGAACAGAAAAAGAAAAGAAAAGAAAAACTCCAATATTCAAGCCACAAGATAGGCAACCCTCATCATTCATCTATCCATCTATCCATCCGTCGCATCATAATATTATCACATCATATCATATCACAAGACTATAACCCTCCCCCCTCCACCCCCATTGATCACCGTCGTCCATCTTCGGTTGTATCTAGTGCTTAATTTAGAATTGTTTATTTTGTTTCCTGTTCCCCAGCTCGCTTGTTTATTCAGACGGAAGTAAAGCCACGCTGTGATACACCGGTATTTTCTTTTCGGTCATAGAAAGCTTTCCCTTCTACCTTCCCCATCTTTCCTGTCTTGCAGGTACTATGGGGTAAGCTAGATGTTGGGGTACAGCGGGGATCCTTATCTGTTATTCATAGTTGAGTTCAAGGAAGGAATGGAAAGGGAGGGAGTTTCAGGTGGGAATTATTGCTTTTTCGAGCACAGGTGAAATATCTAGCTGAAGGTACAGCAGGCTAAAGTAAGGATTGGCTTAGTAACGCGGTTGGGGAGCTGCGAGATTTCGTGGCTTGGGTTGGGAGATCGCTTGATTTACCAATGGATTGATGTCTAACTGATACATGGGATGAGTCGAGTACCGGGTAGAACCTCGCATTGCGAGAGCGAAATGTCATAGATGAGTCCGTCATGGCGTGCCATACCCAATAAATCACGTGCATCTTTCTTGGAAATAATCGACCACTTGGTAATACCGAAGGCGTCCTATCAACTCCTACCCACTTCTACCAATAACACCAGCTAAGCTTCGCTCACTTTCCCCTCACCAGCAAACTCCCTCCTCATAAGCTATGTTGTGAACCTATCCCTCCACCCAAACCCCTTAGCGAGCTTATCTGCCTCCTGAACCAAGCTCAATCCAAACCTCCACACAAACATCGCAATGGCTATAGCCAGCTGGTGATTCGCGAGTCCGCGACATATCAACTCAGACCGCACTTTTTCTCTCCAATAATCCAATAATCGTTCCAAGCGATAAGTATCCCAAGACTGGAGACTGTCTCAGCCAGTTAACGCCAGCCTTCGACCCAATCTAAGTTAATTCCGATATTTAGAATACTTTTTTCGTCCCACATGATTTCAATAGTGATGATGAGGACGAGAGAAATGAAAAAGAAGAAAAAATTCACCACGAAACAGCCAGACATTGTCTCCCACCTCTCGAATACGGAACGTAATAATCCTCAAGCTACTTAGCGCTACTACCTAGCCACTTCCCGGGATTAGACACCTCTAGAGAAGAGAATACCTTTAGATCATAATGGACCTGATGAATGCTCATTCCGACAAGTTCTCGGAGGTACCTCCATCCCAGGCAGGGCTACTACGTTGTGATCGACGATCCTAAGCGGTCGGGACTACCCGGTCGAGAATACTCCCCGGATCCCTTTAATCGCCGCGGCCCAATCCTTAATTAGTATCTAGCACACAGTGCTTCTATCATAGAGCGCAGAGAGTGCCAATGTAGGAGGGGAGGGGAAACAAACTAGGCATGGAAGTTTTTCAAGGACTACGTAAGTGACCCGAGTATTGGTGCCGGCATCATTCCCGTCAACTCTTCCAGCAGCATTTCATGAACTCCTTTATTTCGCAATATCTCGTATGGCCCCATGGTGAGTACTAATCAGCAGGTATCCACCCCAGCAACGACAAGACAGTCGTGTCGTCCACGCAATCTTGTGCTGCTGGGAGTGGCTGTCCTTTCGCAAGACTGGGATCCGGGAGTCTGCCGATATAGTTGCGTAACCTCCGCTCTTTTCAGCGCTCTTGGACTTCACATGCTGCGAGAATTGCTCCTAGGGTATTATCTATTGTATGAAACTTAGTAAAAACTATTCACCGTAAATTACTCATTAGACAAAAATGAAAAATAAAAAAATAAGAAAAGATATCGAGGGGCAGCAGATATTGCCTTTTTTCCAGCTCTCCTAGGCCAGCGAGCTCCGGTTTTAGCCAGCAATATAACCATAGGCATCCCCCAACAATCGCAACCATAATTAGAAAGTGGCAGAACACGAAAACCACAGCCACAGTTACTTCGTAGACTCCTACAAGTCAACTCTGGAAACCAATTTCATCGGCGCCCAACTGCCCCACAGTCCTACCAGGAGCAGCAGCTAACAGCATTCTCCCTAGCAAAGCACTAAGTCGCCATATAAAAATCTACCAACACACTAGCTTCAAAGGTATTCCCAATTTTTTTTGCAAAAAAGCCCTGCATTAGGAAGTATCACATGCTGATATTATGCCACGAGAGTCTACTGCTGGTGAGACGATCTATCGGCAGTGGGCATGTGCTGTTCGAGAAACCTCCGTTGAAGCCGCAGCCAAAACCCAGATAGAACCACGGCTCTTTGGAGAAACGATGACTAGAATTGTATTGCTAGATAGAAAATATTAGCATAAAAACCGCCATGGCAATAAAACTTAGGCGTTCAGTGTGTACCCTTATAGCAATCTAAATCCCCAATATGTATCCTATTAGGCCCAACCCGAGCAATGGGCCCCATATCTCTCATTAGTACTTGCCCATACGAAGTACGATTCTCGTCCAAACTATCATAAAGCTACGCTAAATTAAGTCAGGCTTGCAGCGATCAACATGAACAACAAATGTCTCATAAGGAATTTACGCTTTCCACATTCAACCAAGGAAGGGGAAAAAAAGGAAAGAAAAAAATGCACTAACAGCAAACCTCGCGCAACCTCTAGATCTCCTCGGTCGACCCCCCATCACACCAAATATCCCCAAAAACACAGATATCACTTTGTCGCCCCAGGGACCTTTGGCTTAGGGAACCTACCCAATGGGTGGTAATGCACCCGATAGAAGCAAACTCCCCCAGCAGTAGCCGGACGTACCAGTACACAAGTCCAGCCAGAAGGAATCAAAACCCAGCCCACATCAGTGAGCGGCAAAGACAATAACAAGTAAATAAGCTCAGGACAGCCTTTAAGAGCCATCGCTGGTCTAACAAGTCATGTAGGAGGGAAGGCATGTCCATACGAGGGAAAGCGAGTTTTTTTCTTTCTCCATTTCCGCCCCCCACAATACCGGTGGAGAGGAATGATACTCGCAAGGGGAACTCCGAGGGCGTCAGGTTTGGACCAATGGGATACAAGTATTCCATGACCAGGACACGGCGATTGTTTGGTATCTCTGGTGCTTCTGGCTTGTCTCATCACACAACTTAACCGAACACTGAGCAAGTACGGTACCCTACGCACAAATAGGTAATAAAACCCAAGAAGAGAAGAGAAAAAGGAAAAACCAAAAGCACAAACGCCATGAGGCGTTGGAAGTCTTCGATCGGACCTCGTGGCGGGGAAGACCCCGGGAGATCTGGCACGCCAGAATCATGGAAAATTAACATGTTTCTGGTTTTCTATACGATACAAGGGTAGGACCACGTTAACAGGGATACTTTTGGCTAGTTAACCTTAAATAACTGTTCCATAACTTCTTGCCGGACCTTGGTATCAGTTTTCTCTCCTCCCAAAGAGCCAATAATTTCCATGAGCTTCACTAAAGGTGCAAGATAATGTAAAACAGAATTCAATCGACCAGGAACATAAAGTTGCAATTGTTACAATAAGAAGCAGAAATTTTCTTATTCTTCATTTCCCACCTCCCTCTCTGTTCCTACTGAACTCACCTGATCCCGGTATAACCGGAAAAAGTATCAGGCTCGCCTCGCTTCAATCGGTTTCTCCCGTCCAACGGGATTCTCCCATCTAATGGAGGACTTACGATACTGCAACTTAGTCAAATCTCCAGCGCAACAGCATGCTCAGCACCACTCTGAGACCGAAAACTTAGAAAGCTCACCAGCAGCACTGTAATCACAAACCCAGCCACAAAAGAAAATTCAAAAAAAGTCGCACACCATACTTTTGAGATGCAACTGATGTCAAAGCTTTTTACTCTTCTTGGAGCTGTGCCTACCAAATTAAATAATTTTTTCCCTCTGACGGTCATGAGCACGGGGACCTCAAACCCCTGCCCTTCCCATCACTAACCTTCATACCCGAGTATGGGCGCAGATTTCGATACCTTGGCATGGTAGTGAAGATCATATGATGCTCCGGTTTCACACTTTACTGCACTCCCACCGCACTTCGCCGTACGCCATCATAACTCTTCGGTACGGTATCTAAGTACAGCAACACCATACGCTGGCAAAAATCCCTTACCGAAGCCAAGTCGAGCTAGTCAAACACCACCAAAAGTTCGCGATGATGCCGGCGCCAATAAGACACCATTGCGGGTAAACCCCGGATCCACTCCCGTGATCACTACTGGCTCCCTCCCCCATTCCAACAGCAAAACCCAACCACACCGTACTTAGTGACACAAAAATACGAAAAAAAAACAGCATGGAACTGCCACGCCCAGTAGCCTCCTCTCCTACTGTATATAAATTCACGTTCAACGATGACATGCGCATCCGAATTTATCTTACTCTACCCGGATATGAGGGTGGGGGTGGTCGGACGCTCCTGGATTAGCTTTGGAGGTAGACTAACTATCCCAAATTCTTGCTCGTTTGAACCATTTTTTCATGCCAAGCCTGTTTCTTTATTTACAATGGGGGCGGTAAGGGCCAGTCAGGTCTTCAAAATCCTTGAGTATCCAATCACCCACCTCCATACCCAGGTACTATGCATTCTAGTGGTCCAATGCATCCATGACTCCACGATGCGTACTTACTTCTTCTGTAAAAGTTAATGATTCACACGGTGCAGTAAAATGAAGAAGCAGCATTGGTAATGTCCCGGGTCATCGCCCGTATAGGTAAACTATCAATAATGGTGTAATATTTCCTGCTGAAAAAAAACAAAGCACCTAACCGAATCCGGCCGGTAACTTAGTTAGTTGGTAAGATAGGGTACTCTGCTCGAGGAGAGCGGAGTGAGATAAGATAAATTTGGAAGAAAAATGAAAAGAGATGCTAAAATGGATCCAGAATCCAGAGCTAACTCAATTCTCAGCTATGTTTTTGTGTTGCTCTGATACATGATAAAGGAAAATATGTAGCTGAGGTGCGGGGGGTACTTACTACTTACTTGGACTAAGTCTTATATCCGACAACGGCGACACACCGATTAACTTTATTCCAATTCTTCTTGTGTTATATTAATAGTTTGGGAGATGGGTGTGCCGTACTGTATCGTACCCATTGTGCCAACAGGATACCGATTGGCAGCCCTAAACATGAATGAGATGTGTTGTACCACCCGAATTTCAAAGATATCCGGACACTTTCTGGCGAGGGACCTCACTATGGCCGGAACAGGAGGACATTCATTCCAGCTTAGTAATAGTATGTCATCTGCCAATAGTGGGCATTCTATAGGTTAATAACCTTGGAAAATACCTCTTCGCAGTTTTTGCCAAGGAACTTAACAGTATTTAGCATGCCCTGGGCATTTCCCCGCTCTTGCCAAAATTTTGGCTACCCCTAAACCCCAATATCTCCATAAAAACTTGAGATATTCCTATTTTCTCTCTATTTATATGATAATAATATCACCTAACAGAGCCATAATTCTCATGAGTAGTGGTTGAAGATCCTTTGGTAGTTGAACATGCAATATTTTCTCCGCCAAGCACTCCGGCCACAGACGTCCCTCGCCATAAGCCGGGGATCTGAGCTTTGGCAGGTCCTGGCATTAAGGTGTCCAGATGCTTATAAAATCCGCGAGAGTAGTAATAGTGCTGTATATATAAGTTTTGCATGATATAATCTTATCTACCTGCAGCCTAAGCGAGAAAAATATTATATTTTTGGTACTGTACATTGTTGCTAGGCACATACAGCGCTGAAAAAAATACTGTAAACAAAAGTCCGTCGCCAGATAGAAAAAGGAAATTCGTTCGACACCACATCCCTGCCTCCCCGCCAATTTTATGGTCCATGAATGAGAATTCAAAAAACCAAATTAAACAGATCTGCCCTAAACCCTCACCACCGCTGATGTCTTCTTCCCCTGCTCCTCCCCCTGCCCATCTGCTGTAAGACCTCCCTCGCCCAACGAATCGCCTAGTCCCCCGGTGTAAATCACAACCTTTCGTCTCCATCGGAGTCCAGTCGCTGGATCTGTTCCTTCTTCCATCATGGTTTTCATACCCGGTAAGATCGGTTTGAAGGGTGATCTTCGGGGCACCCGGGAATTTTTGGACCCCACGGACTTTGTACCAGGGTTCGTCTCTGCAGGGCAGCATGTACAAGGAGGCGGCTCGTCGGCAGCTGAAAGCTGTGGGCTAGTGCCTTGACTTTGCGGGGGCATCTCGCGAGGGGGCTGGTAACGAAAACCGATATTGTGATAGTCTGGGTTCTCTCCAAATGCCAGCGATTCCTTCTCCTGGAGCAAAGGCATAACCACAATTGAGCTAGGTTCCCTTGGTGGTTCTGAATGGCGCTGCCTCTGGCGTAAAAAATTGCGGACAATCAAAGGCCCCAATACGACGGTAAAAAGTAGGGCTAACGATCCGAAGCCAGTAGCAGTCATGAATCTTTCAAGTTGCTCAGGACTAAAGCCGTAGCAAGGCATATCCCTGGAGCCCCCGGAAATATAGAATGGGGCTATCCTTCTACGTGAAGAAGAAATAGTTGACAAGGCAATCGGCAGAGATAGTAGCAGGAGAGCCGGACTGGAGGTTATGAACCGCATTCTTGGAGTTGGTGGAAAGAACGACTACCTTTTAACAAAGACATTAGGATATGATTGTAGTTGGCTTTTAATCAACAGTGTGTATGACAGTAACAGTATGAGAATTGGTGGTGGCAACACTTCTTGCGTGGGACGCAGAATAGACTAAGAAACTCTAAACATACCCCGATTTGCTATATTCGAACCTCACGAAGTCCTATCCTCTCAGGGTTGCCAACTTCAACTCTTCGGAATGCCCGGTATGGTTGCTATCGGAAGAGGTGCCTCCAGCTTCCTTTTTGTTGGACGAGAGAAGAGCTAAACGAGTGTGAGGAAGGCGAGCCCTAGGTGTGTCTCCTAGATGGCGATCTAAATTGTAGACTGGCAGGTTGTATTGAATATGTAGCATTGCATGCGAGAAGGAGGAGGGATGGAGGAGAAACGCAACGCTTGATATTCAAATCTCAAGGATTTTGTTCGGTGGCTTGCATACGTATGCATAGTAAATCCAAGCCCATGCCTGTGGAACTATAAAATAGATACCCTCATTCAGCTCGTCTCAGCAATCCGAAGGAAATAGACACTCTCTTACCCTTACATGAGGCTCAAGAGGGTATGTTTCCCTTCGCCCCCCATAACGGAGGGTTGTGGGTTCTACCAGTATTGGAGGATAACGACGTTGCGCCACAGCCACAAAGGCCTTCTCATGATCCAAACCCGAAGGGGAAAGGCGTGGTGACCGGGGACATTTCTTTGTGCTCGAAAATGCTTCCAGGGACACGGCTCTCCGCCGCTCACCGCCGTGCTACCATAGGGCAGCAAGGGTGCAGTAGGTAGAGACGGGTCACTTGGATGAAGGCGCAGCTGAGAAGCTCTCTGATGGCCCACTGCGGTCGCCTAGCCCCATTCGACACCTCGATCCGGGAGCAACCATCATTTCGTTTCAGGAGGATCCTTGGCCTTTCCCAGGTTCTTCCGCATTGGTGCTCACAACCCACACAACACCATAACTTCAGTCAGATTGTATGGGCAGTACAGTGTCCGGCCGCGAGTACTTCAGAGTAGGAGTACATGGCGGTGGCAAGTGGGTGGTGATGGTGACGAAGAAACTGAGGAGGAAGGAGAAGCAGAAGGGGAAGGGGGAGAAGAGGGGACACTCGCCATCGGCTAACTTTAAAAGTCGTCGCCTCCAACACGCGAAAGCCACGCTTATGGCAAGCATAAGCGTGCACGGTAACAAAAGCGTGCGTTCTTGTTATCGCGATATTACTGTAGATTCCTAGGGACACAACGCGGGTATTGGACACACATGGGTGGTTCCCTCCTCGAACCAGACCCCCAGAATTCAGATTCTCAGCTGGATGTTTATCCGCTCCACTCACAAGTTCAATTGTGCCGTGCCAGAGGAGCAAGACAGCAATGCGCAGGAACGTAGATCTTGGCGATAAAGGCAATTTTACAAGTTGGTTGTCGCCAGCGAAGCCGTGGCGAGAACCAGCTGAAAACATGGGGAAGGCGCTTTTTCTTCGCTCTCCCCCCGGGTTGCCGTGATGATATGCATGGTCTTTGTGCTACAAAGTTAGGTCCGTGCATGAAAAAAGGAACCCCTCCTACGAAACTTGAGACGACTTTTACAGTTTGTTTACCTTGAGCCAATGGTAAACTCAACAAATGCTGCCCACAAGCATCGCTCTTTCCTGGAATGTGTTTGCGAGTGGGTCGTGGAGCACGGTTTCCAAAGTGAATTATTGCATTCAACCCCCGATACCTTGCCGATATCATATGCTCGCTACTGAGCCTTTCCCGTGCTGCAAGGCAGAGCCTCCGCTATGTAGACGGCCGGTGGAGAACGATACCTGAAATACCTATTTTAATGCAGCTCAAGAAAAAAACAACCTCACAATCCAAGCAAGCACAGTGCTTATGAAATACAGAACGTAACTTAGTGTACGGTACCCTACTAGCACTACTAGTAGTACCTTGCTAGTACTAGTACAGTACTCGAGCATCGTGTGTGTTGCCAATGTGAGACTGCACTCACTATGATCTTCCTTTGTGCGGCCGAACTCCTGTGCGTGCAAGCGACTATCAATTCCCTTCATTTCCAGGTAAAAGCAATGGTGCTGTACTGTAGATACTGCGAGGTACTGTACCGCTCCATGCAAATATTTTACGAGCCAAATTTCACTCGCCTTTGCACCGAAAAGAATGATAGTGTAACCATTCTCAGGTAACGTGACACGGAGAATTCCCAGTACGCCTCACAGAGAGGCTGAAGCCGTTACAACCACAAGCACCATGGGAAATTGCTAATTCTTCCTTCAGTGCTGATAACTTCAAAGGCGCAGCAAATTTAGATTCACTCAAGGATCCAAAGCCCCCTAGGACGGCCTGGCGAGACATTAAGATACCAGTGCGAGAGCTGACTGGTGCTCGGGGCACCGGTCGGACCGAGTGAGAAGAAAAGGGAGGAAAAATGTGCTGGAGCTGACTACCGTAGCGAAGTTGTCTAAAATAGTTCAAGGAACAATTTTTGGAAGCCACGCGGATAAACTTTAATTCAATGACTGTCCAGCTAATAGCCGTGAGGCAATAATAAACACTGTGTCCCGCGGGCCAGAGACTTCAGCTACCGTACGGTACCGGTACCGTATCTGCCTTGGACGGAGTGTTTCATTTTATTTCATCTCCGGGACGGGGCTCATCTCCGATCACTCGTCCTTGGCAGTTGCCTGCAACTATATTCGCCAAAATGGCTCCGAATGAGTGATCTAAGTAACAGCTGACATTTGAGCTCTTAGTAATTAAGTTATGTCCCTACGGTATTTTACTCCGAGACTCGGGGATTATCAAGGCCGTCTCCTTTACCTTGACGAGCCTCTGTCCTAGGTGTCGCCTTTCCAGAAGCTGTAGCGGCCGCCCTGTGCAGCAACGTAACTATGACGTAAATTACCGAGACCCTTCGACAAATAAAACTGTCTGGAACTTGCGATTCTACACAAACCCACAAGCCCCAGTAACCATATCAACATCCTAAAAAAAAACCCTCCAAAGGGCTATTTCGAGTCAAGGATCAATTAGAATCACAATGTCCGCACATCCTAATTCTGGCACTTTTCTCCCTCCTGCTGTTCGACTTGCAAAAATTGTTGGTACGGTCGGCTCTGGGGCTCTTACGGGTAAGTGGTAGTAATTTAGCCCACCAGCATCCCACATTAAAATTTTGGCATCTGTTCTAATAGATAAAAGGGTTTTATTATACTCACTCCCGACACACCATTCCCTCACTCCTTGCCTCCAACGCACCAGCTGAAAAGCTCGTGAAGGCATTCAAACACATCCATCATGCTTCTCACACCCCGACATTGGCTACCATAATCGCATCCTCTTCATCATTTGCGTATGTAGCATATTACCTCTTTTATTACCCACCAAACCATGCCGGGGTAGCCACCACGACCTTTGCCTCGAGCTCGTTCTTCCCGTCAACCTCGATAGACTACCCACTCGGTGACGAATGGGCCCTCTACGGTGCATCGGCACTTTTGGTTGCACTTGTTGTACCATACACCAAATCCTTCATGAATGCCGTTCAAAAGAGTCTTCTGGGAGCAGCAGAAAGTGCCGAAACGACTGAACGAAGAAAGCTGGGGGTGAACGTGGTTGAGGAGAAGAAGGTGAGGGAGGATTTTGAAGAATGGAAATGGAGGAGCACGATCCGGGCCGGATTGGCCGGCGCTGCGACGGCGATTGCAGTTGTTGGCTTGGTGGCTTAATGATGATCTGTAGTCAACTTCGTTCATGTGAGCTTAAATTTGGATCAGAGGTGAATCTGTGCTGGAGCAAATCGTGTCAAAAAAGAAAATTGAAATTGCGAAACTGGTATTATTTTTTTTTTTTGAAAATGTGCTATATATTATAATGGTTCCTTTGTTATCATATCGGGTCCCAAGGAGATATTTCCGCAGGGGGTGAGGGTGGTAGGATGAAAAGCCCAAAAGAAAGTGCCTCGATCGGTTTTAGTTGGTGTTTGTGTCCTGGTCTCTTACCAGAATATATTCGGGTAGGGCTCTTACTCATATTGAGGGTGACCTTGCCCTACAAAGCAAACACATATGTGCGGGTATGAAATGCTTGCAGCGTGTTGCAAGGTACTCAGCACTTTGTGATTTCAATTCTAAAGCTTACCCAGTCAACCTAAAATTATTGAGATTTTCCTGTATTCAGTAATCCAGAACGATTGAACGAGGCGAATAATAAGTAAGCATACTGTAAATTTATACATAAAGCGATTACCCTCTACTTACAGTACGTCTGATCAATTTCTGGATCAAATGTGTTCTCACAGCTGTAGGGAATATTAGGTTTAGGGTCACAGGGTATCACCCGCCCCATGGAACTACTATGTCGAAGGTCACACGGAAGAGGCGGGGGTCGGAGGGTAAAGTAATGGGACTGATTGATGAAAGAGAGAGGGTTTTTTGTTTCTTGTCCATAGACACTCCTGAGACTGCCTTACTTATAACAATCTATAGCATTAATATCCATGAATGTGACTCCCGTCATTTCCTAGATCCTATAGATAATGTCCCAAACAGCTTGGAAACTGGCCGAACATATCCGTACCTGCCATCACATTGAAGTAATACTTCCGACACTATGGTTACTTCAGTCCGTAAGGTTCGCGTTCCGTAGAGCTCCCTAACGATTGTGTATAGGATCTTTCCTGATGAAAAAGGCCGTGGACGCCTCTCCTCTCATATACCGAATGTGCTATTAGGGTTCAGAACCGGCCCTTACTCTTCAATCTCACTCTGAAAAAAGCCATCTTTTCACATGTTACAGAAGCGCAGGTCTGTAGTAGTAAAACCAAAAACCTTTGAACACAGAAACTATTACTATTGAGGGAGTTTTATTTAAGGAACGGCATTCTTCTCTTCGCCACCTCCACCTTCGCAACCACCACCACAACTCAGCCGGAACTTCCTACCAACCTTATCAATCGAACATAAACAACACAACTTTTATACAAGGTATGCATCTGACATAATCTCCTCTGTCTTGCTCCCAGTCAAAATAATGAACAGAAGTCGGTCATACCTGTTTTTTTTCTCCTCCTAGTTAAACTACCCTGATCCTCTGCTGATCGCGAGTGTTGCCATTGTGCTTGAGCATTTGGCACTTGTATTCCCATTTCTTTCGCTGCTGATATTGTGACCCTTCTGTCGTACATTCCCCATTGATTCTATTAATATTAGAACTCTTACCTTTCTGTATCAGGTTTACTAATAATTTTATTTAGGAGTCAGCTTCACCATTTGATCAATTGAACTTAACTGACTAGTTCGCATTGACACTATAGTTGGGGTTGCAGAACTCAATAGTACCAAATCCGGACATAACTAGGCCTCGATTATTATTTTAGATATGTCGGGCACAGATAGCGACAAGTTGAAGGCAGGCCAAATGTCCGACAGTGACAGTGATAGCGACGGCAATGCTCTTGCCCTGGTCCCTGCTGTCTCTACCGAAGACTCTCAGGCTTCTCTAGATCCAACGGCTACCGCATTCGTCTTTGAATCCAAACTTTGTCCCGTCACTTACTCTTACCACCCATATACCAAGGTGGCGAACAATGGAAATGCCGCGATCCATGGTCTTGGACGTCCAGCTCTGACTTTGCAGTCAACTGCTCTCATACAGCCTAGGGTCAATACTGGGGTCCCGCGGGTATACCAGTCCGAGAGCCGTAATATGTTTGTTGCTGAATACGAGAGGTTCAAGGAAGTCAAATTGAACCTTCAAAGTTCCTTCCCTTCCAGCATGATTATATTAGTCAGCTTTGATGAATGGGTCGCATTCCGGGTTAAAATCACTGAGCACCAGATCCAGCAGCTTAGAAACAATATCACGTTTCGTACCGGGAGGGCTACGGCGAAGAAAAGGGCGCTTGCACACGGGCCTGTCCCAAATTACGAGGTCGATACTTCTCACTATCCTAAACCAGTCATTCCGTTCCCCCGATCGATTGTCGGGGGACGGCCCCCTGCTGCGATTAGGAAGCCTAACGACGTCTGCTTTGAGAACTGGTCCAAGATCGGGCAACTCTGGGGCGACGATATTGAGCCTATGCCTAGAACTTATCCGTATCACTATGGCCAAGAGGCCTTTCACAAGTTCGCTACTGGGCCTCTCGCCGGCACTAATCCCTACTCTCCGAAGATCCTGCCCGTCGGTGTGATGCACGGGGTTCATAGCAGCAATCTCGGGCCCAGCGATTTACACGCTCCCAGCGGAGCCACCAATGCCCCTGGGACCGGAGGGACTGCCACTCCTTCTTCGAAGGCTCCCGAATATCCTGGATTCCAGGGTGGTGGTAGGTGCGCTCCCGTGCCGCCTTTTCCTGTAATCCCCCAGCCGAATGGGAGCTATGCGAACGATCATTACTTTAGGACCCACCAGGGAGGCGGCTACCAGCAGAACCCCAATTCCAGCAACTGGAATCATTATAATAACGTTCCTCTCCCTAATTTTGTTGGACATCATCCTGGGAATCAGTTTGGCAATGGATGTTACGGACGAGGCCCCGTCCCTCAAGCTAGAAACCACAGCGCTGGTGCCTATAACCCTGGTTACTACGGCCCTAACTTCAATCTTCCGCAGCCTGGCTTCGCCCTAGGGGCTCTAAATCCTAACTTTATCCCTGGCGGTGGCCCTAACTTTAATTTCCAGCAGGCTGGCTTCATTCCCGGCCCTCACAATGCTAACTTTGCTCAGAACGGTGGCCACCACCCCAACTTTCAGAAGCCTGGCTACGCCCCGGGTAGCCAAAACAACAACTTTGGTCAGAGCGGGGGCCCAGTTCCCAGTTATGTACCTGGCAGCACCACTGCCCCCGCTCCTGCTCCCGTTCCCGCTCCCGCTCCCGCCCCCGTTAACTACGTAAATAGTAGCGCTGGCTCTGCCCAAAATGCTCCCCAACAGCTCGCTATCACTGGGTACGCGTATGAGAGTGATGATGACTTCATTCCTGAGGACTACGAGCATGAGGGAGACTACGATCATGAGGTATATGAGGGGGAGGGGGAGGGGGAGGAGGGGTTTTTTGACGGTTATGACGACCCCTCTCCCTATTACCATAACACTTCAGATCCCATTCCAGAGCTTATATTGGGCGGCCCTGAGGAGAAGGAGGACTTTGAGCCAACAAGAGCCCAGAGGGAGAGGAAGACCAGTATTAAGCCAGAGTAAACGATTGCAGAGAAATCAGCTTGCAGGTTCTTATCCCTATTCCCGCACTCGCTCCCACATTACTAATAATCATCAAACAGTGAGGGACAAACCCCCCTTGTTGACAGAAAAAGGACACACGCGAGCATACCTGACAACAAAGGAAATTATTTCTTTTCAAATGGCCATTTTTAAAATATCCTCTTAGCAAGCATTCTACTAATTAGATATATTCCGAATCTGGACGATAACAAGGAGGGGGATGGCGGAGAGTATGCTTCGAGTTTAATCCGGCTTACACGTTTTCGGGGTCTTTGATTATCATCTACTTTTGTTCTTTTAATGACTAGTCTCTACTTTTCTATGAAGCAAAAAATCTCAACCCCTTTATAGAAATAATAATAATAATAATAAAAAGCTAATGGTGCAATCGGGTTGGTGATTCTTCGGTAGAGGCGATGACCTTATGTAAAGGTTAATGCAGTACCGGCTAGTGCCGGCTTAAATTGTAAACTTGCTTGTAAGCTAGTGAGCGCTAGTAAGAGCGCACTTTGTTCGAAAAGTCTAGTTGGTGTCGTGGTGGAGAGTTATCCACAACGGGCCTCAAGATTTGAGAACGACTGTTGGGTTTAGGGAGCGGATGTGAGTGATTGAACAGGACTACGGAACGGAAGATACGGGGGAGTTATATGGGTGACGGACAGGAACTTCAGCGCCCGCACGAACAAAATCGCCGAGTGAGTCCACATGATTAGACACCCAGAAGGCGGGACAGCGAAGTACCAAAGATGCGCATGCGAAAAAGAAAAAGAAAAATTCGAGAGAATCACTCCGCGAGATATCTCCTCATGGAGAATGGTTACGAGAATATCTCTAGCTCACTCGATTCTAGTATCTGTAGCTAAAAGCATCACAAGATCCTAGGACACGAAACTAACGCATGGTAGGGATGTAGTATCCGTCCAAGATATCACATCTTCCCCCGGACCCAACTATACATCTACAATAAATAAATAACCAAAAACCCAGTTCGGCCCAATCCCTCGCCTCCCTCCTCCTACTTCCCCCCTCCAGGTCAACCGAAAACCGAGCCTTACGGCGCCGCCGCCGTGCAGCACTCCATTCCTTCACCGTTTCTCGGGGACCAATACAATGGAAGCAACTGTATCGTCGATAATTACGTACCCCACTATGGGCGGGAACGTACTCAAATCGAGGAAGCCATATCTATGTCTTTATTCTTGTCCTGTTACAGGGCACCGACCTTGTGGGGAGGGCACGGCAGTAATCCAGCTCCAGATCCATAAATAGAGGAGGGATCATGGATCGAGCGAGGTGGAGGACGGGTTTCTTTTATTTTGCTTGAAAGCATTAAGTTTCTGGGAGCAAGTGAGTGCTTGGTTTGCTGTTTTTGTTTATCTACAGGTATGAATGAGGGTGGGATTGACTTATGAGATGAGATGGATGAGATGGTGAAGGCTTTCATGAAAAGTGGCGATACAAAAGGTGATCACAGCTGTCATCTTACTGAATAAGAAAAGAAACCAGTACTGTGTTGGGTCTCATCCCCCAAAGCCAATATCCAGAGTCGTGATCCAGCCACATCCACTAATGGTGCCAGTACTAAATCTTTCAAACACCCCGTGGTAGCGTAAAGTACTAATACCCACGGTGCCACCCGCCCGGCGTTCTCCACTCCCATGAGCTTCCGTCAAGCAGTTCCCGCTACCCACAACGACCGAATTAGCTTCTAAATCCCACCGAACCATATAGATACATCGCGACTTGGAAGAAGGAAAATAAAGCAATCAGATAGGAGCGAAAGACGATGGTTAATGTCTCAACATGGACTAGTAATCTCTGTTGAACTATGCATTACTCGAGAAATCATCATTGTGATTGATAGAGGAGAGAAAAAAAGCGACGAGAATCCGAGAAAAGCAGAGGATGGGCCATACCTTCTGTTAAGCAATTGCCAAGCACCATTGCTCAGGGTGGATAGCCGATCAATTGATGCTGGGTAGGAGGATAATGTTGGTAGTGAAGGAAACGAAGGGAGGAGTGACACTAAGTCAGTGGTGAAGAAAATAAAAGTGAAGAAATGCTCACAGGGTTAGGTTCAGATCTTAGCCTCCCTCCATTTTCTAACAAGCTTAGTTACCCTGCCATCACCCAAGTGCCGCCCCCACAGCCATCCACCACGTACCCAAAGCAGCAAACTACGTCACCACCATCCAACATCCAAGCACCCCCGAAAAACGAGCTTCGCAGCACACACCAAATCACATCCGGAAAAAAAAGCCCATTACGCTGCCCAGCATCAGGTCCCTCCAATCTAGTTGTGTCCTTGATTTCCCTACAGGGGCAGAGGAACAAAGTATTTAAGAGAGCATTCTTTCCTGCTAGTCCCCTTTCTCAGCCGGACACGAGAAATAGTCCGAAGAGCTTATTTTTACTACGGGTACCTTTTGGTAAGTTAACACCCCGTGTTCATACAATGGCCAGAGATTTATAGTGGGGTGGAAGGAGAGCTAATCGTAGTTATGGCAGCACGAACAAACGAACTAAGCAAGCAAAGAATATAGACAACCCCGATAAACAACTAAACGGAGAGATGCCTTTCATCTACAACAAAGGATTCGGCGGAAGGAGGTTTGGGTGGGGCGTCTCCGCGAATAAGCAGGGTGCTAGGCCGTACGTTAGGTTTAGCTGCTGTGGATTTAATTGCTTCAAATAATCATCTGTATTGGTTGAAACTACGATGGGACGAGCAGCTACAGATGGGTAATGGGAGTGCCCATAATTTATCTAAAGCAGGCGGGAGTTCGTTTTCTCATTTTGTTCTATTCTCGGGTTTTGTGGACTGTACTTTTAATTGAACCCCCGGGCAAACACCAGAATCAAAAAGTTCACAAAAAGCTACTCGCAAAAAGAACCAAAGAATCTCAATATTTGCACCTCATCAGCCCCCCGACAGCCACCACGCCGGCAACAACCCCATCCACAACTTTAACTTCAACACCCAGCCTGTCTGCGACCCCTCTGACCACCCCTTCCAACCCGACCAACCCTGCACACCCCAGGCAAACAACCCCAACATCCCCACTCTCCAACAGCTTCTCTGTGGCATGCTCCATCCTCCGCTTCAACTCTTTCTCAGGCACAGAGTGCAGTTCCCCGGCGGTAAGCCCAGTACTCTGCACGCCCGCGAACCGTTCCCCACCACCCAAGAACCTATATACCCCGTCCGTCAACAACCCCTCCCAAACCTTCCCTGTGGTAACGATCCCGAACTTCTTCCCCTGCGGAAGAAGGTGTAAAGCGTGCGTCACGCTAGCCTGGAAAATCCCGATGACGGGCTTACCGGTGTGCATTTGCAGCAGCGGAACGAGCGGGTGGTCGCTGTAGCACGCTACGACGAAGGCTTCGTAGGAAGTCAGTCGCTCGGAGAGCAACGGGAAACAGACGTCTGCGCTTCTCTGGGAATCCTCGACATCGTCGATTGACGGTGGGGAAGGGGGCGGTGAAGTGAAGTAGGCGTATGTTAGGAATGGGAGGTTGAGGCTTTCAATGGTTGGCTCGAGCGCCTTGGTCATTGAGACGCTGGAGTTTGGGTTGATTATTAGGATTGACATTACTGGATTTTGTGTGGAATGCGTGTGTATGTGAATGATAGATGTGTTTACAACAACGGGTGGAAAACAGTCGCTGGTAGGGTGCTATTGTAAGGACAGTAGCTCGATGTGGGGAAGGTCAGCAAATCTGTGGGGTAAAACGTGGTTTGTCACATGGCGGCTGGCCGGAGTTGGCCCCAGGGCCTTTGAGGCCCCGACCGACGTCACAATGCAGGACCCTCAGCTGTTTTGCTCCGAAGGCAGTATGAGTGCATTACGATATCATAATACCAATACAACCATACTTACTACTGTTTTGGCGCACTGTATCCATAAACCCAATAAAGAGAGAGATAGCCCAAGCCACATACGTGTATAATGGGAGATACCTAAAAAGAGCCTTTAAACTCATTCCCAGAAAAACAAGCAAAGCCTCAGTACAGAGACTGTCGACGAGAATAGGTAGGAGAGATAGTACATGTGCCGACACCAGAAGCCAGCCTGAGGGAAACAGTAAACACTCAGGGGAAAATGAGAATATGAGGAGGAAATGTAATCCAAATTACCCCACCGTCCCATATCTATCCAATTTTCCCGCTTAGACTCCCAAAACGCCGCGTGAAGGATAAAGACAGCCATATGAGACGCCCCGCCTAAATAATCAAATATAATATAAACACCTATCGTTAAAAAAAAAATGAAAAAAAGTCTAAACGGAATTCCATGGATTTGTTTCAACAGAACCGCTACTCCCGAAACCCCACCAATTCGGACCTGCTGCCATGCCTGCTCCAGCACCACCGAGGCCACTAGCATCCCACCGAGCGCTCCTGGCCATTTCCGCTTCGTGGTTTTTGCCATGGGATAAACAGCTGAGACAGATACATCCATCCCCGCATTTACATTCAGTCTCAGCTTCAGAGCACGGTCCAATCTGATAGTCCACCAACACAAAGGCACTAGGTGAAACCCCATTCTCAGAGGCCCTGGCAGAGCTCTCCCGGTCCGGTGATGGCGGGGGTGGAGGGGTCTTAATAATTAGGTTGATATTCGCCTTAGTGGTCCCAGTATGTTTATGAGCCGAAGCAGTAGAGTCTCCGGCTTCTCCCATTCCGTTCACTGATCCGCTGAGATGAGGTGAAGGGAGTGTAGGTGAATTCGACTGTGAGTGAAAAGGACTTGCTGACTGATCGTCGAGCGCAAAACTACGAAGCCCCTTCACATACTCAACAGTACGGGGGTTATACGGGTGGCTAATACAACCTAGGCAGTTGCAGTCAGGCCCACAGTTACATTCTGTCGATTGCCTATTTTCTTCGCCCCCGCTCATCGTCTCGAGGTCTGGGAAGAATCCGGCTCCCAATGGAGGAGGTGGCGAAGAAAACCCCGTAGCTCTTAAATACTGCACCCAAGCAAATTCCCGGGCAGTGAGAGTTAGAGTCGAGGGCTCAGTGGGTCGTGGCAGCGATCCTTCAAGAGGACTAGTAGTGCTATAGGCGGGATTGTACTGCGGTGGAGCAAAAAATTCGGGGTTAAGAATGGGCATCCGTGACAATTCTGGTTTGGCGACAAAATTACCACCATGGCTCCCTCCCCCGTTACAGCAAGAGGCCACAGGCTTTGGAATGGTAGATGGGCGACCGATATTGGTTTGTGGTGTTTGTGATACCAGACGGCCACTACTGCAGCATCCACCGCCAGGCTTGGCCATGGGCGGAGCATGTGTCGGAGGTGCTTCCCGAAAAAACGGGAGATCAAGAGCCGAATTCCAGCCATCGACAGGCATCACGCCATTACCCATATCGAACTTTGGTGTAGGGGCCCCGTTTGAGGGTGAATATGTAGGATCAACAGCAACTGGGAATTCTCGGCCTTGGATGGAAACCTCAGGATGTGCTAAAGAAAATCCGTTCTCAGCTCCGCTGGCACAAGAGACCCCATTCGTATATCTCGATCGCCCATCACCACCGGTTTTGGCCCCCATCATATTTGTCTCAATCACACCATACTTCGACCCCTTCTCCACCCTAACATCCGGGCTTCCCGCTTCTTGTTGTGCATTCAGCAAAAGTTCCATTGTGGCATCATCCCCAATCAAACTCGCTCTCCTTGCCAGACTTCCCTCAGCCCCAGCGATGCTTTTCCTCTGAACTCGATGGCGCGACCCTGCGACCTTGTTTATAGAGAACATCGAGCTACCTTGAGATAACACTGGTGAAGGCACGGGGTTTGCTTCAGCGCATGAGGATGATTTTGATATTTCACATGATGCATGTGATTTAGGGGTGGGACCAGAAATTCCACACACACACGAGGTAACTAGAGAAGCCACAGATGTCAGAACCCGATCCAAAACCACCCGAAAGTGTTTCTTCGGAGCAAGAATAGAAGTACAAGGTCTTGCGTACGTTTAGGAATTGCTACCGATGTGACCTCACAGTTACAACCGTTTCCCCTATGCGCTTCCCCATAGGTGTTCATCTTAGTCGTAGTACCCCCTCCGTTCGAAATGGCGCCAGGTGACGAATGAACAAAGGTCCCAGGGGAGGATGAAGACAGCGTGTGAGGACAGCTGCTCAACGGCCTTCCTGGTTTACGGACCTTTACGAGGATTCGATCGGTGTGACTACATTTTGAGGAACGGTGGCCTCTCATACAAGGTTCGCTGTCGTGCCCAACAGTTAGACATAATTCTCTCGTCGGACATTCGGCCGTGAACGAAAGGAAAAAGCAAAGGGGGGCTGCAGAAGATGTGGGGGAACAAGAACAGGGGAGTCACATACCATGAAAATTTTACACCATTTAGGATCGGCATTTGGAACGTAAGTGCCCACTTAGCTCCAGCTATTATGACCAGATAATGGCCGATAGGAATGAATCAAAGAAGCCGGTGTGACAGGGCTTTCTTTTCTCCAGGTTCGAAGAAACAACAACCTTATGCCAAAAAGTAAGGTAGGCCAAACAAAGAGCAAGGTGACAAGATGATAGGTACTCAAGTAGATAAAAGTAATGGCGTTGTGGTGTCCTGACCGCGTGAGTATCTGACTTGCTGACTCGGATCTGTGTGAGGGGTCCTTTGCGAGATGAAAGAATTGATAGGATAGGCACTGTAAGGGAAGCCTCGGGGGAGGAGGCTTAAAATTATCTATTGGCTGTGTTGTCCTCAACTATCCTGCGTACCTCAGCCAATTCGGCCACTATATTCAAAAACAAATATCTTTGAAGCCTTCAGAGTCTCCCAAGATGGGATATAATGTAGATTTCAGGCCTACGCTGCCGAGGTTCCCGATAATGACCAACTTAGAGCACGAGTCCGTGTTTAATATGAACAGCAGTAAAACAGAAACCCTTTGACGGCGAATATAAACGCTAAGAGCAGAAACCTCTTAGTCAGGCGATTCTAAGAGATGGCAATCCGGATTCCCACCCTTTACTGTGACCCTCTGTCCTTGCTTTGTTCTGGTAAACGTGCGATTGCTTGCTGCGGTACAGTTGCTTCTGATAGTATACTGCGCTGTGCTGCTCAGCAGTACACGAGTACAGCACCCCTCGATGATCTGTCCCAGTACTTGGCTCGTTTGTTCCTGCCCCCGTAAGACCCTGTCGCTCGTTCAATTTTTTCCGGGATCCTGATAATCAAAACAGACACCTCCACTTATGCCGCAATACAGTACTGCAAAAAAAAAAAGTGAACAGTCTCGATAAATCGTGGATTGAGTCCCGATAAAGAAGGACTCGGTCGATGGAATGTGGTTGCGTTAGATAGAGCCAGTTTCCACCCTTTCGGTCGTTCTTTCGTGCATCCCCCTCTTCAGCCTTATCCCGTGCTGGTTATAAAGTGGTCAGGCAGCGGCCCTCACTCCAACAACTTTTTGCTTGTTCTCCACCTTGGGTTGCCTCCCATCCATCCCATTCAAAGCTAACGGGGCACTCGGAATGTCTCTTTCGGACCAGTCAACTCGGAAACCAGACAAGGTGATTGATGCTCATTGCTCAAGGATGGGCGGTGAGGGTGAGCAAGTTTCACGCCACACGCCAAGGTGCAGATGCGATGTGGTAGGTGCTTCCGCACAAACATGAGAGGAACAGCTTTTCCGTTCAAGAATTCCTTCGTGGGGTGAAGCCTTCTTTTATTGCTTGTCCCGCTGTCATATCAGACTTCCAACCCATATCAGACGGCCGGTAACCCCTCACTGATTCTGTCTCTAAGTTTATTCACAAAGTTTCCCACCTCTCCCAAGACAATCCCTATATAACTAACCCCCGTTCTCCCATATTCGAGTACCAGTATACCTCCAAAAGGATAACAATTTTCCAGGTATTTATCCGAGTTTTAGCCTCCCCGCTAGAGCACCCCATCGATTGGGACGATTTCTACCGACTACCTTATCGAGCCTTAGAAAGCGGGCCGGATCCACAAATGCTGGTATTTTACAACATCGATTGTGCAACAATTTACCCCACCAGCTGCCCGCTTTTGGCTTTTGACAGCCACGTGCAAGCACGTCTCTCCTCTCTCCTCCCCAACCACCGATTGGTCCTGTCTGCTTCCCCGCTCAATCCCTTGAGTCGGTCCCAACCGATCCCCCGAGACAACTCCACACCTGACTACCGGCAGCCCTTTCCGGACAGAGATACAGTATAATCCTTACCTTATTTCCCTCCTCCTCCCAATAGCCCCACATACTACAGTACACCTCCGACTACTATACCATGAGACCTGAATAATGATACTTTCTCTTCCCCCGCCTTTGGAGAACCTTTACGGTACCCACCCACCACTTAGACACGCGGGTGTAAGTCCAATCATAATGGCAGCCACAACCAACCGGAGATTCCTTGATCAATTGCGCAAGTTACCTTTGATATAGAGCAGAAGAAAGGAAGCTAGCGATCAGAACTACCGAACTTCGTGGGGTAAGCGTCTCAATGAGTCGACTTGTCAGCTGCATTTCCAGCGCAACGAGGGCCAAAAAAATTGAAGCGAATCATCGATTGGCAAACCGGTAGGGTATGGGTTACAGTTCCCAAGTCTTACCTTAGGTAGCATTGCTGGTCACCCAAACAACGGACTTGTGCAACGGCATTACCCAGGGGCAAGAAGCCCGGAAGGAAAGCGGCCGCCTCATGGATTCCGGATATCGAACCGCTCCCTTGGACATATTACCCCCCTTTCCCGCAAGTGAGCACCTGGGAATTTGTGACTGAATTGATTCCATGCGTTCTCGATACATGTAGATTAGCAGAAGCAGGGCAAACTGCGAGGCCGCAGTGCTTGAGTTCCATAAAAACTCTCTGGATCTACGATCGCGATCTGAGACGAAACACCCTAAGAAAGATCAGTGGTTTCCAGATGGGGTATAGCTTATTTAAGTTGAGCCCGCTGGGTCTCGTTAACTGGTATTCGTAATTTTGTTAACCTGCTTCGTTAAGCCTATTGCAGCTTAGCACAACGATTTCCGGTGGATTTAGCGAGTTTTTACGGTACAGCCCCGTTCGCAAAGTCCTTGCGCAAAGAAAGGTACTGTTGAAAAGTCTTGGCGGCCACAGATGTACTCGTACAAGAGGTTTGGATTTGGATTCAACAGTAGCACGAGTAATTTAGGCCTTCCTAGAAGTCTAATAATGGATAGGATATAGATCTAAATTCTGCAGCTACTAGTTAATATGCACCCCCTGTATCTTAACCACATCATCATAATTTGAGCTGCAAATGTTTGGCAGGCTCTTGTACTTGTACCTCGGTTGCCGCCAAGACCTTGCCACAGTACTTTTCTTTGCGCAAGGACTTTGCGAACGGGGCTGTACGGTACTATGATACCCTAAGGGCACCGGAATAATTCAATCCGTTAGTGCCGTAAGCAAGCATAGTTCATCCGAAATCTCATCAGGCCTGAGACTCGCGACTGCGCTCTTACTCGATACAAGACACAATTCTCTTCACCCATGCTCTCGAAGCAAGAGGAAATGATCCAGGGCATCGATATAGTTCCTCCTGCGACCCCCCGCCCAAGTCTGTGAATCTACCCTTTTTTGAACAAAAACAAAGAATGTACAAACCTATAGTTAGGTAACATCAACGCCCCTTTTCAGTTGTAATTAACATTTAAATAGCCAAGGCATGCCCTATATAAACAATCGACCGACCAAAAAAGGACCGAAGCCACCTGGGATCAATGGCTTTTCAGCCTCTAGCTCTTCTGTGAACTAGAGCCTGTTTGTCATCCGCATAGCTATGGTTCACTGGCTGACAGAAGGGCGTCGAAGAATGCTTGGACTGTGATTCTTGACACCCACAATCCAGCACTTTCACCTCCTTTACTATCCGAATCTTCTTCACATTATCCGTAGTGCCGAAGCGTTTTTGAAAAGGACTGCTATTGTATACCGCCCAGATCCAAGAAGAGGGCCAAATTTTGGCAGTATGCAATAGCAGTGCTTTCCAAAAACGCTTCGACATTACGAGTACCAGTACTAACAAATTTCAAAAGTATTCGGACACCTTGGCGCCAAGACACCAGCCAGCCCATACTTTGGCTCTGTCTTGGCGCCAAGGTGTCCGAATCCTTTTGAAATTTGTTAGTACTTGCTAGTTGCCTGCCAGCCCCTGCAGAGTCCACCTTTTGACATGGGCTGCCGTACTGTACCCTCCGCGTTGTGCCCTATATGATAATAAAGCCTCCGATAATAATCCCCGAGCCAAAAATATTGAAATTAAAATTAAAAACAAAAAGGAGCCCCTCGGCACATTAGCGCATTAACTAGACCACGGTAACTTACTCCCTAACCTATCCTAACCTACTAGTAGTAGCTATTATGAGACCTCCTCCTTCGCTACAGTTACCATACAGTACTCGTACAAGTAATGCTTTACGATGACGCCATTCCCTTACTTCCAATAGACACCTGCATAATTTTCGCTGCCCAGACGCTTGTTCCCATGTTTCAAACAAGCAAACAAAAGAACAAACAAACAAACAAATAGACTGCACATCCGCCCCGCTAGTGTTCTATTTGCTTCCAGCGCGTTAAGGTGAAACTCAAATCCGCGCCGATAATCTCGCTCATTTGCTTGCTTTCCTTGGAGCAGTGTAGGGTAGGTAAAGTAAGGGGAGAATAGGGAAGCGCTTGGCAATCACCGCGGCTTTTTTCTTTTTCTGCTTTCAGTATTACAGCGTTATGCGGTCTCTTTTAGAGGATTTTTATTTAGGTGAGAAGAATAGGGTTTGTTCTTGTTGGTGGTGCAGATGTTTTAGCTACCGTATCGCAAATACCTTGGTTAAAGTTAGCCAGTGTCATGGAATGCTTTTATTTTTGTCCCCTCCTTGTCCTCTCCTTGAAGATACAGTAAATTTGATGATATTGCATGAGATGCAGGATTATTATGTAGCTGTTGTACGATGCTGTACAGTACAGTTGCTGGTTGGACCCCATTTTATTTTATTTTATGTACTCAATCAATGAAGACACTACCCAAGAACAGTATTACTGTATGATGATGTCGATAACTTGCGGCGGCGGGTAAGTTAGCCAGTTCCGGCATTCGAGCAAAACTGGCTAACTTGACTAGTTCTCCCCTTTCCTGAGAGGTAAGGGTGTACTCGAGGTACAACTACCGGTACTGTCCTTCCACCACTTTCCCCATCTATACGGTACGTACTGTACACATAACTTGGACTTCTGAATGGATAAACGCTGCGCTAAGCATGACTGAGTTGGGTTGGGTGTATTTATTCTTCAGACGTCCTGCGGAACACAAGGGTGGTGGTCGGGTTAAAGGTGGAAATTTAGGTTTCCCAAAGGCACACTTGCAGCAGATTGCCCGAACTGTAACCCTTTTCTTTCTTTTATTTCCCACCGTTCCCGTTCCAGTCCTTGCCAAGTTCGGCACGATACAAGCAATTGGCGCTGCATTCCCTCGGGCAAGCTTGACCCAACGGTACCATACGGTAACGGTACAGATTGCAATATATTTGTTTCCTTTTTTTAGAACGTTAGAGGTTGATGGGGGAGATGGAGGGATGGGCCACTGGGTTGTGATGGGGTGGGATGGATTTGAGCTGCGTTACTATATCGGGATTGTAAGGGGGTCGTTGTTGAGGATGGGAAAGTTTCAGTTGGTGACAGCCCTACCCGAGACGATCTCTATGGGCAGGATTTGTTTTTTGTTTGGCGAAGCAAGAGATGCGGAACGCCTCCACCTCCACATCTGTCTCCACGACCACCAGCCCCTTCCCCATCCACCCCCAGCAAGGAGAATAATGTCATAGGTTACTGTAGTTGAATGATGAGGCGAGAGCGAGAGGGTGAAAAATGGAAGGGCTGGAGAGGAGAATCTACCTTTGGGACCCCTTCGCTGATATGACGCTAAACAGGTGCTTGACGTGCAAGTAGGCTAGAGTTACTTTATCTTGCACGATTTGATACTCGCTGGTTTAAAGCCCTTCAGCAATATAAACTTTAGGCCGCGAGCGAGAAAGCTTTTTGTTCAATCCTGAAACCTTCGTGGAGCTCTTATTTCATTTTTATTTCCTTGCTCCTTTCTCACACTCTTTCCGACACAAGCTAGAAACGGTTGATGAAAATAGCTTGTAACTAGTGAATGGATGGCTAATGTTACAGCCTCTTCCCTCAAACTACGTGCATAACATTATACAATATACAAATATAAATATAACTTTTATTTTTCTCTATCTTTTCTCTTATCCAATTTATTTTATTCCAACTGTTTTACTTTAAACGCTGATAATTGTAGGTGTGTTTGAATGCCATACTGCACAGTACTAGAGTACCGACACAGTAGCATATGGGCATTGTACTACCGGTACCGGCACCGGTACTGCAGAGCTCCCTTTCTTTTGTTTTCTATTCTCCGCACGGGTTTCTTTTTCGCCCTTTTTTCCCCATTTGTCACTCTCACCCCTCGTTTTTTCTATTTCCCCTGCCTGCCTGCTTGCCTGCCTGCTTGCTTGCTTGCTTGCTTGGCCACCTGCCTTGCCTCTCTTTGATCGAGCGAGAGCGAGGCATTGAGATGTTGCCGCACTGCAACTCCTTGTTCCGCTTTCGCTTAAATAAGAAAGGCATGACAAAAGTCGAGGCGCCGAGTTGCATGCATAATTAATCCAGTTCCGATTTGGAGGGGTGGGATGGCGTGGGAAATTTGCATGATGCATGCAACTGGCAGGACTTGATCACTCAATCAATAAACTTGAAGAACCTACCGTATGAGAGCTCCTGACAAGGAGAGGGAAAGAGGTCAAGTGGGCACGGTATGGCGCTCTGAGACTGGTAGTGGCAATTTGGCTCAGGTAATGTAGAAAGTAAAGCCAAGGCAAGTAGGAATCAAACATTCAATCAATCGGATTGCCCTTCTTTACTTGCACTTCCAGCTTGCTTGCTACTTGTTAGAATAACCATATCCGTTGAAGATTATGTACAATGCAGTACAGTATCGTACTGCATAGTAATACTACCCCGAAATTCCAGTCACTTCCCTTTCCCTCTCCCTTCTCCTTCCCCCCCCCCACCCTAGAAAAAAAAGGGAAAAAAAGAAAGAAAAAAAAAAGGGTCAAGAAAACTGCCGGTGCTAGCGCCTGAGACCCCGTATCTGACTGCGTGCATAATTTTATGTCTGACCAACAAACAAGTCCACTCGCTCCCAAACATGAATTCGCCTATATAACCTAGCAGGCACTGCCCCACGGAACTTTTCTGCCCACACTCAGCCTTCGCAACCTCCTACCCTCCCCATTCGCAACCTCGCCATCATCATCACACACCCATACACACTCAACCCCACCAAACCTTAGCTTACTTGGCTTGACCTTACCCTACCCCTTGCCCTACCCCAGTAAAAAAAAAAAGCTCTTAACTGTTGAAAGGGAGGAAAAGGGAAAAAGGAATTGAGGACAAGAAGATTATAACCCAGCTTTATCACCCATATTGAGGCTTTTTTTTCTCTTTTCCCAATCTTATACACCTTATACAACTTATCAGCCATGAAGGTCGAGGAAGTGGAGCAGGGCAGTGCTTCTCCGGAAAATGCATCTTCCGTGTCGAGCTCGAAGAAACGAAAGCATGAAGAAGCGACTCCGCAGGAGAAGCATGAATTGTTCCTGCATTCCACCAGGAATCCACATCTTAAACAGGTTCGTAAACACATGCGCACATATTGCTCACCAACAGCCTATCACGTTCAATTCCGTCCCATTCTCAATTCCTTCCTATCTCCTTCACAATCCCCCCTCCTGCCTTGCCTCGCCTCTCCCCAAAACACCAAAATGAAAGAGGAGGAGATCTATCAAAATCACAAATGATTGAATGGTTGAATTAAGAATTGAACGAGTAAAAAAACAAAGCAAAAACTCCTCTTTTATTTCCTCCTTTTTTCTAAATTATTTTTCGTTTACAGAGAGAGCTCGCCGAGTGGTTCGAGCTGACCTTCCATAAAGCTATCAACCAATCCACAGTTTCGCGAAACTTGAAGAAATTCAAGGCTAGCCTAGCACTGGCAGACGACCCAACAACCGGTAGCAACAATCAAAATGGCTCACCCACGACTCCCACGCCATCAAAGAAGCAGCAAAAACAGCAAAAACAGCAAAAGCAAGAACAGGCTAAGGAGAAAGAGCAGGGAAAACAGCAACAGCAGCAGCAGCAGCAGGGGAAGGAGAAGGAGAAGGTAGACGAAACAAACAAGTCCCCAACTCAAATCAGTGTCCGCTCCCCCCCGCCGCTACCTACACCGCAGGCGAAGCGCGAAGAAGAGGAGGTAGCTAGCTCTGCGGAATTAGACAAGGCCCTGCACGAATGGTACTCCGAGCAGCGTGAGAAGTCTGTTCTGAACGACGACTCAATAAAAGCGAAGGCGGAAGAGTTCAACTTGCAACTATACCCTGACGAGAAGACCCGGAAGCAGATTACCAATGCATGGGTCTGTTCCTGGAAGCTCAGGCACGCGATCGCCCAGCCAGGCACACCTGTCAGTCCCGAGGTTGAGAGTCGGCGGGAAGTGGAGGAGGGAGCGGAGGGGGCGGAGGGAAATAAGGATAGGGATGAGGATGAGGAGATGAAGTCGGAGGGAGATAGCGTTAGTAGCACTAGTTCAACCCCCCCACCCAGGGCGGGCGAGTCGGAGGAGAAGAGAAGACGGAAGGAGATCAAGAGGCTGAGGAAGGATATTGAGAAAAGGGATATTCAGATGGCGAAGGCGAAGATAAGGAAGGAAGCATCCCTCCGGAGACTCGAGGAGCTAGAGAGGGAGAACGCAGCGGCGAGATGATTAACCTTTTTTCCTCTTTCTTCCTCTACTCTTTCCATCTCAATCGGTCGCTCTTGATCTCATACTTTTCTTCACGGTCATCTCATCTCATTCCACTACTTTTCAATCAATGCAATGATAATCATATCTTTTTATCTGGGAGGGAACATTTGTATAATAGGGTAAAAAGGCGCAAACGACAGGCAGGGGTTCTTCATATTTTTCCTCTTCTAAGGTTCATATTTGTTTTACTGTTTTTGTTTCTTTCTTACTTCCTTATTTTTTGTCTGGTTTTTTTTTGATTATTTTTTCCTTTTTTTCCTATTGTTTTGCGTTTCTTTTCTTCCTCTCTCTTTTTCCGATTTTCTTCCGCAATACCAGTATCAGTATCAGTGTTAGTATCAATTACCAGTTTCTTGCTTGCCTTCCTTCGTCAACCGTGTCATCATTCATCACGCACAATGCCGACCCCCGGCCCCCATGCCAGAATCCCGACCCGTTCCGTCCACCTCCACGTGAATAAGACCACCAGAAATAATAAAATTTAATAATAAAAAACTGAAACACGAGTGAGAACCAATGACCTCCTTTCCAACCTACAAATAGCATCAAGAGTCAATGCGTCCTGGTACAAGCACAACCCAGCCGGCACATACACACTCCTCCGCATCAGTACGGTCCGGTGAACTATCGGGCTTAAGAACACTTGCCATGCACGCATGCATATTCTACTTAGGCATGAACGTGGGTGATTGGACAATCAAGGATCAGGATATATCAAAGCTCCTTGCTTACTCGAGCAATTTCCTCCATAGCAAAATCTGCAGTATTCTCCTATTTTCCACGAGGGCAGTTGAACAATTGGGCCTCCAGAATTCCTAAGCGTCCGGTCACCCATGTTCACCCCCGAGCACGATACCTGCCAGTATCATACCCACCTACGGTATCTGCCTATCTACCTAGCTGCAAATATACAGTTTTGTGCCACGCACGCGATCGCTGGGAGCAAGCAAGCGAACATTTCATCATGGCGCGAAGATAGGTACCGTATCGTGAGTAGAGGCGGAACATGGTTCATCATGATGGGAGGGGGATTCTTCGACTGGAGTTCCATACTATACTATACTCGACCAGAAAAATTTTTGAAAAAAATTGAAATGTCCAGCTTCCAATTACCAAGACTCCCGGATGGCGATTTTTGCTTTCAGTTTTTTGGATGGATCGATGATAAGATAGGGGTTTGAAGGGGTGAGGTGTTGAAAATGTTGACTCTTGGGCGGGGGAGAAGAGGGAGGGAGAGAGGGGGAGGGGGAAGGTTGCGATGTTCGAGTGATTTGGTATGTACTCGAGTACTTGTTATCATACGAGCTGCGGATATGATACTTCGACATTTCTCCCCTGATTTTGTATAGGAGCACTAATACGCATGCGTGACCAGTCATACATTTACTCGTATTTTTAATTCTTGTTTGGGCATTTGTTGCCTGGGATGCGTTTGCACGGCACACGACGGATTATTTCCTTAGTCAGTCCAACTCAGCTATTCACTTACTTTATCGTGAGTACGATAGGATGCCGGAATATGTATGATAACCGGTCTATCTCGCCTTGGCGGAAGGTGAGATGATGACTAATCGAGGTTTCCACATCGGAGAGAGCGGGACAGTATAACGAGGGCAACCCGAGTTCAGGTTTTTTTTTTCTCTTTCTCTCTCTTCCGCAAGAAAGACGGGAAAGCGATAGATAAGATTACCAACCGTACCTGACCTCACAATTGACATTCGCTTTCCCCCCTCCTCATCATCACATCACACCCATCACGCCTCGATCTATCTCACTCGCCACCCATCGGGCCATCACGACATTTCACGAATAATTTCTCAGTTAGTTTTACGCCCCTCCCGAACAACTACTACTACTTTACCCATCACCACGTATATACACGCATACATACTAACGAATAGCCCAACCCCGACCGGCCGATAGGATAGATTCCTGAAGCACAATGACCACTTCAACTCAGCTTGTCAAACGTAAACCAGAGTCTGAAGGTCTTTTGAATGAAAAAGTCCCTCCCCCCGAGCTTCCTTTCATTATTTTTTGCTAACATATACTACGATAGTGGGACCACTGCCTTGCAAACCTTCTCGTAAAGTCTACCCTCGGCGCTGGCTTCGGCATAATATTTTCCGTCCTGTTGTTTAAGCGTCGTGCGTGGCCGGCGTGGGTTGGTGTCGGCTTCGGTGCTGGCAGGGGGTATGCTGAATGTGATCGGGAGTTTAAAGGCGCGGCGGGGGGCGTATCGAGGGCTGTTGGGGAGAGGCTGAAGAGGGATTGAGGGGTTGCTATTCCTTTTTTTTTTTTTTGCGAAAAGTCGCGGTAATAGACTGGCAGGTGGGGGACGGTTAGATTGATGGGGGTATGGGAATTGTATGTGGGGGCTACTCTCTCCTCTTTCACTCTTCTTGCGTAATTGATTTTTTGATGATGCGCTTTGTGGTGTGTGTTTGTCCCTGTGTGTGTGTGTGCATTGGGGGCATTTATTAGGCGAGGGATGCCTCGCTTCGTCTCGTTATACATCTAACCATCCACATTACAGCAAGTGCAGCTATCAAAATCGTTTAAGTGTACAAGAACATTCCCACAATTCCTCCAACAACGGCTATGGTCAACCCTTCGATGCTTATGCTACGCTCGCTTCCGGAGGATACGGCTCCTGTGGGAGTAGGCCTTCCTCCCGTCACGGTTGCGTTTCCTCCATATCCGCTTCCGCCAGATCCAGGCTTGGTAGAGTTACCCCCAGTGCAGGGGGTCTGGGCTGGGTTGATCGCACTTCCCGGCTGCCAGAGCAGGATCCCTTCGAGCCTGTCAGCGAATGTCACGTTGCTGATCTTGAGGTTAACCCAATTCTGCGGTGCAGCGAGGGTGACGTTGTCTCTCCAGATGGCGGTTCCGTTGGGCATGAAGAAGACGCTTCCGCCGGTTTTGTTGTAGACATAGACGTCGTCGAGGCCTCTGACGGCGTAGTATATCGCCGTGGCTATTTATCCATAAGTAAACTTGCGAATGTGAAAGAGTGTGAATGGGAAGCTCACGATCCCAAGACTGATGCTTCTTGTTGTAACCAATTGTGGTATTGAACGCCCACGCCACGGGGTTCTTCTGCAAATCCACCTCCGTAGTCAACCTATCCCCCCACCACACTGAGCTGCCAATGAATCCAGGCACGAACGTCAACTTGGTAGGCCATTGATTCAGAACGTGTGTTGGATAGAGAGGATTATGTCTAACAATGTTATAGCTAGTTCCTGTACCCGCTGCCTGGACAACGAGTTCGGCGACCTTCTCCTTGATCAATTCAAACCCGGTCAATGGAGAAATGGCATCGGGCTTTGAGTCGAAAAGCAAGTACAGGGCATCAAAGAAGCCGATTGCAGCGATGGTGACGCTGTTGGCCGGGGCTTTGGACAGGAGCGTGCGATAGAGCGTTACAGGATCGGTGGTGTTTTCACCATCGTGTGTGTCCTCCGGGAAGCGTTGACTTAGTTGGTCAACATAGGCGGGGTATTCAGTGTAGAGGGGGTCTTGGGTCTTTGGAATGTTAGTGGTGTATATCTGCTTGAGGGGGTTGTAGAGGGTATGGTATATACAGAGTTGTCTACGGGCTTACTTATAGCAAGCGGGATATCAGGGTGCCCGTAGAAGGTGTTGATTGCATCAATTGCTGGCGGGGCATAGCGACTGCGAACGTCTGTCGATCCATAACTATCAGTACACTAGTACTCTGGTCCTACCAGACACGGCCCATCCAAAGACATACCGGAAATGACACCCAATAGTTCAATCTCCCCCCAAGACATGAAGGCGTTCGCGATGCCAATGGCATTCGGATCGTCAGACTTTTTGCTTTTACGTTAAACAATTGGCACTCTATCAACTAATAATAAGTAGAATGGAATTACTCACGAAATTATAAAAATCCGTATCAATAATAATCTTCTTCTTAGCACAGGTGCCCCCCGCGGCAGAAGCCACACCCACGAAGGTAGCCGCCGCAAAAGCAGCCTTGAGCAATGCCGGTCCCTTCATCTCCTCTCTCTCACTCAATTCCTCGATATATATGCCCGGCAACTAACTAACTCCCTCTTATAGAATTAATCCGTCCTGAAGGAAGAAAAGAAGAATAGTAATAATAATAACAACAAAAAGAGGGCCATCTGTCTAGTCTTTATATACACACTAGGCACTTCGCACACACGCAGCGCGTGCCCGTGCATTATTGGGAAGGTTTCTGGTTATCATGTCTCTGTCGATCACGGCTGGAGTGTCTGGTGAGTTGGTAGGCCGTAGTGTTTCAGGGAACGCAGCTGGAAGTTGTTGCCGTTGTTGATGCTAGGCTAGGCCAAGTCAAAAGTGGGTTGAGGGGGGGATACGGGAGTGGTCTAATCTATCGGCGGGATGGGTGCTTGTGCAGGTATAGTATAGTTACGATGGTGGATTTGAGCACTTGCAGAGGAGGAGGAGGATGTTTGAGGTTGTGTTAGTTTGAGGGTGCTGGTGGGATACTGTGAATGAAGCGATGGATGAATGGATGAATGGGTGAATAGGTGCTATGGTAAGATAGGATACATGAAGTTTCAGCAGAGATTGTTAGAATAGTGCTAGTGCTAGAGTAGAGCGGTATCTTAGAGTAGTTTCTTACTGCGCTCTACTCAATTGAGTAGGGTACTGTCTGCTGTACTCGCGGTCAGCTCACTCACTGAGGTTTAATATGATGTCTTTTCGCTAACGCACGAGTACAGTACCACGCCGTATTGTGTAGTGGACTACCGTAGCTTATCCTAATCACTATCTAAGCTATGATAACTACTGTCACATTAATCCGCTCCCACTCCTCACATTGCACTCATCTTCCTCCCCCAGCCCCGCTCCCCACATACCATCCCCTATCCATACCATATCATCAACCAACCACGAGTGACCCCCCATGAGCCCAACCAGCCCCGACGAGACAATAGAAACAGTAAGAAAAAAAATCGAAAAAAATAATCATGGTGGCGCCTCCACCCTTCCACCCTTTCCTTCCGAGATCGTATAGGTACGATTATGGGCTTTCGATATTCCAGGGTTAGGTGTATCAGCGATCTAACTTCTGCCGGAATTTTTTCAAGGGTAGGTGGCGGAAGTGGTGGGGATCTAATCGAGTACAATACATCTACCGACATGCATAAATGAGCAGCTGGAAAAGAGGTTTAAGTTAACTGGATGGGGCTTATGGGTGTGTTTTGGTATGTGTAGGCGATGTGCATTGGGGATTGCTTACCGCCGTAACCTGTCTACTGGTACTGTACCGTGCAGTATACAGTGCAGTAGGGTAGGGTACGCTGCAGGACTTTGTGGTGGTGGTGGTGGTGGTGGCGGTGGTGGAGTGTACGCTTGGGGGTTTATTCATTGTAGATCCGGATGGTTTCTGAGCTGGAGTTTTGGCTAGACTATGATACTTGGAATTGTGGAGCGCGTTAATTTGGTGTGGGGGGATTGCATTTTTTGGTTCTCTTTAGATTGAACTTTTGCTGCGATACTGTAGCTAGAGTTTTGTTTCTGGATCGCTAATTGCTAAGGTACCGCCGGTGCAGTAGGTCCTTCTCTCGCGAGCATAAGTTAGATCCAGAATATCATTATCAGGAAAACATCGGCCTCTAGAAATTTCGTAAGAAGTACTGTGATGCTAGTTCCGAATAGTAAGGCCAATAGAATGCCAGCAGCTCTCGCAGCTGAAAAAATAGGAGCACCGAAATTGGCTCAATTGGATCTGAAATTCCAGCTGATTCAACTGCGCTCACGGTTCTTGGCGGGCCAGCATCATCCGGGGCAGAATAACCAATAGATTGACCGCTCATTCATCAGACATGATATCCTCTTACACAAGACGTGGCGGGAATAAGCCCGCAGTGGATTACGGTACCCATTGCTCTGCCGCTGCAATAACTACATATGGGCATAATTTATACCCGATGGACATACAACCCTCCTCATAGGCTATTCAACGACTCATCACCAAAAGCCAAGCATGCATCATCCCGAAATAATCTACCAAATCTGGCGGAGTACTAGTACTGTACCAATTTAGCAACAAAGCGTCGCGGGGAATTGGAGAACAAAAAAAAACCAAAACCAACCGTGCCATTAGCATGAGTTCGCTACGGCGTTAAAATTTCTCCAGTAAATGCTGCACGCATAACCGCAGTGGGTCCGGTTAGCATATGCACTTGGTCGATTCAAGCGCTGGTGGTCAGTAGCATCGTACGGTTCAGGCTTGTCTATGCTAGCCGGCCTTTACACGCTTGCGGTGGTGCTCTCAGACACCGTTTGAGGAATTGGAATGATGGTGGTAAAGGGCGGGTTTTGCAATGGCAGTTTCACGGGCGGGGAGATCGTTCGGGTGTGGCGTTTTTAGCAGACAGCCGGAGGGGCGTTAAGGTGGCTCGGGCATTGACGGTGGGGAATGGGGACAGGATGGGTATCAAGTGTCTGAAGCGGTATTATCCGAGCGGGGGAGGGCGGTTGGAGAAGTTGATCCGTCGAGTGAGGTTAGGTGATGCCACCTGATGCCGAACATGGTACATGCAAGTAATCTTTGTTTGAAAATATGATAGGGGGAGTCTTCCACTGTGGTTGGTCTGGTAGCACTGCTTCTGGTATGGTAGCTTGCGTAGTATGGTAGCGAATATTATTAACTATTTACGTCCTGCTGCTGCTGTAACATTGATCCTCTGTAACATCTCTTACGGTATCTATGGTTGTGTTTGCTTTTAGTGCACTTGACCAGTGGTGCTTCTATAAGAATGGGCGTATCCCCCATTTCTGCTAACCTGGTCGGTTTTGATACGCGTTCTGTCCTAGCCTTCAAACCATCGCTTTGTCGTATAGCTCTCTAGAAAGAAGTAAAGTTTCGATTGCTTACCCATGTTGCAATACAGTCAGGCTCTTTAGTGTTGCTTTCTCCAAAGGGGAGCGAGTGGTAACCCTGGAAGGATAACAGAAGTTGGTGGCAGGATTTCTGTCGTTTCCGCCTGCTGCCGAGTCTTTGGCTAGGTATGGCATGTGTTCAAGGAAGGTTATCATGGGGGCTCTCTTTAAAAACTCGTGGCTGGGAATTGACTGAATCTGTGTTTTATCGGATTGGTGCCCCTCTTTTTTAACCCCCGGGAAATCCCCGTCTCTCTGACAACAGAGCGTTTCCGGCACTTGGGTAGGTTCAATCTTGTTTCGATCGTCGTCCCCGATGAGAGCAGTACCCAAGCTTGAAGAGTTTATGCAGAGACAGAGGTTCCGTCTTTCACTGATAGCATAACCATATGCATATAGATTCTGTGCGCTCACGCGCGTAAAGTAAGCATAATATATACGGAGATGCTCGTCGGTCTTCACTCCATAATATAATATCCACCATCCGGAAGGAACGCCGCCAGAAACATGTTGCATTTATGTAGGAGAGGGAAAACGGGATTCCCAGTCATGCCTTGTTCCACTAGCGTCACGGACGAAACAACCCCCGACGAGGTCAGCAATATTGATCCTACAAGTCCAAAATTCACAATCCCATCCCATCCCATCGGCAGTAAGGGCCGTGTTCTTCAGCCTATTCCCGCCTGAACTGGGAAACATGAAGCACCCAGCAAAGATCCACATACAAGCACCAGTGGTTCGCACCCAATCGAGTGAGCCCACATGATCAGCAAGGAATAAATGAGGGGCTAATATGTAGCCCACTTCCTTAACATCCCACAGGGAGCGCCTTCCGCTAGCTAGCGAATTAAACGACAACTGACGGGATGGTGCCGCAATATATATGCTGAAGTAGAGCTTGGGCTAAACCACCATTGCCCGAATTAGGCTTTGGCGATTGGGGAATCCTCAGAAACGATGATAAAGATGTGCGCAGAGCTTACTCCGGATTATTGAAGGGTCTTGTAGGCTCAGGAAAGAAACCTCAATATCCCTTGGTTTGTCCTATCCTGCGTCCAAGAGATCTGGTGAGGATAATAACGAGATCTGGAAAGTATCCCTCCCTCAGTGGGGAAAAGTTACTAGAGTTTCAAGCTGAGACCTATTCTACCGATTTCTTGGGCGCTCTAGTGGGTCTGGGATAGAACCTTTCCGGCCTATGCCGGGGGGAGGGGATACCTTGTGTTGCCCGAAACATAGTCGGGAGAGGATTCCGGTGGCTCGGGCAGCGAATAATTGATGGCATGGGTTCACGATTTTATATTCGCTATATAACGGGAGCCGCCGCCGATCCAGGTTTATGTGCAACCCACGGCATTACAATCCCGAGGTAAGCTAAATCAACCCGCCTGTAGGTATCTCGTACCGGTAGTACATCTAGAAAGTACCACCTGCGCGACTCGTGTTACAGGAACCAATCTTCCCGAGAGTTCGGCCAGAACACGGCGATCTCCAATATAATAAATATTACCGTGGTCCTTCACCACCGCCCCGCAGCCTTGTGGGGGATCCTTGGGTGACCGGGGATAGTGAAGAATGGTGTAGATGATGGAAGGAAGGTTTCGGTATATAGGTACTTGAACCTTTGCGTGAAGTAACTGCACCACCATCATCTTGGTTATCACTGGTATGATGTTCCCGTCAACTTTCCCCATGTTTGTCATGACTCTGACGACTTTGGTAAAAGTTGGTAACAGAGAAACTCCACCGTCTGACTGCACCGTGGTCTCCAGGTCCCTATCATCATCATCAGGGCAATATTCCGAGGTAAATACCACCTTCCAAACCCGCGTTTATACGCATCTACATAAAGGGTACCGTATCGTAAATATTCCCAAGCACCTATAAACTCCCCTCATCAACCCAATGCATCTTCATATATTCAGGGACACACAGTGAGCAAGTTCATATCCCAGCCCGCAGTGTGCAGCTCATGACCTAGGGCGGTGCCATACAACAGGCACAACATTTCCAACACCGTTACCATCACGCGGGGCAAGTCGCAGGGGGATTCTGCAAACAATGACTTGGCAATCACACTGAGAGCTTAGGCTGCTACCAGTATGATAGCTTGAAAGTTCACAATATCAACTTGGTGAACACAAGAAGTAGTGGGAGTCGGGCACTTGCATTGGGCACGTAGACCAATCAATGGAGGGTATTATGAAATTAAAATTGTTGGACACCGAGGTAGGTGTTATATCCCTGCTTCTCTTTTGCTCTCTTAACTGAAGGATTGAACGTTTAGAGGGGGGTACTAATTTGGGATATTATGGACACTTTCTCGACGGCTGTGGTTGTTAGGTCTACCGGTATGCTAGGAGTCGCCACCTTATAATACATTGTGCCACCTATATCTCGCTCCATTCACCAACTCCCTCCTACCCTGGGGGTGAGGAGAGGGAAGGGAAAAGAAGAAAAAGCTGATCGCAATAAAACAACTTTACTTTACCCCCGGACAACGTGCCAGTGCCTAATTTGAAAATAAAATATAAAAAATGAATACCCGCATCTAGATCGGATGGTGGATAAGTCACCAACAACAACCCGTACCTCCTACAGTTTTATTTTATTGAAGGCAGGGCCTGTGGGTGGGCTGAACTGAATGCAGCGCTCCCGTAGTATCCGGAATAACCTGTAATACATATAGTAGGTCGGCCATTGTGTGACTCTTCTCGTGTCGTCCTCCATCCAGAATACCACCTTTTCAGCAATGGTCGATCCCGCTGACTGGAAGTGTGCGGAGTTCTGGGGATACTTGTACAGTATAGTACCAACACTAGCCAATCTACTGCCACCGCGAATCCGGGAACGCCAGTCCCAGCGCGAGTGGTACACGGGTGAGAACACTCCTCTCATCCCTCCATTAATCATTAACCAACAATGTATAACAGGCAAGCTTTTCCGGATCCCCGAACGCCGCTAAGCCAATCGCTACATTATTCGGAAGTGGTTATGCTAGTTGGATTGATACAGGCTAAGCTATCTATGATTATAACATCTATATATATACAGTCCTAGGAAAAAAAAAAAGAAAATCCTATAACTTGCAGGTGATATTATGAAGATCTATGATAATAAGAGAGTATTGAGGGGAAGAATGGAATAGTAAGATGAAAATCCAATAACCTAATACCAATCCACAGCCATCTCATCCGGTGACCGAGGCACCGTCCGCTCCCATTCCCTCATATCAGCTTTCGTGACGGCGGGCAAACCCAAGCCATGGGGTGCTTCCAAATCTGATAGCGTTAATTTCGTCAAGGTCAGACTCTTGTGTAATCTCTCGAATATCCTTTCCCAAACCCAATGCGTGCCATTATCCACCCTCACCAGAAGGACAAACCTCCTCAACGTCAGCTCCCTCAAAGTGTTACTGTGCAACTCCAAAAACGCAACAAGATCCCCAGCCTCAACAGCAGTATTAGCCGCCAAGTCCAAGACCCGCAAACTCGGCCAGACGCAACCCAAACCCTCATCCACAAGATCCATCCTGAACCGATTGGTATTCCCCAACCTGACAACCTCCAGATTCTGCCCGGACCCCAGAAAGACCTTTAGCGCCGCGTGCCCTGGACGATTGTCGACCTCGTTGCCGAGGGAAATGGCGGGGATAGACAGCTCCTTCAACTCGCTGAGCACCGCGTACACCTGCGTCATCTTGGACATGGACACACCGTGCAGCATGCCATTGTACACTGCATCGACGTGCAGCCGCTCAACGGGATACTCGCACTTGTTCAGCGCCTTTATGATGGCCCACCAGGCGCGCTCCGTGGTGGCCTCGTATGCCCGGGGTGCGTCGTCGACCGAGTCGAAGCGCGAGACGGTCACGGTGCGCAGGCTGCGGAAGAGCGGCAGGGCCTTGCTGAGTGAGAGCACGTCGTAGAAGGTTCCAAGGACGTCCTCCTGATGCAGGTACTCCTCGTGCCGCCGAACGAGGCTCTCGGCCATAGCATCTAGGGTTAGGTCTATAGTAGGGTAGGTTTTTTCTAAGCATAGCAGATTGTCGGCGGCGTGTATGCTTGCTTCACCGACCACCCGTCAATCAGCATTTTCTTATGCGGGCCAGCAGCAGTAGCAGGTGTGTGTGTGATACGTACGTCGATAAACCGGAGGGTGAACAAGGTACTCATAATCCTTCACGTACCGCGAGACCCCGCTCTGCGAGAGGTTCACAAGCCGATCGAAGGCGTCTTTGGTGAACTCCCCTGTGCGGACCCGACGGAAGCAGCCCGGGGTCAGAATGTCGTTGAACGAGTGGCAGACTAGCCTGTCCGAAGGGTTCGGCGGCAGGTTGAGGAGGATTTTGGTGAGGATTTCGAGTGGGAGGGAGTCCATTGTCTAATACTGCCCTACTCTAGTATACAGTATACATGTGTTGTTGCATGTAGATCTTGGGCCGGATGGGTGAGTTGGGGTTTGAGGAAATGGTTGCTGTTGGGAGTGGGCCTCGGGGATGGAGGTGGAAAATAGACGGAGGTCATGATCCCTTGATAACTGAATTGGAGGGCTCTTTTATTTCGGCAAAGAGATAGGCTTAGTGCCGGCAGACAGAGCAGCGGCGGAGAGAGGAGGAATTAGTTTTTTGTTTTGTTTTTTTTAGTTTTTTGAGGCTGCTGGCTGGCTGGGTTGGTTGGATAAGATCTTGCCCAATGTGGGGGTGTGTATGGTAGAAACAAACAACTCAAACCCAGTGCCGCACACAGTCTATAAGCACAAGTATTATACAGTACGTGATGAAATGCTCGGGCCCTCGTTATTATAACCTTAGGTTTTTATTATTTCGTTTTCCCCCTTCTGCAGTACTGGGCAGTACGGTAATCCTTTCCTCTACATGAGTATTGCCTTCCCTCGCAAATGCATGATCGATTATGGAATGGGAGCCATAGATTCCCTGAGACTGCTGGATCTAGATAAGTTGACTTAGCCTGCTCCGGGCTCCCGGGGTTTGCGGTCAGGTGTAGAACACAAGCCAACAAGGTGTGCTCTGCTTGTATGAGTACTCCAGTTCAAGTAACGGGGAGAGGTAATATTAAACTACGGCAGGGGTGTTTACGGGGGTCAAACGGACTAGGAGGGCAGTTGGTTAAAAGTTGGAGGCAATACTGCACACCATAACAAAGCGGAATTTCCTAAAGACCGGAACAGGTAAAGCCAGAAAACAATGAAGAACAGGATTTAATTGTCTCAGTGAGGAAAGAAGAATCCAGTGAGAAAACGTTCCATTTCTGGTATTAGTAAATTGTAACTTGGCTTATTCTGAGTGAAACTAGGGAAAGGGGGGGATTGTGAGAGAGGCATAGGATATTGTAAAAGAAAGTGTAAGAGTATGATACAGGTAGATATGAAAAGTAATAGGATTAAGCGTTTGGTTGGGGGGGGGGGGGAGAAGCTGGAAAGTTAAATAAACTAGGAAGTTTAGAGAAGAAAATCAGAATAAAGCCAGAAAATAAACCCTAAGTCTTTCCAAGTCATTGAGTGCCCCCTAGACCATGTTAACATGAGGATAGCTATTTTATTTTTACAGGAATATTACAAGGCATAGCCACATACTTCCTATTATACTTCGTTGCTCAGTCATACAAATAACTTTCTTTCTTAGTATGTGAAGGTATCGTTTCTAACAGTATCTGGAACATGCAGTAGATCCTCTGGCGTGACAACTTTGCAATATGGTATGGAATCTACCACACTCTTTTGGTGCCTTTCTCTGAGGCGCTATTATCAATAACTCTGCTAAGGCCGAGGCGACCACTTCCTGAATATTCAATATTGTGGGTGTCATCCGGAGTCTTAAGGTAGGCCGAAAACCCCCGCGCGGCCTTCATGATACATCTATTTTATCGGCGGTTATTACTGTTTATTCGGCCCTGTTCCCCAGTGCAGGCAATGATAACGGTATTGTGATACATACCCAAAACATTATGATAATTGATAAATCGGTGCCTGTGAAATGTGAAACGTAAGATAAGCATTACAGTACACTACCGCATTGTCACAATGGCGTGTGATTGATTCTCCGATCCACGGGGTGCAAATCCCATAACGGGGGAAAGGAGAAAAGAAAAGAAAGGGGAAAGGTAGTCAAAAAAGAAAGAAAGAAAAGAAAAGAAAAGCTATTTGCCTCCGGGAATGCTATACCCTCTACTCATAAAGTCATTTTTTCCCAATCTAGACTTTTCTTCCTTGGAGAATAAACTCTTGAGATTATCGCTCATCTCGACTTTCCTCCGCTTGTTCTTTACCCTCTCGTCTTCGAGCACCTTGTTTGTGAGGCCTGCAGTAAGAGGGCTCTTGATACTACCAGCTGTGCTATTACTCTTACTACCGCTACCACCACCGCCACCATTAGCAGCGCTACCCGCCGTCGCCTCTAGAGCATCCGGGGCAGCCGGGTCAATCGCATCACCACCCGCTTTGGTATCACCATTCTTCCCGGCCCCGGTCTTATCCTTCTTCCGCTTCCTAGTCTTACCAGCAGACTTAAGCGCATGCGTAAGCCCCTTCTCGGTCAGCTTCTCCATCCGAGCTTTGAGCTGCTGAAGGTCCTCTAGAGCGGTTGGATTTATTGGGATGATATTGTCGTCCGTGTATGATTCATCGCACTAAGTGTACAACCAACAAACATATTAACACCTCATGATTATTGTTATCGCGTTGTAACAGGATGGAACATAAACAAACCTTCAAGCAAACCCCCTCCCCAACCTCCTTCACCGAGCTCTCAGAGAAAGCGTGGCCGCACGGAACTAGGTAGACAGCCTTCGCCCCGGGGCCCAGCTCTTTCCTAGAAACTGGGCATATTCGCCCTTCCTCAAACTTGACCTCAACAACGTCCTTTAGAGAGTGTATCCGCCCCTCCAGCACCTCCTCCCCGTCGCCGAACGCTTCCACACCCTTCAGTAACCATTCTATTATCGAGTCCTTGTTGTATAGCACCCCGGCCGAGTCGGATACTATTGGCTCTGACAGCGGTCGCTTAGAGAGCGGACAGGTCGTCCAGTGGTATGTTTGTGTCTGAGCGTTTGTGTCTCGCAGTTGCGAGTGGGTTTTCTGCTTTGTGGGCGATTTGACGAGCTCTCGTCGGGTGGGAATGCTACTGGGTGTTAGCGGTGAACCCGACAGAATGGGAGGGAAGGTTAGGAAATTAAGGAAGGATGAGCTTACCTGCCGCCGTCATTGCCCATTTTGAGAAATTGGCTGGTGCAAGAAAAATGATAGCAGGGTGCGGTAATGGAGGGTGGAGCTCTTGTTTCTTTCGCTTGGTGATGGCGATAGAAGAGGAGGCTGCACGAAACAGCAGAGCAGGGCGCCGCTGCGTGAGTCTAGAGCGCCTCGGGGGCCTCTGTTCTACTTAACTTGTTTAGTCAGGAATTATGAATGCACCTGTGGACTTTGTGCTGCGGCCGGGTAATCCTTTCAGTTCTCTATCTTGGCTGTTGGCATTAAATTTTTATCCAGGGATATTCACTGGGAATCACGCTTACTCCGATGTCTGACCTTTGTTCGTCCAAAAGATCCTGAAGAGACCGACAGCGCTACAGGTACGGTGCAAATGCAAGTAGAATTTAATTGAGATTACTTGGCCCTCAATGCTGAGAATGCAGAAAAGTGATAGAGCATTCGGTATAGTGCATTGTAATTATTAAACACTGCTGGTAGCTGGTACTCGAGTAAGTCAGAATAATACAGATATTCCCCATGCAACTCCAATACGGTATCCTCGGAGGGATTCTAGCTCGTACTGGCAAACAATCGATTACTTGTTTACCTTAGCAACAGAGACACAATCCTTTCCACCAAGCCAAGAGCACAATTTTATCGATCTCAGCATCACCAACCCTACCCTGCCCCCTACACAGTCACCTCATGACCTCTCCCCTCCAACCAGCCCCAAAACCCGACACTCTGGTTCGAGTGACAACCCATGACACCTACCTAACTACCCCACCAACTCACTCACTCACTCACCCAGCAATCCGGTTCGCCCGGTCCCCTCCACGAAAAAAAGACGCCTTCCAACAAAAAAAAAACAGGGCAAACCCGGTAGTGAATATGGAATACGGTAGTGATCCAAAACAAGACGAGCATTCGGTGGTCGAGAGAGGCGTTCTTAGGAGTTCCGCCGGTTTGGTTGAGTACAGTATGTGCGAGTGCTGCCGCGGTATTGCAATCAAATGCCATCCTGTAGAATGGCCTATTCAGAGGAGAAACAATGGAAGAAGGGGGGAGAGGGTCAGGTGTGTGGTTGTATGCGTGCGTCGTGACTTTAGCATGAGGGAGGGGCGATCAGGCGAGGGGCGCACATGCAGTGTTTTAGACATGGTAGAGCAGGTCGAGTGAGTAAGTGGGTGAGTAAGCCATCTACATAGTCGATCGGGACTACTCTTATGCTGTGAGAAGAAAAAAGGAAAAAGAGAGATAAAACGCGCATACTAGGATTAAGAGTCTGGAGATCGTAGGATGTGATAGGCAGATTGAGCGAAGTGTACGCAGTTGATTGTATTTGGGTTTCCTTCCCTTCCCCGAATGCCTGGTGGCTGAGAACCGGCACTTGTAGGGGCAATGCAGTCATTCAAATTTGTGACCTTGGTGATGGGAAGTTACCACGTTCGATGAGAAAGTGATCTGGGAATCGAGTGTGAAATGGGGCACGTAACACTCTACAAACTGGGCTAATTATTTCATAGGTGTTTCTCACAGGGCTGGGAAGACTCTCGGATTCGCCCTCATTCACAAACTGCCTACTATAGAAAATTACAAGGAGGTTAGTGTTGGCTGATAGCACTGGCGCCCACCACATATTCCGCCCTTCGTGATTTAGGTTGCGTTATCTCTTAGATACGGCTTCTATCACTCAAGCAATCAGGGTCCCATATATCTGCCGAGGGCTGTCGGCAGTATCTTTTGGGGGCCACTGGGCCGGACCGGGATCTCTAAGAGTGTCGCGGGATATGAGTTCAGAGTTCGGTATCATACGATTAGACCTTAGGTGGTAGAGGTTTCCCGGAGAGGAGAAGGGAGAAAGAAAAGGAAATAGAGGTAGGACATAATAGGATAATCCCGATAGTCGTAGGAAAATACCGTGACGGCACAAGTATACCATCTAATCTAGATTCTAATAGAGAGAATAGTATGTTAGTTGAATGATGTGTGCATGTGTGCATGTGTGGGGGTGTGCATGGCGTATCACTCGCCCCATAAACACCAGGAATTTAGTTTGCGCCCTAACGTTCGTAATGGTGGGCAGGGTATGTTTATAGGCCTGGCCAAGTGACCTTATCCTAGGGGGAGTATTTCCCTGCCGTAAAAAACCACTACGAAGAGAAGTGGTGGGATCCGGATTTGATTTCCTGGCCACTTCCGGTCACCACAGGGACCATCTGGCTATCAAAAACAAGGGAGAGTGTGTATAGTGGACATTCCCTGCACTTCCTTATAGGAAAGAAGAAACATGCCTCGAGCAATCTTGTGCTCCAGAGGTTCCCACCTTCAAGATTCCGTGCTCGAACACCTTCCAAACTTGCAATTCATGCCAATCACGCATGCAATGGCCATAATAACGTCTCCTAAACTGTTAAAGAATACATCAGCAGTTTACCTATGGCAGAATGTCGAATTAACTGACAATGATTTGACAGGATTGCTGCCGTAGTCTTCTTTTTTTCCCGTTGCTTGCCCCCATATTAAAGTCGAAGTGGACTCTACGGACATGTCCCATACACCATCCTACTCATACCTCAGCAATCCACAACACCAACATCTACGAACTCCCCTCGAACTAACCCGCCAACCAGCATGGCTAAAAGCAACCATCTAGAACATCGCAACTCAGTCCACCACCCCGCCTACAGAACTAACCCCCGGGCCATACATACGCTTCTTGTAAGGGTTTCTTTCCTTCACAATATCCCACTCACCCCCCTCCACGATCTATAATAGGTTAGAAGGACCAACACTTACTAGAAATTCTAGCCTCGCAAACAGAAATGCTTGTGGTAGACTTTTCTTATTTTGTTTTTTTATTTGATGTTACAGGCAGTATGATGCCGTTACGGTAACTTTGAAAATCTAAAGTAAGTGCCAATGACATTAACTAGCTAGCCTAGGAAATGAGGTGTGGCACAGTGAATTGCGTAAAATCTTGTTTGTTTTTATATGGATCCGAAGCCATTGATATTTCGTGCTCTGTAGTACGTAGGAAGCTACTCGTAAAGGTGGGTAGGCTGACTTGGGGGTAACTACAATTGTGGCCTGGCCTGGCATACGATAAGCACGTTGGACAGCATCAGCCGTCCAATATACGGTAGGTGGGGGTCCAAGGTTAGATATAGTAGGCTTCTATAGCAACGCTTAACTCGAAGAGTAGTATCAAGGAGCTGTGGATCCACAAAAGCTAGTCGCGACGGGTTTAGGGAGAGCGAAAGTTAGGAAAGGGAAAGCATAGCGTACTCGGGGGTAAGTAAATTGGAAGACTATTTCTACGACCCACACAGCCCCTATCAGAGGCAAGAGTCGCGTTTTCGGATTTTTTATGGACACACCCGAGTAGCTCAAAGTATTTTGGTTAGTTGTATGCCATATGCCTGTCTAGACTATGATCGGAAGTCTTGAGGAGATGAAGGATCCAGCAGAATAGAGCATGTGAGCCATTTAGGCCCCGCGAAGAACCACCCCCTACTCAGAAAGCAAAACCTCCATAAAGCCCAACCCAAAGCTTCTGTTTCAAGCGTCTTCCGCCACCGACCACGGCTGCTCGCAATACCAACAAGATAAAACTCGAGTGATAAACCAACTGAGTAGATTGATATCACAAAAGAAACCATCACATCCACCAAGGATAGGAAGGAAGTAAAAAAACACTTTAGTACAAATATTTGCTTTTTTGTTGTTTTCGAATAAACGGATTTTGCCCAATCCCCTCTGCTTATTCCCTTTTGGCCCACCGTATTTCTACCCTACTCTATAACCCCGCTCCCCGCTAATCCGTACCCCCTTCAATCCCTGACCATATGACGTTATAAAGCACGCGGTATATTGAAATGGAAAAAGCGATGGAAAAAAAACCTGGACTTTTTTTTTGCTTGATTTGAATTTTTTTAGTAGATGTTGGACCATTGCTTGAGCTGCTGGTTGGTACTCAGACGCTCAGTCCCAGGTCCTCGGCGTACGGCAGGATATATGTGTTGCCGACGGCGACGAATGTGGCCTTTGACTCGAGGAGCTTCTTACCAGCCTGTGAAAGTATCAAGGTTAGTTGGCCAGCAACCGGCATATAAAAAGGGTAACAAATCACGGAGGACATACAGCCTTGACTGTTTCAACAGTCACACTGTCCAGAGCCTTGACAACACCCTCAACCTGCGGCGCCTTTCCGCTAGCGATGGCAGTCTGTCCAACGGACTCCAAGCCAATGCTCCGGTCCTCTGCCGCGGCAAGGACATCAAACTTTGCGAGGGCAATGGCTCTCTCGACATCCTCGGGCTTAGCCTCTCCCAGGCTCCTGATAGCGCTCACAACGTTCTTTCCGGCCTGGGTCAGTGCAGACCCAGGGCCCTCAATGGTGACATACAAGAGGCCTGTATCAGTGTATGCGACGTGCTTGGCTACGGCAGCGGTGTGAGGGATATCCGAGACTGCCTGGGATAAGAGTGACATTCCGGTGTTCCATTTGATAGAGGCCTCTCCACCGAGCAAGTATGACAGAACGGTATACTCTACCTTGGGGGACGGAGCGCTAGCGCTGCCGGGGAAGGCAATGACTATGGCATCACCGTGAGGCGAGAAAAGGCGGTTCTCACCTCCGTAATATTTAGCGGGAGCCACAGCTGGACCAGTTCCAGAAGGGAGTTCCTTGAAGAACTCGGCTGTCCACTTCTCAAGATCCGGCTGCGGAGCACCGGAAGCAACAACTGCAATATTGCCCTTATTGTACACCTTTTTAGAGTACTCGGTAATACTCTTGTTAGTGAGGTATTTATTGGTTAGTGCTAAGCGGCTAGAGCCAAGTCCCCCGTGAAATGCGACGTTGTGCGCTGCCTCAAGAGCGAGGGCTGCTGGGGTATGGTGAAATTTATCGACTTCGAAGTTCATGGTGGAGGCGACTTGTTCGTTGAACTCGTAGGCTATTGACCCCGCAATCAGAAAATGTGGATAATAAATGGATAACCAAGTGCGAATTGAAAACAAACTGCATAATGTAGGGCAGCGTACCATTGTATTTGGTATGGATGAGAACATCGGCAAGTGCCTCGACGAAGTAGGGAAGATCATCCCGCAGAAATTTCGCACGGAGAACGATATTTTCTCGGGAGAGTGTAGAACCGAGGGCACCACCGAGTAATTCGGTTTCCCTCTGAAGACGGAGGGCAGATCGCCTTGAGTTCTGTTAATCAATTTCAAAGAGTCAGTTTCATAACTTCGAGTACACACAAACTGCGGGCGTGGTGGTTATCAAAATCGGACCACTTGGGGGGGGCTATACCTTAAATGCGAACTTTTCCAATCCGTGGGCCAACCCGGGAGCGGTCTCATATCGGCTTCCACCTCTCGCAACCACAGCTAAAGCTGTGGTTGGACCACCATCATCCCTTGATACAACCTTGATACCCGTTGATTCGTCGACGCTGTAATGGAAGGGATTGGAGACAGAAGCGGCAGCCAAGCCACGGCGGGAATGGGGAACGGCTCTTGCAAGCAATTGGGACGGACCCCGGCAGAGGGTGCTGCGGGCAAGCATTTGTCAAAGAACGCGGGAAGGTGACGGGAGTTTCTTGATGTTGGGGAAAGGAAACGAGATGGTAGAAGGTGGGTAGGTGTCAGTGGAGGTGGAAGAGATGAAGTTAAGAATCTCGAGGGATCTGAATCACGAAAGGGAAACAGAACGAATGAAGGCCACCGAATTGAAGATTTCCACCAAGTGGGGGGTAAGCAGAATCCTCTTCCCAGGCGTAGAGTTTGGCACATCTCGATGAAGGCTTGGCACAACGGTGGCTCTCTTGCGGAGCCGCCCTCCCAAAATTCGCGTTTGGCAAAAACTATTCGAATACGCAGTCCTCCCCCCACCAATACCAGAAAAAACAAAGCCCATGTTCACCAACCTCTCCCATCTATGACTCTTCACTCTACCGACTTATTTTACACTCCATAGTACCATTAACCTCCTTCATTTTTCAACTCCTTTTCAATACTTTCAATAATTAATGTCATGTCGCAGGTGATCATTCCATTCCCAGTTCCCCCTTTGTATTCAATCGATTTCCTCACTAGGGCCTCTTTTGTCCACTAACCCTTAATTCTCATAGAATGCAGCAGAGCTATGCGTCCTTTTAGTGAGAGATATCTACGGCGAGGTCTCTTCGGTTCGTTATATCCTTCACATCCCATTTACACTACTTCAGGCCATAGGACTGACTGACTGACCATGACTCGCACAGCGGGTGGTGTCTGTTCTTCTTGAGCTGGGCCGACTTTCTGTTACTCAACTAGTTGACCAACTCGAGCTTGATTCGAAGATAGTTATGGAAACCTTAGCAGTCCTCATTCAGCAACATCTAGTCGTCCACTTTTCCCATCTCGAAACCGGGCGGAAGGTAGTGTATTACGAGTGCGAATGGATCCAGGTTTATGAGCTCCTGCGCGCCGGTAGAATCATTCGGGTCGTCGAAGAACGGTTCGGTAGCAATGTATTTATTATACCACTCTACTGCACCATCCGTGACTGACAGGCTTTCTCCTCATCATAGGGCGCACTGATCGTCAGCAACCTGCTTCAATTGGGCCATGCTCGTGTCAGCGATTTCCTTACAGCCTATGGGACATCCACCAAAAAGTCCAAGGCAACGGTGAATACCAATGCCCCGGCAATTGAAGATGAGTTGTCTATTACTTCAGTGGACATCTTGAAATCAGTCATGGCGGACATGATGAAAGAGCGGTTTCTAGTCCAGGTCCAGGAGCATCATATGCACATTCGAACAGATACCCGAAACACCCTGCGAGCCCAATTGACATCTCAGCTGAGGAAGTCTCAACTCTCCGAGAATAAGTTGGGAAAGGAAGTAGATAGGCAAATGAAAATTAAAATGCAGGAACTAGCGGACGGAGATACTTCACAACATGCCGGCATGAAAAGAAAAGCTGCCCCTGCATCAAAACCAAAGTCGAAAAAACGCCAGAAAGTTTCAATCTATGACTTGATTGACCAAGAAGAAGAGGAGTGGGAAATCAATGTTAGTGGGCCTGGTCAGGGTATGAGCTCAGAATACAAACGCTGACCTGCTCTCTTTGGGGCCAATAGGAAAACATTGTTCTTCGAATAAATTACGAGAAATTCTTGGTTCTATTCCGAAATGCCGAACTAGTTTCTCTGGCTGAAAGTCGACACGGAAAGGTCAGCTCTCGGGTGTACGCCGAATTTCTGAAACGGCTTGAAGAGAAATACTTTCGATGCCGTGAACCATATTCTGGCGATGATGACGAAGAGGACGACCCTAAAAAAAGTAGGTTATAAATATCTCTACCTATGACTCCAGAGTTGCGACTTAAAAAAAACACCAGTTCTGATTTCTTGGCAGGAATCAAGCTTAGTGTCCTTGAGCTATCGAAAACGTTTAGCAAAGATATCGACTTGGAAAATTCGATTGTAGCTGCTCCCCGGCCATCTAAGACGAAAGCGAGGAAACGAAGTTATTCCGATGGCGAGGATGAAGACGAGTCTCGCCCCAATGGCTACGGGAAAAAGGTCAATAGAAAAAACAAACGTCGAAAAGGCAACAGTGGAGATGACGATGATGATGATGATGATGATGACAATGATATTTCAGACCTTGAAGAACTGTACGATGACGAGGAGGAAGGAATTGACGCCGAGAACCGAAGAAAGAAGATTCGCATGGAATTACTAAAGCAACACATGCAACTTCTCGCAGAAGACTCTTGGAAGTTTGTCCGATTAGAAAGCAACCGCGGTTTTGGTGAATGGAGCGTCAATTACAAGGAGCTGGGTAAGCTCATGAGGCATATCGAACTAGAGAAGGTGGTAGAAGAAACATTCGGGGAAATGGGCTTAAGGTTGCTCCGGATCATCAAGGATAAAGGGAAATTAGAGGAGAAGCAAGTTCGTCTCGTTCCATTCCTTGAAGCTTGTTTCTAGCGCTCATAAATTTCTCCCAGATTGCCAGCATCGCCCTCCTCAAGCAAAAGGAAATCCGCTCAATCCTCACAGGGCTCCAAGAAAATGGCTACCTCCACCTTCAGGAAGTCCCCAAAACAAGCATCCCCCAGATCTCAAGGACATACTTCCTCTGGTTTCACGACCCAGACCGCGCGATCCAATCTCTCATTACAGACACCTACAAGGCCATGTCGAGAGCCATCCAACGTACAAACGTCGAACGAGCCAAGCGCTCTTCACTGCTGGAAAAATGGGAACGCTCAGATGTGCAAGCGAACGTGGAAGAATACCTTACCACGTCAGAGAAGCGCGAGTTAGAGATTTGGTTATCAAGGGAGGAGAAACTCCTGGGCCAATTGATGAGACTGGATAGAACGATGATGATATTGAGAGACTTTTAGATACGAAAGATTCCTCTTATTATAATTGCAGTGCGCCAGTGAACAAAAAATCTGATACAAGAGCGGGGTATTGATGTGGGATGAGGAGCAAGTCGAGAAGGGGGCGATTAATAGTGCCGCTATATCTGTATTATATCACAGCCTTCAACTAGATTACCGTACTACATTCGGATAATAATCATTCACCAAACAAAGGCTGTTGCCCGAGAATTTTGAACCTGCCCGAGCACAAGAGCTTGTACTCATGCAGTACAGTGATCCCCCACGCTTCCACCCAACACAATACTAAGAACCAGGAGTCCTCGAGAAACTTTATTAGAATGCCATAAGCCGTAAATGCGGACTTTCGCTTCATCTACAGTACCGGCATCCGCCCATTCCCCACATCCCCCCGAGCAACCGTGCCGCACACAATCCCAGAAACCGAAAAAATTAAAAAAATTAAAAAAATAAGAAAAAATTAGGTTAAGGCCCCAGGCGAGCGGATGATACTATATCACGGTTGGCCGGACCTACCCAACTTAGCCTAACCAAACTCCAATCCAACATGAGGTGGAAAATCCCGTTCCATCAATCAATCACGAAAGCTACCGGTACCAGTGTGAGGACCCGGCAAATGGTAGGTATCCACCTGCATCCGCTTGTGATAAGAAACTGAGCGAGTGATATATGCCCCTTTTCTCCGTTCTTACGCGCTAGCGAGTACAGCACCGGTGGAGTGGCCAAAGGCTGAATCATCCCAGCTCGCGAGGAGGGAGGGGGGCATTGTACCGGTACTTCCGACAGGAGGATACCGGTAGGGCAAGATACAGTATGAGGAAAGGAGTGAATTTATTCCAACATTTGAAGAAAGTATACAAAGGAAGGAAGAAAGGAAGGAAGGAAGGAAAGGGGAGATGATAATGTAATGTGAACCTCCTTCTGTATAATACTTATTGCTCGTGAATATCGTGCAGCGCAGTGGTTTATCCCAAGCTAAAAAGTAGCTGAAAACAAGGATTCAAGTTCACAGTGCTGTATCTGAGCGCTAATACTGCCCTCACACAAAATATATATTCCCCTGCTTCCAGGCACAGTACTGTACGAGTACAAGTACGTGTACTCGTGCTCCTAGCCTGTGATAACCAAGTAGAGTACCGTAATGGTACCGTACCCCCTGCAGGAGGGAGCAGGGCATTGTATCAAGTATACCACGCCCGATATTACGAGTACCTTTTTTCCATCCTTCATTAACCTATCGTACTGCATTATCTGGCGCAGAAGGGAGAGGAAGGGAGGGGGATAAGCCTATTACCAGTAATATCGTTGCCGGTAGATAGAATCCAGAATAATTGGACCGCGTGCTACGGGATGATGCCTTGTTCGGGTTAGTTACTCTTTATGGTTAAGGTCTAGTCCAGTACTGTACTGTATGATATTACATATCATACTAGGAACTTTTGGACCACGGCTACGAGTTCATATGATAGTATCACAGGTCGAAATATCTATCATAAGCAAGCAAGCGGCAAAGTGTGAAACCTATTTCGCAATTGTCCTAAATTCGGAGCATACTGTATGATAGGTGGGGGAGGTTTAAATCTGGTAACATAATATAGAAAGCTGAAAGTCAGGACAATAATAATAATATTATTGTTATGGTGTTTTTATTGTTATTGCAATTTTTACTCGTTGACACACGAAGGATTAATGAGAATAAAGTCTTATTTGAACTTACCGGACTCCAATTACTACTAGTAGCGCATGACGGGTTTCTTGCCAGAAAATGTCCAGGATTTCGATACCAGTACGGTAAAACCCCCCCCATCCCCACTCTCCCCGCCAGTTTAGTACCGTATACCGTTATTCGGGACAAGAGACAAAAGCCCCCGCCCTCCCCGCAGGGAAGGATTAGCGTTTCCTGATATATAAGGTCGGCCTACCAGATCCGTTGAGGTCTGGTTAACTGGTATTCGCAATTCTGTTGACCTGCTCTCTCGGATCACTCGCTGAACCGGAGGATTTCTTCTGGTTTTGACTATCCGGGGTAATGATACTTGACAAAACAGATATTATAATTATGTGCAATTTATATAATCACAATCACAAAATTATAGAATAACCGATAAAATGACAAATAAATCACCCTTTCCGCCACCATCCATCTCTCTAATTTTTATCTCTACAGCTTAAACACGGCGCAGTGCGATAAATGTCAATGTTATACTCCTAGCCCATCCAAACAAAGCAAACAGGATTATAGTAGATTTAAGATATACAAGAATTGATATATATGTATACGGATGTGAAAGAATTTCCCAGAAAGCCTTGTTTTTTGTTTTTGACCAGTGAGCGCTTCCACCTCATCTCTTCGCTTTCTTTCCGTCAATGCACTGTCAAAGGGCTATCTTGGCCCGGGCCAATCGAAGAGAGAAAGAAAAGCGAGAATCAAAAGAGAAAGAACACCCGAATCATTTATTCCCCCATTCCGACTAGTCAACCGCGTTAATGCTGCGACTTACTGTGACTTAGGAGGCAGAACATTGGCTACGAATTGCCCAATAACGTTTCCGGTATCGTACTCGCAAGTGAGGAAGTCCCCAGGTGTACCATTAGCTCCATTGCAGGTCTTGAGAGCACAGCCGACCTTTGTAGCGGCTTTCCAGACCATTTGTGTAAAGTGGCCAGTTGCAGACTACACACACATCCATCATTAGCATCACTCATCGTATTGTGTAATATATCATAGGTGGGATGGAACGCATACGCTAAATTGACCAGCAGCATAATCATACTGGGTGTTCTCATCATACCATGCCTGAATAGCAGCTGCGGGAGTGGGATACCCAGCGGCAAGGTTCTCGCCATAGGGACCACCAGAGTGCTTGAACACGCAGGGCTCGCAAACGCCCCCTGCGAATGAGGCCATGGTTGCATCGTAGGTTAGCGGCGGGACACCATGGCGGGCTCGCCTGTCATTGTGCGCAGACAGGACTTGAGCTTCGAAAGAGTCGTCGCTTGGAGCCGGGGTGCCTGGGGCCGGGGCGGCGGAACTAGTTGGCACGGGAGCAGCAGAGGAGGTGGTTGATGCAGGGGGCGGTGGTGGAGTAGTGGTTGATGGGATAGAAGTGGGAATAGGAGTCTCAATAGGGGGAGTGACGACCGAGGGAGGAGTGACGACCGAGGTTGGCACTGGCTCAACGGCGGGTGAAGAGGAAGGGCGGGGACGACGGGACTTGGTGAAAGTGAAGTATTTGGTATATCCGTCTGCCGCTGGCGCATTGTAGTCGTTTACTTGAACAGGCCCGGCGGGCGTCGGCGAAGGTGAAGGTGAAGGGTCTGCGGTCACATATTGCGTTGTGCTATATTATCCAATTGATATCAAATAAGTCACCGATATTCCACGATCTAAGGGAGAAAAGGAGTGATCAAAGGTGAGCATACAGAATAGTAGTACATTCAGTAACTATCTCAACGACATCATCCCTCTTCTGGTTTCCACCGTGGAGAGGAGATGCAAGTGTGCTGGCTGCGAGAGCAGAAAGAATTGTGGTATAAACAACACGCATTTTGGAGGTATTAGGCACAGCCTTGAAAAGGTATATATAAAGGTTTATCGTGAAGTTGCTCCTGACAAAGTTGGGATTGACGGCAAGCAGTCGTAAATAATAAAATCGGGACCTTGTTATTATTATTGAAACTGTTGGCGATAAAAGCTCTGCCTTTATAAAAGGTACAGGAACACTCGACTTGAAACCTGATATTCAGCCCTTAAAAAAACCAAGTTAAGGTTTTTATATATATATAGATGAAAGGGAAATGGTGCAAAGGCAGGGGAATTCAAAGAAATATGTTGGAGGAAATAAAGTGTGTGGGTAAAGACAGACCGGCAACTTCGAAAGCAACTTAAGGAGTGATTGCGTTCAAGAAGTCACGAGAATAGTAAGACAAAAACGAGTTCAACGTTTGTCGTGGTGAATAGAAAGGAAGTGTTTGCAGAGAGGGGGTGGTAGGCGCGATATATAGAATTCGGGCGGTTGATGAGACTCCCCTGGCATGGTTAAGGCACAAATTGCCGGACTAGACGGGCAAGACACATAGAGAATTAGACATGGATTACCACAACCCGCTTCTTAGTTTGTTTTTTTGCAGTCTAACCGTGGGGACTGGGTTTGACTTGGACTGTCCTCCAAAGGGTAAACCAATCTCCTGCCTGGAAATCAGTTCGCATGCCGCAGCAGCTTCCTCGCCCACCAGCGGCGAGATCCTTTTCCGCTCTGTGGTGAGAAAGGGAGAAAAGTGGCTACTAGGGGTAGGGGTGAAGTATTGGGACAAGCAGGGGGGCGTGATGTCTGTGCAAATTACTTGAAGTGGGATTGAAGATATCAATTTGAGTAATTTGCACAGACATTGAACCCCCCTGTTTGTCCCAATACTTCACCCCTCACCCGGGTACAGTAGAGTGGTGTTTGAAGGGGTTCGATTCCAGGGATCCAGAAGTGTGTGACCGCCCTCATGGACTCAATCTGTATTGTTCAATTGGTGTGTGAGCCCGAGCGTTTTTTCCCATGCTCATTGTGAAACAGCGATTAGATAAAGGAGGGAAGACATTTCAAGAGCACCGTACCGCACAGCACTTGGAGGAAATGTCTACTGTTTTGGGGGGGAGCTTGTGCGGTTGACCTTGGTAGGGTTACTAGGGTACCGCCACGGTATTGTGCGCTACAGCTTAACTTTATGTCATATAGCAACTTTTGTGTGTTCAGCCCCTGCCAATAATGTTATGGTATGAAAAGGAGTTAGAAAAAGGTCTACTGGCAGGTAATACTCGAGTACAAGCAGACCAAACAATCTTGAATCCGGAACCAGAGACAAAGAGATGTGCAATGGCTTTTTGCCAAATATCACACAAGCATTGTACTGGGCATTCATATTTTCACATTCTCGCAAAACTCAGAAGCTCCCTTGCTATTGTACTCGTACTTGCTCTGTGGTCAATAGGCCTGATCCTAGTCTGGGATGCTTGTGCTCGTTGCTGCAGGTGTGCCTGAGATTGCCCAGACTTGGCCATCGGATCCTGTAACTTGTGCTACCCTCCTTCAGGAACCGTACCTGACGATCCTGATCCAGGCTAATGTATATCACTCGACTCGGGTCGTCAAGCTCGAGTAATCAACCAACCAGGAGCGAGTGAGGCAAGAACCTGCTCCCGAAATTCCTCCTCAGCAACATGGTTCCGAGAGATGAAATCCGGAGCCAAAAGGGAAAAGCGGGGAAAAGAATTAAACGTCAGTGAGAACAAAATCAAAATTGACGAGCCAAACTAACAAAATCGCCCAAACTGACCGGTTGATTGCTCATGATCGAGCATATGGAGGGTAGTATTATGTGGTGCTACACTGCACGAGTACTAGTACGATGTCCATGGCCCCTCCCCTTCGCTACGAGCAGGCCTGTTTTCACATGAGTTGCGTGCATCTTTAAGTTGTGATTGCTGGACAACGTGACAATTACCGTGCTGGAGCACAATAACAAGAACCAAATCCCCGCATCGCCATTTACAAGTACCATTCATCCCGTATCACGTCACAAACGCTTAAAAACAGGGTCTTTGGTCTTCCTTGAGCTCACCACCTCCCCACGTCCTCATATTCCTTCTTCCCTCTTTCCTCTTTCTACTAACATTATCATAAAGAAAAATTTACCCACAATCCCCCCCTCCTTCCCCTCCCTTCCAATCCAGAAGGGCAAGAACGAATAATCCAATTCATTACCTGGTATGATACCTTCCCACTCTCCACCCCGCCCTACCGAAGTTCACCTCGTACAACAACAACAGCAAAAAGTAGAAGAGATGGTGCTGTACGGTACAGTAGAAGTGCTCGGATACAGTAAATAATAAATAAGCAATGGCAACATGGAATTTCAGCGACTGCTTACGAGGCCACCCGAATCTCCCCCTTCCGCACCTTCCGAGCACGAGTATCTAATATGTACTGTAATGCTGTAGTATTGGTACAATAGGGGGGATGCGTACTCGAACGGTACTCTGGCCGATTGAAAAAATTGGCAGGCCAGGGCACAGCGAGAAAAGCCTCATTAAATTTGTTTGAAGCAGTTGTCATTTCCCGATTCCTGGGGGCGGGCAAGAGTACTCACTATCTCTGCCGCCCCTTCGTAAGTCGACCTTTCCAATGCAATGCCAGTGCACTTGGCAGCAAACCTCTCGGATACAGCTTACGGCAAAACAAAAAATTTGGGAAGACCAAAGACAAATGCTATGAATTGATTTTTTTTTTTTCTTAGCTAGAAAAGATTTCTGTGTGTTTGTTTGGCTTTGCTCAAATTGTTGTGTTTTGGGTGGTCCTATGAGAAGAACTCTAAGGAAATCGCTAAAAAAAAACCTTCGCCCTGCTTAGTTCGGCTTCGAAAGCTGTGGAAAGAATATGTAAGAAATGTATTGAAGCCTTGAGTTATTTTTGGTAAGTTATTTGGGGAATGAGGAGAGTGCTGAATATTTTTCTGTTCCTTGCTGTCAGCTGTGCGCAATATATCAGATGGTAAGTCCTAGCTTAGGGTAGCATCCGAAAAGCATACGCAACAATACGGTATTGAAAGTGTCTTCTCTCCACTCGCTTACCTGTCGAGCTGAGGAAGAAGGAAGTGGGGAATCAATCCATGAGGATACAAGCTCTCCTTCCTTCCTTCCTTCCTTCTGCCGGTACCTTCCTTTCTGTGCTGTTCTTTTTATTATATCCCTTCCATCTGATTCGTAACCGTGGTTGTTGGCATATGGTGGATCCTGACAGCCAGCTTTCTTTAATTGTTGGCGACAGGTACTCAATTCGATACCTCAACCTAGCTCTTGTTTGTTTCGGCCTTCATTCTTATTATCTGTTTCGGGAGGGCCATTGATTTCCTTTTTCCCCCCTCACGACGCCACGGTAATGGCTGCGATTGCTTCTAGAAAGTGCGGCCCTTGTCACTGCGAGAGAGATAGAGTTCATGGCCAGAAGGAGGAAAGTGGACTGTGGGAGATTGCGTTTGAGGGGAAAAAATTAAATAAAAAAATCCCCGATAATTCTACTCTTCCCGCTTCCCTTCGCTTAGGGGAAGACTAGAAGAGTTCTGGACGTATTTACTTTGTGGCGAAACAGGGCTTGCGCGGCAGGCTGCATTGCATGGCGTGCTCTATTTGAGTGCCGGTACACTGATTGAGGTTTGTTTATTTGGCGTATTTACTTGTATCCTGTTTTCATCTTCATTTTCGGCTTTTGTTTAATTCCTGCCCAATTTTTTCCCCTCGATATGTTGCCTTCTTTGATGGATTTGTTCGGAATTTAGGAGGGTTTCTTCTTCCTTTCCCTATCCCCCTTTCGTGCTGGAGTCGGGGGGGTGGTGCTCGGATGCGGAGGAATTAACTTTATGGCTAAGATTTGGAAACTTTGACTGCCTGCCGAGTCTATGGGTATGGTGGTTGTTTGTATTTCCGGGTCTTGGGAGTGTCTCCGTATGTCACTGCCAATGCCCATGGCGATATACCAACACAAGAACAAGATTATTATTTTTCAAATTATGGCTTGGAGATGTATCCGAGTGCGGTACACTGCGGTACAGGATGGTGTCTTGGCACACGAGTATGGCACGGAGGCCTGTCTAGATATGCATATGGTTCTATATAACTAAGGGGTTTAGCAGTGGAGTCAAAAGACTTGTCGTCGTCATCTCCTCTGCTTTGCCCCCCTTCCTCTACATCCCCGTTTACAATATGCCATTCCACCTTTCGCTCAAAGCTCACCAGTTCACCAGGTTCACCTATGAAACGATGCCGGTGAAGACTAAGGCTGCCACCCCTACCATTCCCGTTCCCCCAACCAAGTACGCTGTCTGCCTTCCGGCCCACCAGTACAGAGTGCCTGCATAACATTAATATCAGTTATCGAAACAATAGGCCAGCGGAATCTTGAATACGGGGTAGACTTACAAAACAGGATCGGGCCAGTAGCTCTTCCGATCTGGCCTATCAATTGGTTTGTGTTGATTAGCGCCATTCCGTCGTTAAACAATTGGCGAAACGGGGAAGCAAAACAAACTTACCAGCAGATCTAAAACCACCAAGTGCCCTTCCTCTGTTCTTCTCGGGAGTTTTGAAACTGACCAGCGCTGTCAGGCTAGTCACTACGCAGGCACTAGTTACCGCGAGGAATGCTGCAGCTACGTATAGCTGTAACTGAGTGTTGACTCTACTGAGAAGGAAGAAGCTGATACCAGCACTTGCTAGCCCGGTCTTTACAACTACAATTGGTGGGTACCTCCTAACAAACGTACCCTGAAGAACCGAGGCTAGAAGGCCAACAAATCCGAGAAGCTTGCCAGAATCTGCGGAAGTGTAATTGAACAAGTCAAAGGTCATGAATGGTAGAGAGAACTCCATTCCGGAGAATATGAGGAGAAACAAGAAATGGGTAAGGTTCAGGAGAACAATGCTTGATCCCTCTGGTGACCCCTCTATCTTCTTTTTATCCTCGGCCTTTTCAGATTCATTCTCCCGCTTCAATTGCATGTCAACTTTACTGGGCTCTTCATCTGGAGGGCGGGTCTCTGGAAGCTTCCAGTACAGAAATGCCGTCTCTGCTACTAAGAGTACCAAAGAGAACACAGCTGCGGCAGCAAAAGGGTTCTCCAACGAGATTGTCTTGGAGGCAAGGAAAGCTCCCAGCATAGGTCCGAAGGTAAAGGCAATCGAAAATGCAGCCCCCACCAGTGCCAGAGTTGCACCACGGGTTTCCGGGGTGGAGACGTCGGTGGCAATAGCAATGGCCAGCTGTACATTCCCCTCTGATAGACCACCAACTACACGAGAAGCCAGGAATGTTGGAAAATCTGTCGCGATGACCCAAAGTAGAACGGAGACTATATTTCCAATCATGGAATACAATAGAGCTGTTCGGCGCCTGAAATTAAATATATAAATATTAGTATTATATAGTATTATACACGCCGCAAACCAACTGGAGGCATGGATAGAACAGTTTACCCATAACGGTCACTGAGAGCACCCAGGAATGGACTCGAGATTGCTTGGAGAAACGAGAATAAAGACCCAAGAGCTCCACCAAGCAGGACCACATCGAAGCGCGAGGAGATTGGCCGGTGGAATGAGGCTTTGAAAGCATTTAGGGTGGCGAAAATAGACTCAAGAACTACGTTATCGGGCTGCGCGCGGTAGAAGGCGAGTAGTCTTGGAAATAGCGGTAAAATTAAAGTAAATGAGAGCTAAACACGTTAGTATAAAAGGTTCCTATCGATAAATGGACGCAGCATGACGTACAAATCCACACTGGGAGAGGGGGGGACGAGGCTTACCAAATCGAATATTAATGATATGAAGAGGATTTTGATGATTGACTTTGCGTACGTAGGTGTCGGCGGCGCCATAGCTGGAGTTGAAAGACTGAACCACGACTTATGCGATGCAGAACGAGGGTGACAAGGTAAAGAGTGCTTGGGTATGGAGAAACGAAATAGATATCAGGCCAGCTGTAGAGAGGACAGGTATCGGGAGTTTGGGTTGGATTTTTTGAATAAGCAAAAAAAAAAGAAACGGTGCTGGAAAATACCCCTGTTTAACCGCCCTCTTCATCGTGTGGCGCTAAGCTGAGTGAGACTCGTGAATGTGGCTGTTAGGAGTACTGGTAGCATCATTGTATCTCACTCATTTTGAGACCCGAAGCAGGAAAGCCACGTGATTTGTTCAATCTGATACCATATCCTTGATCTGTCTAATCAATCTAATCTTGCCAAAGATAAACCCACAAAGATTAGAAATTCATCTGACTCGCGGCAGCAACCAATACCGCCCGCAATCCAAGGGTCCCGCCCGCTACCTCGGCTGTTTCCCGGTGTCAGAAGTGAAACCCTCACCCGCGGGCCCATGATCACATTCTCCGGGGCCTCCACCTTCCCCGTCGACGCTTCATAACCACATGTTCTCCTGTTTATTTTTGCCTCGCCTCTTCTAACTCTGGGTTGTTTCTGCTTTTATTTCACTCTTTCTCACAAGTTCTCGTGTGCCTACCAAGCCTCTCAAAACAGACAAGCTGCTGCCATAGGATATAGAAGAAATGTCTTCCGCTCCGAGCGATAATGTACGATCTCCTACTTGCCCTCATGGAACAACAGAGCTTAATGTTTCTATAGGTTCTTCACGCCATTGCTGGCGCTGGTAAGGGCTGTCGTTCGTCGCAGTGCAACAAATAACTGATATGACTCGGTGTAGGCGGTGGAGTTCTGTCTATGGTTTTGACCTACCCGCTGATCACCCTCTCGACCCGCTCGCAAGTCGAATCTAAACGCGCACACTCTACCGTCCTAGACGCTACTCGCCGTATTATCCAGCGCGAGGGGATTTCAGGTCTATACGCCGGTCTCGATAGCGCTGTTTTTGGGATCAGCGTTACGAACTTTGTCTACTATTACTGTTTGTCTCGCTACATAACTACTCACTCGGAATTTTAGCTAATTTACGGGGCAGGGTACGAATGGAGCAGAGCCACTTTCGAAAAAGCTGCTCTCAAGGCTGGAAGGTCTAGAGCTAAGCTCACGACTTTGGAGGCGATGGCTGCTGGAGCACTCGCGGGTACCACCCCTTCATCGCCGGTCACCTCCGCCGATGAACTAACAAAGTTCAGGTTCCGCAACGGTCTTAATGACAAACCCTATCTGGGTGGTAAATACCCGTATGACCGCTCGCAAGCGTGCTACTGCCCCGATTGGCGAGAAAGCTGCCCCGCCCTCCTCGTCTGGCGGCCTGCCTACCCTCCAAGACCCCACTGGGCAAGCACTTGCCAAAGCCCCCTCTACTGTCTCCACTATCCGTCAGCTTTTCCGTGAAGGGGGGATTGGCCAGTTCTTTGCCGGGGTAATTCCTGCGTTGGTGTTAGTCATCAACCCCATCCTGCAATACACTATTTTCGAGCAATTGAAGAATATGCTCGAGAGGCGTAAGAAGCGATCTGTTACTCCTCGGGATGCCTTCTTCTTGGGCGCACTGGGGAAATTGGTTGCTACCGCCTTAACTTACCCTTATAGTAAGTTCCATGAAGACGTGATAGGATGGGCACTAACGATAGGATAGTCACCGTCAAGTCCAGGATGCACGTGGCAGAGAAGGGCGAGAAGAAGCGCTCCGTGTTTGAGTCGCTTCGCAAGATCGTCAAGGAGGAGGGCTGGGCTGGTCTTTACGGTGGTATTGGGCCGAAGCTTGTCCAGAGTGTTCTCACTGCGGCATTCCTGTTCGCTTTCAAGGACGCTCTTTACGCATTCACCGCCACCACCCTTGCTAACCGGAGAGCTGCTGCTAAGCTCAAGGCTGCTTAAGGGGGGAGACTTAGAATAATACCAACCCCTTATCTTTTTTCTCTTTCCGCAGACGAGTGAGAGTGTATGATTACAGGAGCTGAGAGTACGCGGTATCTGTGCCGTACATAAAAGAGCTGAAGTGTTTTAACCTACCATTCCAAGGGATTTTTTTCTTCCTTTTCGTTGCTGTGGAAGTCGTCTCTATATCATTAGTTGAAATAGAACCAACTCAACTCGCGCCCGCTGATCTTGGTTCTTGTGAGCCCGAAAAGCAGGCACAGGAGCGCCAGGGTTAGCAAGCGCCGTACCGGCGCAATACGAGCACGGTCACTTCGTGGTCTAATCTAATGTATTATACCGTGCCTCTTACATCTACTCGTATCAACTTACCCCGCTCATAAATACCATAATCCACCCCCGATCAGCAAAATAGCGGTAGATGCAGCGAAGCACACCGGAATGTATGAGTACAGTAATACCATAACACCAATAGTTATTCATCATCGCTTCCCGTGCTTGGCACCCACGTTACACGACCCCCCATCCATCTATCGACCCATCAAACGATAGGATGAGATGCAAGCGATGGAACTAATATTTTTCTACCGGGTGTGGTTCCCGAAATCAGCAACCGGTCGACAGAAGAATATGTAGGCTGGAGCGCTTGGGATACTTTTGAGAGCGCGGGTTGTTGGTGTGCTGCTGGAGTGTTGGAAGAAAGCAATATCAATTCCAACTGGGGCTCAGCCTCTTCACTTGAATTGACTCGATTTCGCAGTACTCGTACTATGCAGTGCCGGTACATAAGGTGCACCTGTACGAATAGTAATTGCTTTGTCTGGTTGACTTGTCTATCTGCTTGGATGAGGGAATGATGTGCAGTAGCTGGGCTTACACTCCTCCACCACCTTGGCCTTTCTTTGCCCTGCTTTACTTTTTTCTGGCCTCCTTCCTTTCTTTCTTTCTTTGAGCTTCGATTTTAGAGTGCGAGTGTTACCTTCAAGCGGGGGCTAATTCCTCCATCCTATATACTTCCACACCCGCGCCCCCCCTTCACACCCCTTTTTATATTTGTGCTGGATTTCGTCTGAAGAGCACATTCAACCTTACAGCTACCGACCTCCTTGCCCGAAGACCCTCACCCATCCTTCACTCCCCTGAATCTGCTGTAGAGTCCCAGGCTTACCGCACAGGTTCGTAAAGCTTAACTTATAGCGGGGACATTTTATTGCGTTACGTGCGTGTGGAGCTTATCGTTATCGCTTCCGCCCACCGTTTTGATTCACCCATTGGGGTTACCGTACGCACGGAGTCCCTTACCACTGCTGCCGCCCCGCCTTCAGCCTCACTTACTCCCTCTCTTCCTCTCTGGGCAATTAAAGAGCTGCATACAAACGTTTATCGCTCGATCGTACGCCTTTGATTTACACTTTTTTTTTCTTCTGGAGAACAAAATAAAGTCATGGCTTCCAAGAGCATTGCGAAGCCCGTGGCTTTGCCAACGCCGATTTCTGCCTCGTCGGGGAGCAAGGCTTCGCCCTCTGTTGCTGTTGGTAAAGGTGGTGGGGCAGGCAGTGGGTGTGCGGAGGATGAAGCTTCGGAGGGAGCTTCTGGGGCCAAGGATAAGTTGGAATTGAAACCTCATCAGTTGTTGAGGAGTCAGAGTCCTTATGTAAGTTTGGAATCTCCCTTTTCTTTCTTGCCCCTATATTGTGGCTGTTTGAAGGAAGCGGGGGGGTGATTTTGTGGTGCATTTTCTAGGTTCGTGGACATGCGCATAATCTGGTTCGGTGGCAGCTGTGGAATGAGGAGACGCTGGAGCTTGCAAAGAAGAATAACAGGATTGTGTTTGTTAGTATTGGATATGCAGCTTGTCATTGTGAGTATGCGAATGTGTTCTGGAGGGGTGGGGCGTTTGCTCTTGCAGCTAACAGGGCTTTGCCGATCAGGGTGTCATGTAAGTCGGGCCGCACCGTCCAATCAATTGGGACCACCCAAAGGGGTTATATCTTCACAGGGAATAGATTGCCTTATTGACTGCCTTTTTGTTTTCGTTAGGTTATGGAACGCGAGAGCTTCGAAAACGAGGAGATCGCTAGGGTCTTGAACGAGAACTTCATCCCCATAAAGATTGACAGGTACCTACTCTCGTTATCTCGTAGGGCTGACAAAGTCTAACATAGCCGGGTAGAGAGGAGAGGTCGGACATCGATCGTATCTATATGAACTTTGTGAGTTTCAGTAATTGCCTAAGAGACTGTGCTTTGTTGACCTGGATCTAGGTACAAGCAACAACAGGATCAGGGTTAGGCTGCCGCAAAACTCCTCATTTTATCACTAATCTGACGTATTTCCTAGTGGTTGGCCTCTCAATGTCTTCCTCACTCCAGATCTCCAACCGGTATTCGGTGGAACATACTGGCCAGGCCCAAGTGCAGTCGGCGGGATGAAAGACCAGCTTGGGTTTTTGGAAGTGCTTGGGAAGATCGCAAACGTATGGAAGGAACAGCACGAACGATGTGTGGCATCTGCGTCCGATATCCTGAACCAATTGAAGGAATTTGCAGACGAAGGTCTTAAGGGAACAGGAGGTGAGCCAGGTGATGGGCTAGAGTTGGACTTACTTGAAGAAGCCTACCAGCACTTTATGGCGCGCTATGACCCACTATATGGTGGGTTTGGAAGTAGGTTGCTCTATCCAGTTTACCGGGTTTGATGCTAAAGACTCTGGCATTTAGATGCACCCAAATTCCCCACTCCAGTTAACCTGGCCTTCTTGTTGCGTCTGGGAACATTCCCTGCAACTGTTCAAGACATTGTCGGCGAAATGGAGTGCGAGAATGCAAAGTCGATGGTTGTTGCTACACTTCAGGTAGTCTATATCTGTCCTTCAGGAGGCTTCTAAGAAGCTAAAATGCCCTTCAATTCGCATAGAGCATGGCGAAAGGTGGGATACATGATCATATAGGCCACGGGTTTTCTCGGTACTCGGTCACTGCAAATTGGAGCCTTCCCCACTTTGAGAAAATGCTCTACGACCAAGCACAGCTTCTCAGCATTTATATCGATGCTTGGCTAGTAACGAAGTCGCCGGAAATGCTCGAGGCGGCGAATGATATTGCAGAGTATATGTGCTTGGATGCATTGAAAAGCCCAGACGGCGGTTTCTATTCATCGGAGGATGCGGACTCACTTTATAGGAAAGCAGACACTGAGAAGCGAGGTTTGTACTCCCACGTAGTTTTTTTTTTGCATAGATACCTAACAAGTTATGAAGAGGGGGCATTCTATGTCTGGACAAGAAAAGAGTTTGATGTTATACTTGGGGAACAGGAGGCGTCGATTTGCGCCAGGTATTGGAATGTGCACAGAGACGGCAATGTCGATCCAGTCAATGACCCACACGATGAATTTATAGCTCAGGTAGGTCTACGTTTTGATGGAGTGTCGGAGAGTGTGAACTGATAGGTCCTTTTAGAATGTACTATCAATCGCTTCAACGCCCGAGAGATTGAGCAAAATGTATGGCATGAGTGCCGAGAGAATCACCAACATTATTAGCTCTGCTCGTCAAAAGCTCCTTCAACATCGTTTGAAGGAAAGGCCTCGACCAAACCTCGATGATAAGATCATTACAAGTTGGAACGGGTTAGCAATTGCTGGATTGGCCAAAGCTGCTGGTGTTCTAGAGTCAACAGATCCTCGCAGAGCCCAATTGTATAAAAAGAATGCGGAGGAGGCAATATCTTTTATACGGAAGAACTTGTATGATGAGAAGACAGGAATTCTGAAGAGAGTTTATAGGGAGGGCCCAGGGGAAACCGACGGATTTGCTGATGATTATGCATTCTTGATATCTGGATTGCTGTGCATGTAAGTGCTCCTTAGCAAGTTATTATTCGGTCTTTCTGACATGGACATAACAGGTACGAAGCGACGTTCGATGTCGAGTATTTGCAATGGGCCGATGCGTTGCAGCAGAAGCAGATTGACATCTTCTGGGATGCCGAGAATGGGGGATTCTTTTCAACTTCTGAAGGGGCTTCTGACTTGATCTTGAGATTAAAAGATGGTGAGCTCTGAGTTAGTATTTTGTCGCGAGCCATTGCTGACGATTGCCTAGGTCTTGACTCACAAGAACCCTCGACAAATGGAGTATCCGCAAACAACTTGTTCCGACTAGGAACCCTACTTGGTGATTCAAAATTAGAGGAATACGCTCAGCAAACATGCTCCGCATTTTCCACAGAACTACTCCAACATCCATTCTTGTTCTCTTCTCTCATGCCCGCCATTGTGGCGTCAAACTTGGGAATGCGCTCAGTCGTACTTGCTGGGGATCCCAAGGATCCTACTATAGAAAAACACCTCAAGAGACTTCGATCAAAGCTTCTTACTAACACTACGCTCGTGCAGCTCGATCCGGCCAGGAGAGATTCGCTGGAGTGGTTGCTGAACAGAAATGACCTTCACAAGGAACTGCTAAAAGTTGCCACCAAAGACGACGGAAAGCCGGTTGTTCAAGTATGCGAGGGAACAAAATGCTTAGATGCCTTTTATATGGGTGATATTGAGAGTGTGCTTGAGGAACTGGGTTAAAACTTATTACCTTTTAACATTTCTTTTCTCCTCCATCACTTGTATCCTCTGCTTTAATAAGCACGGCCCTTATTTTTAAATCCTCTTGTGCGTTGAAGGTGTTTAATACTTTTTATTAGTTGTTCGCAGGGCTTTTTTTTCCTTTATCTCGTTTTGGCTGGCCGTTGGGTTAGTGAGATGGTGTTTAAACAGGAATAGGAGAGGAGTAAGGACTACTCTTAGGGTGGTTAAGTTCATTTACAGTATTCATTTATTCATGATGTGGAATGGTGGACTGGTGCACCAAGTATCGTAGGTTAAGTTAGTCTACCGAGTAATTGAAGCAATGAATTTTTACTGGAATCCAATATTACAGTAATAGCGCCCACACTCTAGAATCAAATACCGGTACCGGTGTGTGTGTGATGAGTTGGGTATCGGCAATGCAAGGCAGAACAATATCCCGGTTGAATATCGCTGGTATGCACTGCACACTACTAGTATACCCCAGGCATCTTCATGATCGTTTTGACCGAGCGTCGGGGGTGATTGAGGGCGATCATGGACTTCCCCGTCGATCCACGGTACGCATACCATCTATTATGCAGCCCTACGCATGCACACTCATTGATGTTAGTGCTAGAATTCGAAAAGATCTCTTCTTTCTCCCCCCATGTTAATCGATGGTGAAGTCACTACGGATGGTCTGCGGAAGATTTGCCAAGTGCATGGGTTTTCTGCGGAATAAAGTTTTTCCGAAGGAGCTACCAGTACTCGAGTACAGTATGTTTACCATCGTATCAGATTATACTAGAATCGTGATGCCTAGGGGCTTTGAGGTGACCTCTACGAACTATACCTACGTACAGTACAGTATTTCTATTGGACCGGCGGGCAATCCAACAACAATTCGATGGGGGGAGGAGGGGGGTGTGGGTGTTATCCCCGGGAGGGGAGATTACGAATCGTCGGATTACAAACTGTGGTATCGGTATGGTATCCTAAGGAAGCCTCCAGAATCCGAAATAAAAATGTTTCGTGGAATATTGATATAATAATAATATAACTCCATCACTACCATCCATCCATCCATCCTTCCTTCCTTCATCGATCCCATCTTCAACCACCCTTCAATTCAACCACAACTCCAACCATGTCCCGAACCACCCCAACTCCCTACATCTTCCAAACCATCCGCCCACTCCCACACCTCCCCCACAGCGCTACCAGCCACGCCTTCCTCACCCGCCTGGCCACAGACCCAGGCATCAAACACGTCATGGCGAAGTACAAATGGACAGTCCCGCTCCTGCTAGAAATGGAACCACTGGGCAATACAACGCACGACAGCAAAACCCTCGGCTTGAACCGCAACCGCGGCGCCGTGATAGAGCTGAGGCTGAGGACAGACTGGTACGATGGGTGGAGGGATTATAAGACGGTGCGGAAGACGTTGTGTCATGAACTTGCGCATAATGTATGGGATGGGCATGGGAGAGAGTTTTGGGACCTTACTAGTTAGTATTATTTCCTTCTTGGTTTTTTTTTTTTTTTTTTGCTTACAGGTGCTGATTGATGCTGGGTTGGGTAGATAAACTCGAAAAGGAGGTTGAAGCGAATGATTGGAAGAGTGGTGGACGGGCACTCACGGATCAGGTGTTTTATAATCCGCCTGAGGAGGAAGTGCAAGAGGGGAAGAAGGGGTGGGAAGGGGGGGAATTTAGACTTGGTGGTGGGGGAGGACCGGCGGTGGCGGTGAGGATGGTGAGCGGTGGTTCAACGGCGGAGGGGAGTCAACCTAGTATGCGGGAAGTATTGGCTAAAGCGGCCGAGGAGAGGATGAGGAGGCAAGCGGCGGCGGCGGCAGCAGCGGGGAAGCAGAAGGCTTGATATGTTTTTGCGTATTATGATACCTTAGAATGTACTCTTCTTTTTCTGGGTTGGTGTTGGTCTTTTTTCTTCTTCGATACCCCCCCTTTCTTTTCATAGTCGATATTTGGTGTTTGGCTGGTCCTTGCTTTTTATTTTTTCCCCAATATATACACTATATTATCCAAGTTTTCTTGACATGCTTATTATCCTCTATCCCCCCCCCCCAATCCTACTACTGCAAGCGGGGGAGGCGTTAGGAGGGAGGTGAATATCAACCTTGAGGAGAATAAAGACCCTGATAATGGAGGGCAAGAGTGGGATGTTTGCCTTAGTGCCTTGAGTCTTTTATGTCACAGTTTAAGGCTATATGTAACAGATGAGCCCTAGTCTTATACCTAAATCAACTCAAGGGTTTAACAAGAAAACAAGAGACTCCAAGCTTCGTGCCAGTTATATCCAGCCTTCTCGGAGGTGCTACTTTTCAGCATTAGATATTATCAGAGCATAGTATCTATGGGCAAAGAAGGAGTAGAAGGAGAGAATGGTAAAGACGGGCTGCTGGTCTCCATGAAGTACAGCTTTGGGGGGATATGCGGAAGGGAAGTTATCAAAGACATCGAGAGGAGAAAATGGAAAATGGAAAATAAAAAAAAAGTGTAATAGAGGTATGTATGCAGCGCAAAAAGAGGGAAAAAAAGGTAGTCAAGTGATCCGGTCCCGTCCGCTCATCCCAATCAAGGTGACAAAAGGGAAGCGAAAAGCAAAACAAAACAAAAAAAACAAAAAAACAAGAGTATCCCCATCTCTAAAACCCATTTACGCCGATTGTATCAATACACCCCCCGTCCTCGCCCTGTCCCATCACCTCCTTCAGAGCCTAACAACAACATCCAAACAACCCACCCTCCACTCCCTCCTCCCACACATAGTCCTCAACCAATCTAGGCCAATCCCAGTCCAGACCTGACCCATCCCTTCCCCTCCTCCAGCACCACCGCCAGCACCTTCGGCCGCAGCAGCCATAACCGCAGCACCACCCCCGGCACCTACCGCTCCCGCAGCGGCATTGAGTACCTTCCCTGCGGCAGATGATAAGAATCTTGGCTCGAACCAGTGCCCGTCGTTACTATCTAGGAAGCAGCGGTCGGACCAGTAGCAGGAGGAGGAGAAGAGGGTTAGCATTATTAGGGAGCAGTAGACGCTAATAGAATGTTAGCTGATGAGGTGGGAGGGAGGGGGGGAGGGGGTACCAAGGTCGATGGAAGAGGTAGGTGCAGATCAGGAATAAGACAATGAAGGCGGGGGAGGCGGATGTTGGGATGAAGAGGAGGGGGAGCCAGCTGTAACATGTTTTTTTTTTTTTTGTTAGCTATTGGACGATTGGTTGGTAGGGTAGTTTGCATAGTGGCGAAAGCAGTGGAGTTAGGACAGTGAAAGGGGGGAGAAGAGAGTATAGGGCAATTGGGAATGAATGGCAAGGGGATGAACGTGCCTTCGTAAACAAAACATGGTGAAGCTACTATTTTTTATATCTTTGCTCCAGAGCTTTGAAGCGTGGTAGTAGTGAGTGTGTAGGACGGAGGAAGAGGGGTGTTTGGTTTGCGAAGAGAGGACGTATTGTATTGTACGTGCTGTGGGACGCTCCGAAGGCCGGGAGATGCCTTTGGCGTACTATACTATGTGGTACCGGTACGGTACTGTGCTTGTTTCAGATCCTTGGGAACCTTTTTTTTTTAGGGCTGTGGGCCTTTTTTTTTCTTTTCGTATTGTGCGGTGCGGTAGGGCAAAGTAATGTAGGGCGGCAAAGTCCTCAGTTGCGGGGGGAGAAGGGGGTGATGAATATAGTGAGGATGATGATGATGATGATGATGATGATGATGATGATATCGACGATTGCTGGTGATGGACGATGGATGGATGGACGGATGGACGGATGGATAGATGGATGGATGGGTGGGAAGGGGGAAAGGATTCAATGTGGATGTGGGTGCTGTATCCCTCTGGTCAGTTGGATGGACGGAGGTGACTGCAGTGCGTGCAGCGGGCAAGCAGCAGGAGGCAAAGTTGTGGTGGGCAGGCTAGGTGGTTAGGTTTTGTGGGCTGTGGACACTGTGAAGACACTGAAGAGTTGCTGTACCAGTATCATACTGGTACGAGCACTTGTACCTTCGAAATGTTGCGTGTGTCGGGAACAGCTGGGATTCACCTTGGAGAGAGACCTGGTGTACTTGCATTCCAGCTGCACTGTATCATAGCGTTTCTCATTCTACCCAGTATTGTTTCGTTTTCTTATCTCTGCTGCTGGCATTTTTCGTTTTTTGCATGCTTCCCACCTCGTACGAGTACAGCTTGTCCGTGGCACAAGACATTTAAGAAGCAATAAGACCGGAGAGAGAAAAAACAAAATTATCCGCGGAATACTTGCACTTGTCTTGATAATGGCTTTGTTCTCTTGTAAGAAAGATGAAGCCCTTTTCTCCGTTCGGTTGTTGTCCGCCTAACTTTTTGCTTCAAATTCGAGGCTTGTTGTGATTGTGTGCCCGCCAATTAGGATGCCGCCACACCAACCAGAACGTTAGCAGGCACAGGAAACGTTCGACACAAGTTGTGAACCTGCAGGATTGAGAGAAAGAGTCAAAGAGACAGAGAGAGAGGGAGAGAGAGAGAGAGAGAAACTTGAACACCCTCGCCTTCTCTTTTTTCTTCTTCCCTTCTTCCTTTTCCCTTTCCTTACCCTCTCTTGCCTTACTCTTCTTCCCCTTCATCCCCTTCCTTCCTCCTCCTCCTCCTCCCCCTCCATCATCATCATCATAAACCTCCCTACCCAACTCTTCCCTTCCCGCCACTGCTGCCTCGGCTCTTCGTCTACCCTTACCCTACCCATTCGTGTGCTATACACAAAAGTTAGCTAGAAGTGCGTGCACGCCTTCTTCACACCCTTACACCTTGACCTCCACGCCCACACGCTCTTCTCTTGCTTTCTTTTCTTTCCCTTCCTCTCTGCCAAAAATTATTTTCTTTCCATCCCTACACTTCTAGAAACGACTCTAAGCGCTTGACGTTTGTTTGTTTCGTTTTCGTTTGTTGGAAACGGGAAAAGAAAAAGAAAAAAAAATCGCACATCAGTTAGGTTAGGCTACTATAATCATGGCTGCTAGCAGCGGGGATGTTGAGGACCTCTTGGGCCGCCTCCGTCGTCAGGCTGTCATGAGCCCTCCGCATGGTGATCCTCTTGCTACTCCATTGGAGCAACAGCAACAGAATCAACCGAATCAGCAATCCTCTCATCAACCCCAGCCCCCTCAGCAGCAGCATAGTCCACAATCTACTCGCTCTGGAATATTTCCTTCTCCTCCTTTTCATTTGGGGACTATTCCTCCTGCTCCTCCTCCTTCCTCTCAGCACTTTTCCCGCAACAATCTTCCTGAACCAATGAACAGTCCGGGCTTGCATCAATCCCAGCCTTCCTTTCCCCAGTACCACCCAGAAGCTCCGTCTCTCCAACAGCAGTCTCAACAACCACCAACATCACAACCCGTTGCTGAGATAGTGAATAATAATAAGAATCAGTCGGGCTCTCAGATATTTTCTCAAAATACCCCACCTCCTTACGCGAATCCCATGTCGCCTACCGTGGATGGTACGGGTGCAGGTAGGGCGAGCCTGTTGCAAATGTTGAAGTTTTCCCAGGCCGCCCCCGCTGCTCCAACTTCTGAGATTTCGCAACCATTAGCCTCGCCGTCCCCACGCCCATCTGTATCATCCCCCCCTCCTGTTTCCTCACATATGCAGATGCAACAGTCCCAACCATCGCATGGCGGAAGTGTCTTGGCGTCGGACCTAGTAGCGTCTCTGTTAGGTCGTCAGTCTGAAGCACCCGGTGGCTCGGGTTTGCGACAAGAGAATATCGCATCGGATATGCCGACAGAGCCAACATTTTCTAAGGGGCCTTCGGATCGTTTGTCTTCTACGAGTCCTCAGAATCTTGTGCTTCAATTACTTGGGAGACCTAAACCCTCCCAGGACGATTTACCAACCACTGGACCTACTACGGCCTCACGCAGCCATCCTTCCGTGCCCGAACGTCACATGAGCCAGGGGCCTACCGACTTTGGCAGCCAGAAACAATCACCCATCCCTCCTGAGCCTCGCCCTATGTCCGTTCCCCCAGCTGCGCCATCTAAATCACCACTGCCCTCCCACGGGGTATCGACGCCGTTTTCTAGTCCTACGCCGAGCAAAGGTTTGTTCACCCATGTGAATCCTTTTGAGCAACTGCATGCGACTATTCCACGTAATAGAGTGCCTAGAAGCTCTACCACTCCGGTCACTGCGAATAACGGTAAGAGTGGCCTGGGCACCAGAGAGGTGAAAGCTGAGAATATTCCTTTGCCATATTCCTCCACATCCTCCTTTGCCCAGTCAGAGAACTCTCCTGTATCGGCCACTATTGAAGCTGAAGCAGCCAAAAACGCTTTTACTTTGGATCAGGCTTTGAAGAACGAGGAAGAGATGAAGGATAGCTTGAATTCGGTGGCAGTTGAAAGTGAAAATGCAGCGGGTGCAAGTGAGCGGCGAGAAATGACCGAATCGCCTATCGGACAACAGGAGAATGAGACTCCCGGTACAGCCAATGGCACGTCCACTCAGGAGACTTTTGGTGATGAGGATTATGAGAATATTCCACCTGCTCGTGGGCATCACGAAGAAGAGGAGGATGATAACTATCAGTCTGCTTCCGAGGCCCACGGTTCGCCCGTTCTAGTTTACAACTTCCCTATGAAGCCGTTTTCGTCGATCACCATCAATCCCTCGACTGCACCACGCCCCAAGTTTCCGATCTCGAAGATTTCGGATATTGCTCGGATGCCCAGGTTATTTGATCAACTCGATCGCAATCTTATCGCTGCTTCGCATCAGTTTATTGTTTATGCTATCAGTAAGAGTCACGGTCGCGGCGGAATCAGGGTTCTTAGACAGTTTGATGGGAAGGATAAAGTTTTGATGAAGGACAGCACCGACAGGACTTTCAATGTGACTGTCAGCAATGGGGATAGGGTTCTTGGAACTGGAATCTCCGGCGCCGTCGTCTGGGCTGAACTCGGAGATTTTGATGGACCGGACTGGAATAACATGTTTGTTTTCCCTCCGAGCGAGGAACAAGGTCAGAGCAACGGCGTCTTGAAGTCACGGGCTAGGAAAACGTGCAGGCAGGCGGATGTTTTTGCTATCGGGAGAGGAAAGACCATCAGCATCATTCATGCTCCTACCGCTAAGGCGTATGCTCAGGGGCGTAAGAATAACGAAGTCGCCTCCAAAAAATACCTTGCTGAGCATACGCGCACCATTGATACCGGCAAAGCTTCAAAAGATTTTGCCTTTTCGGATGACGACTCTGTAATCATTTCCATTGACAAGGCTGGGAAGCTTAAGCTTTGGGATGTTCAGGAGCTCATTGACTTTTCCGGCAATGACGCCTACAACTCTTTACAACCGGCGCCTGCCCCACAGCCTCCTATGGTCCATACAAATCCTATTCTCATGTTCTCGGCAGTGGCGGCGGGGGAGTCTTGTAGGGCTACTTCTGTCATGTTTTTGGACAAGTTCCGTCCATATCACAAGTGTTTGGCGTTAAGATACGTCATTGTTGGAATGAAGCAAAATCATACGCTCCAGTTGTGGGATCTTGCGCTCGGGAGACCGGTTCAGGAGATTAACTTTCCACAAGAGAGCGATACTGATGCCTTGTGCTCTGTTGTATATCACCCAACGACTGGCATTATTGTTGTCGGAAACCCTACCAGGAATTCAATCTACTTTATTCACCTCTCGGCCCCCAAATACAATCTTCCGCCCATGTCCCAGGCGCAATATATACGGGGACTTGCTGTTAAGGACAGCAGTATTCCCAAGCCAGATGCAACTGCTATTCTCAGCGGTCTCAGGGAGTACTCGTTTGCTTCTAAAGGTCAGTTAATGAGCCTGGATATCCTTGATGGTGACGCCCAGGCCCAGGGAGATCTTCCACCGTTGTTTGAGCTCTATGTGGCGCATAGCAAGGGGATGACTGCCCTGAATGTTTTCAAAGAGGACTTGGGCTGGGATGGTAAAAATAGTGCCCAGAACCCAGTCGATGCTGTTAAAGAAGGTATCTGTACACTTGCAGCAATGTCGCCACCACCTCCCCCAGAGAAGGATAGAGACAGCGATAACAGCAACAGAAGCGAAAAGAGCTCCAAGGGTGAGAAGAGTACCGAAAGGGTTGAAAAGCCAAAGGCATCCGAGAAGGTTAAATCGTCCGAAGAAACCGAATCTGCCGAGGTGGCCGACAAGGTTGCTGACCTTCAGCTTGGGGCAACCCAAGGACTGAGGTCGGCTCCTCCCGAGAACGCGCCCAAGGGCCCCGCAAAGTCAAGAAGCGTTAGCCCTGGCGCCAGAGCCTCCGAGCAAAGCGAAGAAAAGCCGGTGGCTCCTAATGGCAATACTAAGCGCAAAAGAAAAGACAAGGGCAACACACAGCAGTCGGGCGCATCGGGTCCGTCTGACGAGAAGTCGGATAAGGCCGTTTTGGCCCCTGCCAAGCCTAGGGGAGCTTTGGCGGCTGTTCAGGGTGGAGATCATGAGACTATCGCTGGCCTTTCGCCGGCATTCTTGGACCGTGAGATCAAGAAGTTTGAAAAGTCCGTGTCTTCTGAGTTTGCCAAGACATTAAACAAGGAAATTGCAGATTTGTGTACGTGTTTTGTTTGTGAGCATTGCTCGAACCCACGCTGACAGTTATTTAGATCGCCGGATTGATGAAGACAAGAGGATCCAACAAGCTGCTGGTGATGCTAAGCAGGACGCTATTCTCAGACTTTTATCTAGCACTCTTACGGATAATGTTGAACAAGTCATTGGGCGTATCGTCATGGACAACATCCAGCAATCCGTACTGCCTGCCATCTCGAGTGTTACTAGTGCGGCTATTGAGAGGAAGCTTGGGGAGAGCGTTTCGAGGTCTTTAACGGCTACTCTTCCTGCTGAGCTTCATGCCATTGTTCCCGAGGCCATAAAGAAGATATTCAACCAGCCTGAGTTTATGGCCAGGATTGGCGAAGCTATTTCTAGGCCGTTGGTTTACTCTGTGGAACAGGGAATTTCCAAAACCATCTGCGATTCTCTCATTCCTGCTTTCAAACAACTTTTGCACGAAACCACCACCAAGTCTGTTGCCGAGTCTGACAGGAAGCACAATGAGACGATTCAAGCCTTAGAGCGCATGCATATTCAGGATACTCAGAGGATTGATCAGCTTACTGATACTGTCAAGAGCCTCGCCGATATTGTCCAGGTCATGGCTAAGTCGCAGGCAGAGTTCCAGGACCAGGTGCAAAGGGCCCAAGCAGAGTACGTCCAGGCTTATGAGCAGACTGGAGAACCAGAGCCGGCGCCTAGGGCCCCAACTCCCCCACCGCCTCCCACTCCGGAACAACTAGAGGCGGAAGAGACTGAGAGATTTTTGAGGAATGGGAGATACGAGGAGGGCACTATCAAGGTGAGATCAGTCTAGGTTTCACGCCAAAGATTGCCCAACTAATATCGTTTTAATAGTGGCTCCAATCAAAAGAGCGTCAAGCAGAATTGTTCGATGAAGTGGTCGTCCGATATAGATACGATTTCCTCCCAAACCTTAGCCAGCTTGTTCTCTTGTCGGTCTCTGCTGCTGTCAGCATCAAGTTTGATAACAAGGTTTATGAGCGGTTGAGCTGGCTTGAAGGTGTTCTTGCAGTTTTAGATCCCATGGTAACTATCACCTATCACCTCTACCATCTATTGAAGCCCAAGCTGATGTTCTGCAGGACCCCGAAATCCACGAGATTTGCCACAGGATCATGGCGGTTGTTGTCCAACGACTCGAGCAGCTGTATATGAGCACTGCTGAGAAGAATATGGCCGATCCCATCCTTCGCAAAATCCCAGCAATCGCTCGTCGGGCCAGGGAGTTATCTTCCATGGCTGCTTAGATAAATCCTACTGCATTTGATATTTCTCTTTTTCCCCTTTCGTGGCAATACAACTTTTTTTTTCTTTTTTCTTTTCGTTTTTTCGTTACTCTGGTGGCATGGGGCGTTGGACAACGCATAGTCTTGTTTTCACTTTCTTTTCATTTTCCATGAGACCATGAGTTTCTTTTCGCTTGGAATTGGGTCGTGGATGATTGGTCTGTTGGAGAGGGGTTCTATGGAGGTGTAAAAGTACCATTATTAAGCTAGATACTGGATGGATTGAGGGATACCACGCAAAATTTTCCGTGAATTGTTATTTTTCATTTTCGTTACACTTTTTCTTCCTTTTACTTGGTTCTGATTGTTTGTATACTGGCTACTTTCCTTGCTTACGACCCCCCTACGTTAGTCATGTCGGCTGTATAGTAAAGGCTATGAATGCAGCAATAACGGCCTCTTTATCGTGCGCAAGTCAGTCTGCTTAGAGTACTTTAAGTAGCGTGGAGGGCTTCATGTTTCTTTTTTTTTTTCTTTTCTTAATGGCATTGCGACTGATGGTTAGACAAAATTGTATCCAAGCCCGGTACTCTACCTCTGCGGTTGCTACGTTGCACTTGCAGCAACATAGGGAATGGATAAACAAATCCACCGCCGATCAATAGCTCCCCTCGTTCCTTCTACCCACAAGCACTCGAGTACCATCCCATCACCACAACCCTTTCCACCCCACCACTCCCCGCTACCGCCACCACCATAACCCTGAATCAAGCACCGCTCAGCTTTCTCCGCACCCAACCATCATTCCAGACCGTCCCAATCTATTCGCTCATTCCATCGGCCCAATCCCCTAACATCAAAACAAATAACAAAAACCTCCTAACCACCTATATACCGCTCCTACTGCTAGGAAGGGGGAGACAGTTATGACCTCCTTCATGAACACAATGTCGCTCCTCCACCACCCCATATTCCCCCTCTTGCCCCCACCTATCTACCACTCCCCGCTAACTCTCCCGTTCAGAAACCAGAAGACCCGCGCCCCATTTAAACCCAAGTCATCCTCTCGTGGCTCCTCGTCGTATCAGCTCCGGCAGTATGCAGAACAGACGCTTGGTAGCGGGAGTTTGAGGAAGGTGGTTAAGTTGCCAGAGGGTGAGGATCTGGATGAGTGGTTGGCAGTTAATGGTTACCAGCCCCTTCTTCGGATGAGTGGGGGTTTTGAGAGCTAACAGGGGATTGGCAGTGGTCGACTTTTACACCCAGATCAATTTACTTTATGGTTCTATTACGGAGTTTTGCTCGCCTGTGACGTGTCCGGAGATGAAAGCTACCGATGAGTTCGAGTACCTCTGGCAGGATCAGAACAAGTATAAGCGCCCAACAAAGATGCCGGCTCCGGAGTACATCGAGCACTTGATGGCTTGGGTGCAGGATAATATTAATAATGAGCAGATTTTTCCTTCGAGGATAGGTTGGTAGTCCCTGAGAAATATGATGTGGTAGCTAATAAGAGGGGCTTTCGCAGGCGTCCACTTTCCGAAGAATTTCCAGGCTACGGTTAGACAACTTGTTAAGAGACTATTCAGGGTGTACGCACACATCTACTGCCATCACTATCCGGTTATCGTGGCTCTTGGGTTGGACCCGCATATGAACACCAGTTTCAAGCACTATGTTCTCTTCATCAAGGAGTTTGACTTGGAGAGTGGAAAGGACTTTTATGGGCCTTTGTCAGACATGGTTGAGACTATCCTCAAGACGGATACTTAGCCTCCCTCCACGAGAAGGGAACATGTCGTGGATGCAGATGGGGTTTTCGCTTTTCCTTTGTTTGGCCTGTCAATGGGCGCTCGGATGATACCCATCATACGCTGTGGCGTGGTGTACGTTGGTATACGGATATGTTTCTAAAGGGGTATTGTTAGACTCAGATAGGCACAACTATTATTTCTACCACGGGGTCGTTTTTTTTGTGTAAGATATTCTAGGAGTTATCATGGGATTCTTTCCCTGAGATGGATAGAAACTATTCGCATCTTATGTTGGGCCGAGCGGATTGAAGGTGATCCAAATGTTTCTGCTAGAGGGCGTGATCAGTTTACGGTATCATGTGATAGTATATGAAATCTATGGCTCTAAACGTGAATCAACAAATTGTACCCTAAAACAATTGAAGGATTTAACAAAAAACAAAAACAACTAAACGTGAATCAACACCAATGCCTGGTCTGTGGCATTGAGTAATCCTACCTCAAATCCTGGACCCAAATTTTTTACTGCATGAGAAATCCAACTTTTTGTTTGATCCCACAAGTACCCTACGTTCTCCACCCCCAACCCCACCAACCAGCCGGGGGAATCCGTACCCCGCCAACCCCGGTTCCAGGGGTGACGTCGGGACTTGCGCAACTCAATTCATCCCTCCGTCTATCCTATCATACCTCAAACTTTGCTAAAGGGGGAAGAAAAAAAAACATCTTCCCAACGAACAAATCAACGTTTACACAACCAACTGACCAACCAACTAACGTGGTCGATCAATTAATTGATTAACCTGGGAGAGAAGGAGGGTGAAGAATTTCAGCCTCAATTTCCTTTCCTTTCTTCTACTATTCTTCGAACATCACAAGGGCACAGAAAGGAAACAGAACAGAACAGAACAATGCTAAGGCACTCTCTCCGCCAATCCTCCCCCCTCCGACGACGACCACTCCTAGCACTCAGCACCAATACCAATACCGGTACCAGTACCAGCAATAATAGCACCCCCCTCACCTCCTCACTGGCACCAGCACCTACATCAACGCCCCGCAAGTCCCCAACCCACCACCACCACCACCACCACCATCAACCCTCCTACTTTGCCGCAAGCATACCAACCCCCTCACCACCACCCTCCCAATCATCATCAAAAGACCATACACCCCCATCCGAACGCAGCATAAACCTTGGCCGAAGTATAATATTCCTCCTTCCTCCCTCCCTTTCTCCCTCCCTTCCTCCCTCCCTTTCTCCCTCCCTTCCTCTTCTCCACTATTCTAACAAAACAAAAAACTCAGCAATCCAAACCCTAAGATCCCACCTCCCAACCCTCCTCCAAACCCCGCTCCCATTGGACATCCTCTCACCCAGCATAACCTTAAACCTATTCCCGAGTACACACCCACACTTACCCACGGTGCGCGGACGGGTAGCTTACGTAGCGGCGCTATGGACCGCACCGGTGGCGTGGGGTAGATTACCGGGGAGGAATCGCCGTTTGGAAATCCTCAGTGAGAGGATGTTGCGGGACGGGCAGGGGCAAGGGGGAGGGGAAGGGGAAGGGGGAGAGGAAGTGTTCGTGGTTAGGTGGAGGACGGGTGAGGAGGAGGACGGGTTCTGTGGGGTTTTTCTTTTCGAGTTTGATGATGTGGGGAGGATTGCTAGACATGTTATTGAGGAGGTGGAGAGGGGTGGGGATACCCGTGGGGAGGGGGAAGGTGGGAGGGGGGGTGTTGTTGGGGTTACAGAGTGGTTGCTTAAGAAGGCGAGGGGTGCCGGAGCGGGCGGTGGGGGTGGGTTGGCATGGGGGTGCGAGGGGGTCAGGGGGAGGTGATGTCGAATAGGTTGAAAGTTGGAAGGATGGAATAGGGTGACTCCGCTCAATTGGGTCCTTTTTTTATTTTTATTTTTGCATTCTGGTTTGGAGTTTTGGGCCCTTTTTACGTTTTTCCCCCTTTTTCCCACTTGGATGGTCTGGATGGTTGGTAGAAAAACATGTTTATGATACACCAATATTACACTTTTTCCTCTATACGCTCTTTACCAGAAGGAGAGAAAAAAAAAAACACAAAACTACTCCCTACTCCACAACCCCCAATGCTTCCCCAACCTTAACCCTCTGCCCCCTCTTGACTAGAAACCTAAACCCCCCCTCCTTCCCCTCCTTCCCACTCTCACCATCTTCCCCTCCCCCAGGTGCCTCAAAAACGAGCACAATAGTACTCCCCAAATTAAAACCCCCCATCTCCCCCCCCTTAACCATCGGATGTCCGCCCAGTAATTTACTACTCTCCCTGTACGTCGCCTCGGCAAACCCCCCCTTCCCCTCGCCCAAGCCGGTAACATCCCTGGTGAGACTATTAGTCCTCAACTCCCTATCAAAATGCACCTTGATACTGCCAACATTCGTAGCGCCGACGGGGGTCATGCTGAACATGCCGTACCGCCAGCGGCCCAGGAGAACCACACGCTCGTTCAATGTGAAGAGGCCAGGCAGGCGGGATTGCAGGTATGGTGAGACACTGTAGAGTTCGCCGGGGAAGTGACGGCGGGACTCGATCACCCAGTTCGTTGGTGAGTGGAAGCGGTGGTAGTCCCCAGGCGCTAAGTAGACTACGGCGAAGTAGAGGTTGTTTTTCGAGGGCGGGGGTGAGTACCAGGATGAAGAGAGGGAGGCGGTGACAGAGGTGACGGAGGTGGGGGGTGGGGTGGTTGATGCGTCGGTTTTCGAGGCGGGGGAGGGCGAGGGCGAGGAACCAGAGAGGAGCGTCGGAAGTGTATAGCTTATCCCATTAACATTCGCGAATTCCTCCTCATCCGTAACGTGTGCCAATTCCGTATCCGCATCTCCACCACCGGCTCTATATCTAGCCACCGTAGAAGCAGTAGTAGTAGTAGTACCCACATCCCCCTTCTCCACCTCCCTCCCCCCCTCCTTACCCCCTAACAACGCATCCAGCGAATACTCCATCCCCTTAACCCCACCCACAACCCGTCCCTCATGCACAACCCCAAATTGCAACACCCTCCCATCCGCCGGGGACACCACCGCGCCCGCCCTCCCATCAATTGGCCGCACACCACTCTTCAGCCTGCGATAAAAGAACTCGGCTAGGTTGGCGTACTCGCGCAAATCTGCCTTCTCGACTTCCTCCAGATCGACCCCGAAGATCCAAGCGTACAGTTTAAACCCGGGGATGCGCAGAGGGCGTGGAAGTGGGATCTCGTTGAAGCGGCCCCAGTAGTAGCTTAGGGCTTTTAGTGGGAGGGTGGAGAGGACGTGGACTTGCCAGGGTCCCATTGGTCGGGCGATGGATTGTGATGATGATGATGATGATGTGGAGTCCGGAGAGGAGGAAGAAGAGGTTATGTTCCGGCGGAGGTGGGTTATTGCTACGACAGCTATTCCTAGACCTACTGGGATGTGGTACCATTGTATCTTTGTTGATTTTAAGGTTGGACGCTTGGTTTGGGTTGAAGAGGAGGAGGAGGAAGAGGAAGAGGAGAGGTGGCGGATTTGTGCACGGTGGTGGTAGTGGTGTAATGATGGCGATGGTGCAGGGCGGCGGTAATAGAGTGGTCTTGTCTGCGACGCTCTAGCGGGGTGAAAGAGTCGCCATGGTGTTGATCGTAATAGAGACATTATCGGAGATTAGTTATAGAAATTGAGTTTGTCGGAGTGGTGGTGGATTCAGTAACGCCTGATGGTCGAAGTTTGGTGTGGTCGCTAGAAGTTGGTGCCTTTTTGAGTCGAGCTTTTTTAGCCTAGGGTACAAGTACGTATGATAAAGATCACACAAGCCAGACGGGACGGCGGTGATGGGACTGAGTTAACTTATCGAGTGAGACAACAGGGTCTGTGCTGCTGTGCTGTGCGACACGCTGAGTTGCCGTAAATCGCTGCACTGCACTTTCATAGAAACTGAGATCCTCGGCTGGCTACCGAAAGTTGACGTGCCTTAAAGGGCAGTACTGTACTCGAGTACAGTACAAGTATGATTCTGGTACAAGACCACCATCTATCGCGATAACTTAGGGAAACTCTCTAACAAAACTATAGTATCAATCTCTCCAAAATATAGCTATATAAGAATTTTTCGTTTCTTCGTCCGACTTTCCTCCTCTCTAATCCTGCTCCACCACCCTGCCCGCTTCATGAATTGATCGGTACTAGAATGATCCCAAAACTATGAAAAATAGAAAATCCAGAGTCCAAAAAAAATAAAGAAGGAAACAATAATAAAGGGAATTATAGAGAGTGTTTTGTAAAGGAAAAAAGAAAACCGACCCGAAGCCAATGCTGGGAGATGTAAACTAATTTAAGGAGAAAAAAAAAAGCAGCTATAACGCCCCATGAGCCAATTTTAAAAGAGGGTGAGAGAGAAAAATAAAAATAAAAAAGATGATAACTGTTAAGTTTTCAAAAAGAAAGGACAGACCAAAAAAAAAAAGAATAGTAAGTACAAGAAAACAAAAGGGAAAGAAAAATATCGGCGCGATGCATGCCGTGGAGGAAACCCCCCACATAGTTCCAAAATCCACCCCAAATATACAATCCAATCCAGTACAAATATTCACAAGATAATTCTAAAAGCATGTACAACTTTCTTTTTGCCTCCTCAGCATGCGCGTGAACGCCACCGACAGAAATCATCGGGGGAGAAAGGAAATTCCACATCATCACCACCAATGTAACAGGCGGAAGACGTTGTAGAAAAAACCGCCCGATTCAACGCTGTAGTATTTCTCAGGTTCTCGGACACGGTTGGTCAACAGTAATGCGTCTTCACCGGCCGGGACATCGTTGGCTAGATCCCAAGTCTTGCTTTTGGTGTTCCACCGGTGACTATTGGGGCGCAATGTTAGTGGGTGTTTTTTTTTTTTTGGAAGATATGAGTAAGGCTTGGTAAGTATACCCTTCGTACTCAGTCACAACCAACGCTTTAGACCTATACTCCGTGATGAGAATTTCGTCGAAGCTAGACGGAATTTTGGCAGGAACACCTTCGAATGTGGTGTCGCGGAGCGGCCAGATATCATTGACCTGTAACAACCCAATTAGCCGGGGGCGTTCGGTGGCTTGGTGAGGACATGTACGGCAACGAGGGTGTGCACGACAATGTGCAAGCCTTCCTCCCGTTGCCCTCAACGGGCGTTTCGGGTGCTTACATGGTAGCGGTGATAATTCTTGCAATTGAGAATGTCAGGCATCGAGTCGGGCTGGGTTTCGGCAATGCCCGTGATGTCAATATATAACCCATTTCGGACATCAACCCATCTCGCATCAATAATATTCATTCCGTCGCCCCTAACCCTTTGCCAAATCCACGGATTTACATCGAGTAAGTATTCACGCTCCACAAGGCCATCCTTCGAAACGTATTTGTGTCGAGTCATGTTGTATCTGTCGCCGATCATAGTCAGTGTGTCGGCGGACATCTGAACATCGAGATCCCAATCCCACGGAAGAATCTGTAACGACTTTAGTGATTGCTGGTGATTTCACTGGGGTCTCGGGCATTGACTTGACCGTTCCACCACCATCCAAGGAGCGTGCCATGAGCTATCCATGTCTCGATCCCCTCCTTAGCTGTTGTGAGAAGCCATGCTCGTACCATATGCTTGAGTGTATCCAGTCGTGTATCGTAGTCGACAACGCCCGAAAAGAATCTATAGTCAGATTTAGCCTCCCCAACCAGAACCAGCTTGGGTTGCCATGAGCCTACCTCTCATCATAATGCCCTGTCAAGTCGGAGTCCCTGTTATACCGTATCCAACGTCAGTCACATCTGCGCGAGGTAATGGGAAAAGCGTGGGTATTCGGATAGCGCGGCAACTAACCCAGGTTCGTCTTAAGACCGGGCGAAATGTCAGTACCCTGATGGCAGAAAAACAGAATCTCTGAAGAAAAACTCACGAAAGTGTTTTGTGTCTTCAGGCTCCCAGCGAGCCACTTTGAGGGATGCCGGACGAGGCAGCTTTCCACCACCACCTCCTTCGTCCCTTCGTATCACAGCAGCCGAGCTCACCACCGAAGTCAATGTAACCAGGACAAGGAGCGCCCCGCACAGCCGCATCTTTGCAGCGTGTATTGGTGTTTCCTTCGCTCCTCTGTTGTGTGTGTGGGTGTTGTAGGCCAAAGTTTCCAGGTCCCTCTCCTTTTCCAACAGTTGAACCTCCAACGGTGTACCCTCCTCCTATAAGTACCAATGCCCCAATGGCTGCCGAGAAACAAAAATAAAAAACCAAAAGTTAGAGCAAAGAATCAGGCCGGCAGGAGGAGGGGCTGCCGGCTCGGTAGATAAGGTGGTAATCTTCCTGGGGGTGGTCGCGCGGGAGCCCTTGCTGGCTCGTGATGTGGGTTGCTGGGGAACTTTTTCGAGGGAAGGAAAAAGGGTGGGCTAATGGCGTTGTATATATATACTTTTTTTTTAAAGTAGATCTTCTTTCCCTCAATTGGATATGACGCCGGGGGGAGAAACAAGGCACCGGAAACTTATAGTAAGTGATTGACAGACAGCTCCCGGCCGTTCAAATGAGATGGAATGGGCAAAAGAACAACGCTAAACCAAAATAAACAAGAACACCAAAGCAACCAAGAAAGTGCGAGAAGCTGCAGATGACGGAGTAGTTAATAGAATAGAACAGTGTGTGGGATGCACTGTAGTGCTGGTGCTCGCAGAAGAAGAAGGAAAGAAAGTGAATGCAATGAAAAGACAGACGGGGGGATAAATAGGTATAATAACTTGAGGCAGAAGGGAAAGAGTATTATGTAGGTACTTGTAGAGTGGAGGGTCTCAGAGCAAGTACTCGAGTACAGTAATTTGCTCACTATCTTGCCGCAAGGGTAGCGGGTCACAGGTTAGGGTTCACGTCTCACTTAAGGGATGCTGTATGGTAGGTATTATATAACTATCTTTACAGTAGTTTACCCTTAAAATTCTGTCAAGCCAGGAGAGGCACCATACAGCAAGTGCAAAAGCGAAACAAGACTCCTCTCAGCCCATACACCCCATACACTCCTCTTCCTTTATCTACCTTGTTACGGGTCACTCAAGGTGTTTCCAATGCCGCACAAGCGCAGTGCGGTAGGGTATTACTCGAGTACTGTATGTGCTCGCATGCCAGGAGAACCAACCATACTGCGCTAGTACTTGGTATTGCTGGGCTGTACCGCTTGCAAAGTTATGTGTAACCTACCCCCTTCCCCGTCCACACAAACCAACCAATGGCAACCATTAAAAAATTTAAAATTCCCGGATCGCTTGGGTGACGACGACGACAACCAGATGCGCAACCCGACTGCCCAGACCTACAATATATCCAAATCCATAATAGGCAACAACTCATAATCCCGAGTGGTCGAATAGGAAAAGTCTGGAAAAGGTGCACCTGTAGCTTATGATGCACCTGTTCTTGCCGAGCTCCGCTGTGGCCTCTTCACCACTCTCCCGAACCCCCAAAGAGTACGCACGCCATGGAATTCTCGCACCAGGCAAGAAGCATACCCGAAAACACAGAGGATTACAATATATCTTGTACGGTGTTCGAGTACCGTATTCAAGTTGGGATATGTGCCGGTACTGATACGGTGCAGACTCTCCACTAGATATTTCTTTGATCCTTGGTTTCGGGTACCGGTACTGCGCATCTTTCTTGGGACGAGCACTCGTGCACCCATCCACTTGTACCGGTGCTGGAGCAGCACCAAACTTCCTATCCTGGTCGTCCATCACACGACCGCTATCGAAAAGGGGCGAAAAATGAAGGGCAAGGGCAACGCCTTGTTCCGATGCCAAGCCAGTCAGGGTTACAGCTTGGTTCCGTGCATTCCCTGTTTGACAGGTTCGCTCCCTAGTTGCTACGAAACGGCCGGCGGGGCCCACAGCTGAATATTTCCATAGTGGCAACGGATTGCATAAGAATTATTCTGCCAGCGGGATATTGACCTTCCAAACGAGATTGGTGTGTACGTAACTTATCTTTCGTCTCGGAATGCCAATATTCCTGCCGTATTGATATGCCCCCGATCGAAGCCCTCCCTTTCAACCAGGATTGTGACATGTGACACCTGTGGAAGGTATGATACTGTCCTCTAGTGCTTCCTCTACTCTGTACTCGAGTACCGTAAAAACTTTTACGATTCGCCATCTCAGGAAGAGGTAGTAGAGTCTCGGCTAGGTCGCAAATCTCAGGATTCAGAGACAGAGTTTCTTGAGAAGGATTAGTACTTTCCTAACATGGTATAGCCTGGATTCTTTGGCCTTGTTTGATCTTCTCAGCTCTCCAAACTAGACCTATCTTAGGCTAATGACTCGCTCTCCACGAATCCTCAGATGGCGAATCGTAAAAGTTTTTACGGTACTCAAGTACCAGTACTGGACTTCGGATCTAACCCTGCCGAGAGGGTTGGGAAATTGAAAAACAAAAAAGAAAAAAGAAAAAAAGGAAACTGAACGAGAAAAACCCCTCCCTTGGCCTGTTTCATATCACAACGACACGCCTCCTCAAGTCTTGTCGCCAAGATGATACCGTGAATTTACATAACCATTCCCTCCTGCCCAAAAATAATCGCTGTCTATGCCTGTGTCCGAGGCACACAAAAAAAAAAGAGGGCAAAAGCAAAAAGAGGGCAAAAGCATAAAGAATGTTTCTCCGGTACCTGTGCCGCAGCACAACAAACCTTACAAAGAAAGATCATCAATGCTCACTCGGCACAACGAAGTAGGGGGAGTGACCCCGGGTATCTGTGACCTAGACGAGGCTGGTGATTGCCAACAGTGGGGTACGATAGTGTACGGATTTTGGAAGTTGGCATGAATGAAAAATGTGGTGTTTAATAAAGCACAGGTCAATTTCGAGAAGAATCCGAGCAGTAGAGGGAGTGCCGTACTCGTGGATTCACGGCCACCTCCCTCGCATATTATACCCCTCTATGCTTTCTACAGGGTGTTCTTCTCCACTGTTTTGCCACCACTGGTCCGTTCAAACTAACTCCCCATCCTCTGGCCCTACTTCCCAATTATCACGGCCCTCCAAACTACCCTTCCCTACAATACCCCATTCAATAGACAAACATCTTCCCATCTATCTCATAACAGCAGCACCAACAGAAGCAGCTCACGATCACAGGCACAAGCACACTAACTACCGGTAGTATTTCCATACCAGCAGCCACTCACAATACAGATCACCGCACATTAGCCCACTTCGCACTTTTTTATACCCCCCCCACATTGTGCCGGTATCCGTACAGTGACCAACATCGGTGCGATCTCCTATCCCGAGCAAGATATTGTAAGATACCGTACAGTACTTTGCTCCAGTGGCCTCCCCGACGACTTCCACGTATCGTACACCGGACTCGCGTGCTCGAGCACAATTCAATTTATTTAAATCACCCAGCGAGGGATTACGCGGCCTCGAGTGGGATACCCTGCTATTGGTCACGTCACAATAGCATTGCGGGTGGGTGCAGTACTAGGGGTAGACTGGGGGATCTGGGAATTTATCCCGGATGTGTTCGAATTTATTATATCGTATTTACGGTACTTGTACTCTTGCGGTGTTTTACTCGGGAGGGGCCGAATCTGGTTGATGGGTGGGCTAGTAGGAGATACGTGCCTGTGGGGGGGGCTAGGATGAATATGGCACTTGAACACGATACAGTGATAGTGGGCGCATGATACTACACCAAGGTGCTTAGGTACAACAAGGTGCTTGGGGTTTGTAGGCTACCGGTAGATGCCGGCGGGTGAGAGAGGAAGAGAGAGGGATAGAGAGAGTAAGATGGGATAAAAAAAAGGAAATGAGATAGAAGGGGTTGTTACTCTTGGCTCGGAGTTATATTAACTAACTTAGTGCCGTTCTGGATAGGGTACTAGTACTTGGCAGAGGATATTGGGAATTGCTAAGTGTGTAGAAATGGACCTTGGGGGTGAGACACCTTAGATATAGAATGGTGCTAGAAATGTAGAAACTGTCTATTCAAGTATGATACAGCGCTGTAGAGAAGCAATTAAACTACACGATCTAGTAACCCAACCACACACCCCCCCCCCACAATCAATCCCGCTCTCCACTACCCCTCACAGCACAGAGAACCTGGGGGACGAAAGGAAAGAAATAATTTCCTATGATTTCTCCTCCCACAAAGAAACGCAGGCACCCGCCCAATTCCATCGCAGAAACCCTAGACATTGTAGATACTATCACACCCCTCCCCCCCTTCCTTCCTTATCTGATCGTACCAGTTTCCTATCCTACCTACCTACTACTCATAGGGTCAAAGCCCTTCATGAGAAGAATTATAATACCATCTCACATCGCCTAGATCTAAGTGTAGGGGGTGTGCAATTCTTTTCGAAAAGGCTTCGACGTCACAATACAAGCCCAACCTACAAAGTACAAAAACCTGCAGCAGCAGCAAAGACAGCAGTAGCTGCGCGTGGCGTGTAATCATCATGCAACTTGCTTTCCCAAGCACACAACCTGTGGAATCTGTGGAACCGATAACACTTCTTACCCCTCTTGCCTACCCGTTGAATCCGTGATACCCGTATTGCCGGTACTTGCAACTTGAACTTCTACTGCCAAGACTAAAGAACGTTGAGACCGGCTGGTTGGATGGTTGGCCAGATGGACGGAAGAGTAAAGCCGAGACTTTTTTCTTTTTCTCTCCTTCTCTCTCTTCGTTTTTCTACGAGTATTATTGTGAGTGCGATTGGCTTGGGTACTGTACTTGTAGGTGGCTGTGTTATTGTTGCGAGGGTGGGGGGGGTTTGGATTGGGGATTGGAGATTGGGAATGGTTTTTTGGAAGCTGAGATGCTAGTTTACTGTTTTATGGATGGATTGTGTGATGTGGGATTGTGAGTTATTGTATAGTACTCGAGTGCCTGGGTAGATATAGTGAGTTGTATGATATGATAGGTGCGCTCCCGGTGGTATCCTATTGGGCTTGCTGCTGAGTCAGGAAAAGTACTCTTATCGGTGCTGGGAGAGCAGAGTTTTGTATTAATAATCATCCTTGTAGAACTAGTGGGGGAATCTTCTGATATCTCTCTGCTACTCAGGTGTTGTACTATTCTAGGCTGTTGTGGATGATTAGGTCTAATTAGGTAAGAGACCTTACGGGCCTCTCTAATTGTATCCGACATAAAGTATCTGAAGATGGGATAAGGTAGCGTTTTTTCCTGCCTACTGGTGGGGTAGTTGTGTAACATCAACCCTATTTTCGGACACTTATTGCCGGATATTAGGCAAGTATCCTACAAACCCCGCCCGCAATGGCCGAGCCAGTCTAAGAATACCTTAGGATGGTTCTGTTCGTTGCTTGTCATGAGATATTGCTCAGGGAGAGGTGCTTGAATGACCGTTGTGGGATACAACGCTGTCTTTCTGATACCTTCCTGGTATGTAGGCATATAAAGGCTGTTCACATGATATACCTTTAGGATGGTGCTTTCCCACCTGTCTTGGCTACTGCTGTGCCTCCGCCCGGACTATACAATGGCTGAATTTATCTAAGAATACTTGGGGCCGTTTTCCTTCTTGCCAATGGACCGGATAGTATACATAGGTGATACAGGTATTCCTTGAGGAGGGGTCGAGGTATCATTCTAACGTCCTCTTGATACATACCGCATAAGAATTCTTGGGCTATATCCTACGGTAGTATCCCCCCCCCCCTCCTCCTATCTTGTCTGTTGTAACAAACCATTTGATATTGTCCCCCCCGCATGGGATTGTGGATCACGCCGTCACAACAACCATCCTACTACCGCCCATTGACTAGCCCAATAACCCTCCTGAGCTACCAATACCCTTCCTTACTCCTACTATCTACTCTGAGTTTGAACCACTATATATGTGGGGTATTTGCTTAACCAGCGTGATGTGCGCTGTTGGAGGTCGCACAGAAGAGGCCGGAGTTGAAGTGTAAAGTAATGGGACTGAAGGATAAGAGAAAGAGAAGGATAGATTCTATCTTGCTTATTCGCCTATAGACGCGCCTGAGACTGCGGTACTTATAGCAATCCGAACTACGAACATACCATACATCAACTGGAATATGACTCTAGTCATTTCCTAGTTTCTCATGCCCCAAGTAGTCTGGCCACTGGCCGAACATATCCGTACCACATATCACACTGAAGTCATACTTCCGACATGCGCGCATTACCCCCTTCCGAGTGATGTGCCATGCCGGAGTCATGCCCCCCTGGCGAGGAAGGTACCCATATTATTAGGAGAAAATTGTTCTCGTGTATGGATACCGTTGGGCAAAAAGTGGAATGAAGAGTGTTTGGAGAGTATGATACCCTTAAAATTTATGGTAGGGGATATGTCTCATAGGTATCGTACCGGAGGGACCATCTCGATAATGCTCATATCATGTGATACCAGATACGGTTTCGATTATGCCTTTTGGTATCGGTAAAATGCCATGAGTTGTGTGGGGGGGAATTTTGTTTTTCGCCAGGGTTTCATACTTTGGGGTTTGCACGAGCAAATAAAGTTTCTTGCGCAGTTTGGTTTATGGTTTTTTTTCTTTTCTTTTTCCGCCGATTATTGCTTACTGTAGTAAGTAGGTGATGAGATGATTGGGTTTCGCTCAATCATTTCTTATGCTACAGCTGAAAATTTCTTATGACGCGAATCTTAAATAATTACAATCCGAGGGGATAAACTCAGGTAGACGCTTGTTGCAACACTTAGGGCTAACCTCCACACCCCCAAACCCTCGGCCCTAACAACAACCACGAAAGTTCATTTTTTCCCAAACCAAGCCAGATCCGGCCCCAACCCTAGAACCTGCACAAGCATCAGTTGTGCGCTCATCAAAGTGGCACTCAAGTTATCATACAAAAAAAAAAAAAAAGTTCTCCACCCTACGTAATGATCACTACAACGGTAAAACATCGTCCGCCGAGAGGACGCATTCGCTCCTTATCACCACCGACACACCTCCGGCACCAGCAACACGGCAATTGCCATCCAATGGGGCTCCCGTGCCGCGGAATTCTTCGATTGTCGAAATGTCTCCCTCGCCGTCGGGGCATGCACACTCTTCCACCCCTGCGTAGCAGCAGTGATAGTGGGGGTGGCAGCACGAGCAGACAAGTCGCGAAAATGGAGAAATTGGAGGATCTAGTATTTGCTCAGGCGGCTTACATTTCGTCTACGGCTAGGAGCTCGGATACGGAAGCATTGAATCAGAGGATGGAAAAGTTGGAGGGGATGCTGGCTGCCCAGGCGGCTGAGATCAAGGTGGCTAAGGGAAAGAGTGCTGCGGTGGAGGCAATTGAGAGGAGGGTCAAGGACATAGAGAACAAGGTTCAGGCCCAAAACGCGCAGATCACGAAGGCGAGTAATCGAGTTGGTGATGTGGAGTCGAAGGTCAATGCGGTTGAGCAGAAGCAAAACAATCTCGTTTCGAAGCTTGGTAACGTCGAGAAGACAATTCCGAGCTTGGTCACGACGAAGGCGGCAGATAAGTACATGTCTGTAACGAAACAAGAGATTGCGACATTGTTCACACGAATTGATGCTCTGGAGGCGGCCCGGGGTGGAGGAGGAGGAGGAGGAGGCATGGCAGGGGCGGGCAGTCCAATTGTTCTCACCCCTGCTGCAAAATCCGGAAAACCATCACCACTGGATATCCGTCTCGAAAAACTTTTCATGGACCTCAAACACCACCCCCGCCGGTTCATACCGCCTTCACCGCAGAGCACGCCACTCGCTGAATTCTCTTTCGCACCAAATTCCGCCCCAGTACCCTCCCAACGGCTAATTCGCATTGGGGACCCCAAACAAGTACTACTCTTCATAGACGGGTCCTGCATAGGGTCTGGAAGCCCAGATTCACGTCCTGGTTACGGTGTATACTTCCGTCGGGAGGACAACGTCTACGGCAGGCTGGAAGAGTACGATGGGGACAACAATGCACCAGGAGTAGCAGAAGTCTGGGCTGCCGTCATTGCACTTCAATTGAGGCCGTGGCGTGAGGAAGGGTTTGACAAAGTTGTTCTGGCCTGCGATGCAGAATACGTGGTCCTGGGCGTGTGCGAGTGGGTCGAGAAGTGGGCAGCGAAGGGATGGAAAACCGGGGAAAAGACGATTGCCGGGAGGGATGCCTGGGAGAAACTGCTATTTGAATTGGCTGTACAGGAGGCTAGGGGGGTTCGTGTACAGTTTTGGTTGATCCCTAGGAAGCTCAATTTGGCGGATTCGGTGGCCAGAAAGGGTGCTGTAAGTTGTATTCATTTTTTTGCCCCCACACCGTATGTGTCACGTGAGGAATCTAATTAGAGTGCTTGCATCCAGGAGTTTGATATGGCGGAGATTAGATCTCGAAATGAGCTGCTACTACAGGCACCGCATCCTCCGCCTCCGCCAGAACGAGACCAAGTGGTGCCCGATTTTGAAGAGAAACGAGCGGCTCCGCCGGAGGAATCTAAGCCTGAAGAAGCGCAGCTGGTGGACATACCACCGAGGAAGCCTCAGGGGATGTTCGGATCCCTTTTTGGCCTCCTAAGGCGTAAGCCGCTGACCACCGGGTATTAAACTCTACGCGCCTTTCAAGTTCATCAAATTCCTCTTTGCTCTCCATTGTACACAACCTTACCCTAATAATTTCTATTTTCTATGCAGCCTAGCAACAATAAATCCGAATTTGATGCCCGAACCGAAAGGAAACGAAAAATCATCACAAACACAAAAAAAAAAGATAAAATCTCATCTCTTTCTGTAATTCCACTATTTCATCCACCCCCATACCTAGATGAATGGCCGGGGGGCCTCAGTCCTAGCCGACTCGGGTTCGTCCGTGGCCTCGATGCACGGATAACTCCGGGATTCCTCTCAGACCCGAGCATCCCCATCGACCAGCGACGACTAGCGTACCACAAATCCCTCCTTTTAAACCCCGACCTCGATCTAGAAACACTAAAACCGCACGAGATCACCAATCTTGACTTCGTGGCTCTCCGCAAAGACTACTACATTAGCCGACTGATAGGAGCCACCCTCTGGGACCCACTCATAAAGAAAGAACACAAACGCATAAGAGCCGATGCGCAGCTCATCGTAGGCCTCTGCCCGAAGCTGACAATTGCCAATCCTGAATCCGCCGACGTCATCAGGGCGAACAGGAAGAAGATCGAAGAGGCAGCCCTCTTGTCGGTAGCTAATATCAAGAAGGCGAGAGCGCTGGATTCTTCATGTCGTCAGCAAACTCTTGCCCTGAAGGAGAAAGTGACTGGCTTGTCGAATTCAACTATAAACATGGTCTTCCAAAGAATGGTTTGGGAGCCCGCGGTTGTCGGGATTGAAGCGGCGGTTAAGACATTGGAGGCTGAAGTGCAGAAGATGGCTGGCGTGATTGCGCTTAACCAGGTGGTTAATCAGCGCGAGGCTGGTGGAAGAGGGGGGCCGAATGGGGATGCTGAATAGGTTAGGCTATGATCGGATTTGACTAACTGTGGCCTTTCCTTTCTTTTCTTTAAAAACAAAGTTCTTTTACAAGGCACAAGCTATATGTTTTCGTACAAGACAGGGATTATTTTGCGGGTTAACCTAAAATAACTGTGCGAAAACATATGACCTGGCACTTGTATATATATATATTCTATGTGGTGGCTGTGGGATGGTGGTGGTGGTGGTGGGGCATTTTCTCCTTGCCCTATTGTTAATATATATCATTGTACGATGTGTGAGCTTGTAGATAGACAGACACCTAGGATTGTATAGACCTTGGCAACATCACTACTCTTGTATTATATAGCATTAGCTCACTTGGCATACATAGCATGGCATTCTCACTCTGGAGTTATTCTGTCCGGGATTCTAGGCGCATTTGTTATTTAGCACATCTTGAAAGTATCGCGCCGTATTATAATGTGCTATTCTCCCCGAGATTACAAGTTGGCACGATACCAGAAGATTGGTTTTTGCAAACTTCCTTCCTCCCTTCCTTCTATCGAGGCTATCCCGCCATTACGTGCCCATAATCCCACGAAGCTAGTGTATATTACGATATGAACAAACAGTCGTCATAACAAGTAATGCCCCAATAGTGCAATGTGCTAATATATAACGGGGCGCCAAGAACGCGTACGCACTGTACCCTCAGACTCCCAACCACCAATGGGCAGCGCCTATCAGCTCTTTCCACTGCTGCACCATATCATACCAACACCCTACCACCTCCGGTCACGCTTAAGTATTATATTATATACCTCACAAAACCACACTCACAACATGAGGGGGGCGGGCGAGGACATCGGAGCAGATTTGACCCCGGGAAGGGAGCTGATCTGGACTAAGAGTACGATTAACTCTTCTATTTGAATGTCTAGAAGTTTTCCCTTTTCCGAGAGGGGCCCAATTTGGAAGAGGGAGGGTGGGAGGGAGGGAGGAAGGGAGGGACTTTAGGTTCTTGCCGGTATTTTACTAAGGATTTAACTAAACAACAAAAAAAGTTATGATATCATACTACACTCAAAATCCCCCTCCCCGGGATTAAAATAGCACACTGCCCCTTACGTCGAGTGACATTTCATGACAAACCATACTGTAGGGCCACTCGGTACAACCGGCACATATATCCACGCACGCGCAACGCATGCACGTACGCAATCGGGTGTGAGTGGCGGTACAGCGCTGTGGCCCCAGGCATCATTAGGCGCTAATTTTTCTGAGGCGTTCAGCTAGGCTGGGATGTTTTAGTGGTATGATAGGAAGATGAATAGGGATTTTTAAGTGGTTGGTTGTCCATGTCCAGTAGAGTACTTCCAATTTCATCGCGTACTCGGAATCAGGTATTATTAGAGATTTAGGTCCTAATACTATGACCAAATGCTACTAGCAGTAATTGTTATTACCACGTCTACTAGGCAAATTCAGCTTGGGGCTAGCGGCAACTATCTCTGATTGGGCGTAGTCTAAAGACCACTTAGGCGAGGGTGGAGGAAAGAGTGCTCATATCATGCTGAATTCACAATGACGAAGGTAAAAAGGGTCTAATTCCCATAAAGAAAAAAGTTTTTGTTTGGGGTAGGAGTGATATGAAAGGGCAGAAGGTTCTTATTTTCATTATTGTCTGTGGACAAAATTAACTGCACATCAATTCAGAGCAAGGACTTTGACCATGATAACAACACTCCCCCACCAACCCCCACCATCGTTAAAGCCAGGAGAAAAAAAATCAAAAACATATATTTTCATGAACACTTTTGCCCAGGAGCTGTAAGTTCAGAATAGAACACATAGTAGATATTAATATTTAAATTTGAGAAAGTTCTTTAGGTAGTGGTGAAAATGCCGGGTGGTGGTTCATTTTGTCCAATACTATCGGCTACATTGTCCTTTTTGTATTAGACCATCATATCTTTGATATTTCTCATAACTCTGACGCATCTTCCGGCACTTTTGTAGGAACCAGATTCCGAATACACGATGAGAATAGAAGTACTCGGGTACAGTACTAGTACCGGGAGGGTGGGTCGTAGTGAACTAGACTAGACAAAGAGTAGTTTAGTAAAAAAATAAAGTAAAAAAAAAAACAAATCCTTTTTACTGTCCTGGAGGTGGCGGTGATTCTGTATCCTCGTTACTCCTGAATTCTATCCTTCAACTTGTTTTTAGGCACTGTGTTTTTTTCCACCTCCTAGTAACTCTAGAAAGTATAATATAGTAAACGGTGGTTTATGTATTTTCAACTAATTATCGTATGGGAGGTCAAATTCGCTAATTGGCTAGGTCAGCTTTCCGTGAACGGGCCTATTCTTCTAATAGGTGATATTCAAACTAACTGGTGTGGGCTTGCCTGCCGCTGCTCTAAAAGTGAGTGAGTGAGTGGCGGAGGTATGGTAGCTTTTAAGTGTGCTATACCGTATAGGTATATATTTTTTGTGACCTCAGGAGTCTGGGTAAAAGAACTCGAGAACATTTCCTTCCCAAGTGTAGACTAACACCCCAAATAGCACAAGACGACGAGATCGATGGAGGGGGATCCGATACCGTCTCCCGGTCGCATGCCCTTGTACGATAGCTGAAGAACTATAATTATCGGGCATCGAGATGAGGGGGGGAGGTTTGGGTATGATTTGTTCCTCTTTCGTTTTTGGGTTTTGGAAGGGTTCGGAATTGGGGAGGAGGTAAATTTAGTGTATTTTTGTTTTTTTAACATCAGATTCTTTTTTTTCTTTGAAGGTGGTGCTGTAATTGCTTTCTTTCTTCCGAAAGTTGGGTGTTGCATGATGTATTGTTTGGATGATGATCTTGATTACTTTATATAAACCCCAGGACAAGGAAGGGGTTTTTGTGAAGTGGACTTTTGGATTGTTTTTTTGCATAGTGTATGGTATCCTCGTGTTCTAATGTGGATTCTGGGGACCTCCTTGGTCGAGGGCTGGGGACGTTGTGTAGTTCTGGAGCTTCGAGATGCATGGGGGTATGATATAATGCCTCTTTTTTTTTTCCATACGATATTGGCGTGACAGCGGCCATTGTCAGTCTCAGAGGCTGGTAATTTAATAGGGAACAAGGGGTAGATAAATAGACTCCGTGCGTGGTTTCTGGTGAAACGTTGAATGAATATTAGAGCAATTGGGTAGGCGGTTTGCACTATTCAGACCTACCCACTTCAATCCCAACGAGGCCGGCAAACGTGGCAAATTTAGAGTGCATTATAAAAGCTCGCTTTATCAGCAGTGTGCTGTTTGCTGATAGGCATGTCTAAATTGTGCTTCGCTGCTGCCCTGAAGCAAGGGCAGTGCTGTGGTGAAACTGAAAGTGCTTTGTTGATACTGAACTAGAACCCTTGTGAGAAGTGAATTAGCTGGAGTGAGCGGTGATGCGCAGGGTTGGAGAATATAGGTGTATCTCTTAGTATCATATGTTTGCTAAGCACCGCAGTTTTGTCTCGTAGTATTGTAACTACGATTTGGGGTCCGATGCACCTATCCACCTGCCCAACCGCTATACTCCTGGGACTACTCTCTCTCCCTCTCTCCCTCCCTTATCAAGACCTTCGAAGGATGTAATTTGGGATCAATGTAAAACGCATCCAACTTATCGTCCACTCGAACGACAGCCTTGACATCCTCTTTACGTATCATGGTATCATAGAGAAGCGCTCACTAACCCACTCTACCCCTCCCCCAACGCCGAGGTGAGGATGGGAAAGTGTCCAACTGTGATAGGGTAGTGAAGTTACAACCACAGCTTGGCGCCGCGTAGTGTTGAGAGTTTGTACAAACCAAAATCCAAACGCACCGGTACCCACTAAGGCCATGTTTGATTGCGATGGTCCCATTCCGTTAGGCGACCATTTCTGCTGTGAAAATGCCCTTCTCTTCATTTTGAAATTGTTATTTGTATGGGATAACGGAATGGAACCTTCGCAACCAAACAGGGCCTAAGTTAACTACCCCTATCAAAGTTGGTTTACGTTTGTTCCTAATCTCCCGCCCTGGGGCCTACAATCATCTGGGTTAACTTACTATCCTCTAACTTGGTTGGTATTCAGTGATTCCAAGACTGCTAGTCCTGTAGAATCCGACTACCGCTAGCTGACTCACCCAGCCACAGCAACCAACTCATGCGCCCCTCAAGACCCGGCTATATATTCCCGCCTAGCAGATTACCCTCGGAACCAACCCTATCCATTGCCCTCTCGGAAACCCAGTAGGCCATGGCTCAGGTCCCAGGGCCCCAACCCCAGGCCAAGATTTCTAGAACTCGGCACGCGCCCTGGCTCATCTAGGTCTATGGAAAACAAACCAAGGCATAGCACACCTTGTGTTGAGGAAATACCAGACAATGAGCTGGGAACGGGAACCCCGACGAAAATCGGGTCATAGATAGGACCCTAATGGGAAAAAGATGAAGGATTCTAACGAGGAATTTGAGGGCATGAAATCCTCCTGCTGACCCTGGATGTTCAAAATAATTGATGCGGAGGTAATGATCGACGGTGGGGGTTTTACGCAGCGGAGTGGAACAGCTTAAGTAGAGACAAAAAATTTGTATTAAGCGGAGATGAAGATCATGATTGATTGTTATAAGAATAGAAAGGAAAGACTTGAGGGAAATTGTGAACAGGAAGAAAGGGGTAAAGAGAGAGAAGACAGGAAGGAAAGAAAGACAGGGGTGTGAAAACTTTTCATAACTTGCGCGTCACTTCCCCGACACATACGTGTACCACTGCGGCCTTAGAGTGCCGGCATCTCTCACTCCAAGTGCAGCCATTAAACCGCTATTTCCAGCACTGGAGTCAAGTCGTAATTTAAGTGATTATCTGTGGCTAACCTACCTGTACATTACTGGGAATACTATATGCTTGAGTTGCGCGCTCCGCCTGCCAAGAACCCCCTACAAAACCCTATGAGTCTCGTGTTTTCGAGAGGTACTATTCTTGACTCTTATAATGTGTGTAGTATTCCTGCTGCTAGCTGTAGATCTGAAAGGTGGAAATTAGAGAAAAGGGGAATAGGCAAGAAATGTAGGGCTAAACGAGAAGCTCCTTTGGTGCCGACATATATCTCGTATCGAAGAATGCGAGGAATGTGAGGGTAGTAAGAAGCAGAATGTTGGTGCGTCCTCAGAACGAGTGACGTGTTGTGACGGAATACCATAGGAAGGTTGCTGCATGAAAGAATGGTCAAGTATGAGGGATGGCTATTCCTTCAAGTTTGCTAGAATCCTTGAATCATTGCTATATTTACGAAATCCTCGGTGGCGCCTCACTAAAGTAATTGCAAAATATCCGGATAAAGCTTTTCAGGGAATAAATACATTGAATAGTAGGAAGGAGAAAAAAGAGAGCAATGAAAGGCATAAAAACAACCGGGTAGACCACAAAGTAATAATGTAATATCACACAGAGAAGTGAAGGAAAACGCTCAACAATTTTTAACAGAAGGCTGCGGGACTTCGACAGAAACCAAAAAGGAGCAAATAAAACAGAATGACAACCCTTTAGCTTGCACCCCCCTAATTTTGATGATTTATTGTGGATAAAAGTGAAAAGGGGGTATTTTGATGGGCGGTTGTGATTTAGGCGGCTGCTACAGCGATCGGCTGGAGAGGGGCTCTCTCCGCACGGCCTAAGATTTCAGCTGTGACTGGGGCTCTGTGAACGATACCTCCGGTGACGGGTAGCTGCGTAGTATTCATTAAGTACTGGTCAACTTCCCGTGCGCATTGTCGACCTTCGTTGATACCCCTAGAAGAGAAAGTATTTGTTAGAAAAATGACTCTAGGAATTCTCTGAGGCTACAGTGACTTACCAGACAATCAAACTCTGTCCCCTCCGGCAATCACCAGCAGCAAAAACCCCGGGCATGGAAGTAGAGTAGGCTCCCGGGGGTGTCTTGACATTCTTCCGAGCGTCTCTCTCAATATCACCCAATACTCTGTCCTCCGGGCCCAGGAAACCCATTGAGAGGAGCACGAGATCTGCAGGGAAGAACTGTTCGGATCCTTCAACTTGCTTCATGTCCCAACCTCCACGAGAGCTCCTAGCCCATTCGACACGAACGGTGTTGATACCCTTGACCTTGTCGCTGCCGTCACTTACAAACTCTTTGCTCATGACGCAGTATTCCCGGGGATCCTTTCCATATTGTGCCTTAACCTCTGAGTGGCCATAGTCAATTCTGTAGACCTTAGGCCATTGCGGCCAAGGGTTGTCTCTAGCTCTCTCGTTTGGTGGTTGAGGAAGCAATTCGAAGTTGACAACTGACTTGGCTCCGTGGCGAACAGCGGTACCGATACAATCATTACCCGTATCGCCTCCGCCGATAACGATGACATTCTTGCCCTTTGCGCTGATGTATTTGCTATCCTCATGGGCTGAATCGAGCAAAGACTTGGTATTGGCATGAAGGAAGCCTATAAAGTTGGTTAGCTAGGATTATAAGGTGATAAGATTGACTTACTCATAGCATAGTGAATACCCTCAAGGTTCCGATTAGGGATCGGAAGGTCTCTGGCAACCGTAGCACCAGTTGCAATGATAACGGCTTCATTTTGTTCCCTAAGGGTAGAGAGTTTCACGTTTTCGCCTATATGAACACCAGTGACAAACTTGATACCTTCAGCGGCCATGAAATCTGTTCTCCGCTGCACGATTGATTTGTCAAGCTTCATGTTCGGAATACCATACCTGCGCTGAATTAGCATCTCTGAACCAATCGATTTAAAAGCCAGCGGGGGGGCTTTACATTAGCAAACCACCAACGCGATCAGCCCTCTCATACACAGTAACAAGGTGACCGGCTTTGTTCAAACTGTCGGCGGCTGCCAAACCAGCAGGACCGGAGCCAATGATTGCAATCTTCTTTCCGGTGCGAACTTCGGGCGGCGTAGGAACCATCCAACCCATCTCAAAGCCACGGTCAATGATTGCGCATTCGATGCTCTTGATCCCGACTGTTCAAAGTTAGTTAGGTTATATCGTGATAAACCTCACCCAGAGGAAACGAACCTGGATCCTCGTTGATACCCAGAACACAAGCACCTTCACAAGGAGCTGGGCAAACGCGCCCTGTGTACTCGGGGAACGGGTTAGTTTGGAGGAGCTTGAAGAGGGCATTCTTCCATTGGTTTTGGAAAACGAGTTCGTTCCACTAAAAGAATGTTAGCTTGCGATCCTGAAGAAACGGGAAGCAATACAAGGAGCCAACCTTGGGGATAATGTTCGAGATGGGGCAACCAGTATCACTCTGGCAGAACGGAACACCACAATCCATACAACGGGCAGCCTGGTACTTGAGCTCATCCTCGTCCAATCGCCTGCTGAGCTCTTGCCAATCCTTTGTACGTGTTTTGGGGTTCCGATATTTCTCATGACGGCGGGAGTAGAGCATGAAGCCCTTCGTCTTGTTGAGCACCAAAGCAGATTTCTTCTTCTCGGCGTTTGTATCCAAAATGCTGTCTTCTAAATCAGTTATAGAAGCCGCATGCTTGTGCTTCTCTGCCTCTTCCTTGGCCAGCTGTTTCTCATGTTGCTCGCGGACTGGATTCCCAGGAAGTAGGCCTAGTGGGTATTGGGAGACCTTCGATTTTCGGGTTTCCTCTTCTAGAACTCTCTTGTAATCGGTTGGAAGGACTTTTATGAATCTAGGAAGAGCCCTGCGGTAATCAAGGAGAATCCGTTTTGCTAGTTCGGAACCGGTGAATTGGTAGTGGTCCTCAATAAGGCCTCTAACCCAGGAGATTTCATGAGCATCTTCAACACCAGAGAGCTCAACCATTTCCATGTTGACCTTAGAAGCAAAGTTCTGCTTTATGTCAAGAACATAGGCGATGCCTCCAGACATTCCGGCAGCAAAGTTACGACCGGTCTCACCCAAAATTACGACTCGACCTCCTGTCATGTACTCACATCCATGATCACCAACACCCTCAACGACAGCAGTCGCACCCGAGTTCCTGACAGCGAAACGCTCGGCAGCGACGCCGCGAAAGAAACATTGACCAGCAGTAGCACCATAAAGGCACACATTACCGGCAATAATGTTCTCCTCAGCTTTGTAGGTGGCGTTTCGAGGAGGATAAATAACGACACGACCACCGGATAACCCTTTTCCAACATAATCATTGGCATCACCCTCAAGTTCGAGTGTGACACCAGGGGCAAGGAAAGCTCCAAATGATTGACCCGCTGACCCTCGAAGATTGACATGGACAGAGTCTGGCTCCAAGCCCGCCTCCCCCATCTTCCGACTGATTCGATAGGAAAGCGTGGCACCAAGCGCGCGATCCGTATTGACTATATCGGACTCGATGCGGGTGGGAATACCTTTCTCTAAGGTATACTCCGATTCGTCAATCAGTTTGTTATCGAGTCGTACGTGCAGGCGGTGATCCTGTTTCCGGACGTTATATGTAGCAACGCCAGGACGAAGTGTATGAGCGGGCGTCAATATCAGAGACAAGTCGATGTTCTTTGTTTTCTCGGTCATAAGATCTTTTCTTACGAGAAGTTTCTCTGAGCGACCAATCATTTCGTTAATGGTTCTGAAACCTAACCTTGCCATGATGGCACGGAGCTCGTTGGCAACATAGTAGAAGAAATTAATAACATTCTCGGGGGTGCCAGTAAACTTCTTTCGTAGTTCAGGGTCTTGGGTGGCGATACCGACAGGGCAAGTGTTCAAATGGCATTCTATATTGAATAATTAGCATAGGAGAACACCATAAAATTGATTTAAGGGGGGCTACTTCTCATCATAATACATCCCATTGCGATAAGAGGTGTTGTCGCAAAACCCCACTCTTCTGCACCAAGGAGACATGCAATTGCAACATCACGTCCGGTGCGCAGCTGTCCATCAGTCTGCACAATGACACGACCGCGCAAGTCATTTAAAACTAGAGTTTGATGGGTCTCAGCTAGGCCGAGTTCCCAGGGCAATCCGGCATATTTAATACCAGTCCAGCGAGATGCACCAGTACCACCATCATGCCCAGAAATGAGAATGTGATCAGCCTTAGCTTTAGCTACCCCGGAGGCAACAATTCCAACACCAGTCTCAGATACAAGCTTCACTGAAACCCTTGATCGAGGATTAGCACATTTCAAATCATAAATGAGCTGCTTCAAGTCTTCGATAGAGTAAATATCGTGGTGAGGTGGTGGAGAAATGAGACCTACACCCGGGGTAGAATGGCGGGTGCGAGCAATAGATTGCGAGACTTTATGACCGGGAAGCTCGCCACCTTCTCCCGGCTTTGCTCCCTGAGCCATCTTTATCTGGAGCTCATCCGAGTCGGCCAAATAGTGAGATGTGACACCGAAACGTCCAGAAGCGACTTGTTTTATAGCGGATCTCATGGTGTCTCCGTTTTCTAATATCTGACTTCTCTCAGGATCTTCACCACCTTCGCCGGTGTTTGATTTCCCTCCTAGCCTATTCATAGCTACAGCAATCGTAGAGTGCGATTCCATAGAGATGGATCCGTAAGACATAGCGCCCGTACAGAAGCGGCGAACTATTTCGGTCCAAGGTTCGACTTGATCAATTGGAATTGGCTTTGAACTAGAGAAATCAAAATCCAATAGCCCACGTAGAGTACAGTTCTTTATCTGTTCGTACTCCGAAAGGGAATATGCTTCGTAAGATTTGTCGTTCTTCGTCCGAACAGCATCTTGGATGTTTGCAATACTGACTGGGTCGTTGACATGGGATTCACCGCCATCGCGCCAATGGTATTCACCCGTCTCGGGAAGCCCAGGGATAGAAACGATCTTACGGCTTGGATATCCGGTCTCGTGCAGAGCAAAAGCATCTTGCGCAATAAAATCTAGCGTGATTCCCTTGATACGCGTCGCAGTTCCAGTAAAGCACTTGTCAACAACAGAATCATCAACACCCAATGCTTCGAAAATTTGAGCACCCTTATAACTCTGCAAAGTCGAGATACCCATTTTACTCATAACCTTGAGGATGCCACCATCGCAGGAGTGTTTGAAATTGTCCACAATTCTCTCATCGGAAAGACCTCCCCTAATCAACTTCTCGCGATTCATCTTCAAGATACACTCCATAGAAAGATAGGGGCAAATAGCATCTGCACCATATCCTAAAAGCACACAAAGATGATGCACCTCCCTCGCCTCAGCAGTCTCAATGACTAGAGCAATTTTGGAACGCATTCTATTTCGTACAAGGTGGTGGTGGACACCACCACAGGCAAGAAGTGCCGATAATGGCACGCGATCGGCGGAGGTGTTACGATCGGAAAGAACGAGCACTTTGTCACCATTCTCAATCGCCTCGCTTGCCTGCTTGCATACCTCGTCAAGAGCATTAATGTACCCGGGCACACCTTGTTCCTTGGGGAATGTAATGTCGATGGTATGAACAGTCCAGCTATTGTTAACCTGTTGGATATTCTTCAGGGCGTTAAACTGGTTCAGTGAAAGGACCGGCGAAGGGAGGCGCAGGCGATGGCATTGGGATGGGTCCATCTCGAGGACATTGCCTTGAGGCCCAACATAGCATTCAAGAGACATGACAATGGCCTCACGGATGGGATCGATGGGTGGGTTCGTGACTTGCGCAAAAAGTTGACGGAAATACTCGTACAAAAGGCGGGGCTGCTTTGCTAGACAAGCCAGTGGGGCATCATTACCCATGGAGCCAAGTGCCTCCTTCGAGTCTGCAGCCTATAGGGAATATTAGTACCAGCAGGGAAGCTGTTGCCCGAGTGAGATACAGTGACTTACCATCGGCCCCAGAATCAAGCTGACCTGCTCGAATGAGTAACCAAAGGCAAGCAAACGAGGGTCATTTTGCAAGCTATTATCGTCCAACGAAGCTTCAAGGCTAACGCCCGAACTCTCCAATTGGTTATATACTTTCTGAATGGTGAGTAATTGCTCTTCGACCCATGAAGTGAAATCGAACCGAGAAGACACCCCCATCTTCAGTTCCTTGTCATCAACTATCCGCCCTTCCACAGTATCTACTAGAAGCATCCTTCCGGGCTTCAATCTACCCTTTTGGATGATATGCTCTGGATCGATTAAAATAGTACCGACTTCAGATGCACAAATAATGCGGTCGTCGTCTGTTACGTAGAATCTACATGGCCTTAAGCCGTTACGATCCAATGTAGCACCACAGTATCTCCCATCCGCAAAAGTAAACAATGCCGGACCATCCCAAGGCTCCATCAAACAGGCAGCCCATTCATAGAAGGCTACTTTCTTGGGGTCCATCAGCGTATTATCTTGCCAGGCTTCGGGAACCATCATCATCATGGCTTCCGGCAGAGAAAGGACACCATTAATAGTAAGCAGCTCAAGAACGTTATCGAACGCCGCAGAGTCGGATCCTCCCTCTTCGATGATAGGGTATAACTGCTCGAGCTCGTCCCCAAACTTAGCAGATTCCATCTGACCTTCACGTGCTCGCATCCAATTTTTGTTACCCCGCAAGGTATTGATCTCACCTATCCTTCTTATTAGCCCCATACACTCTGGTGAAAAGTTTGATGTATTACCATTGTGAGCTGCCCACCGTAAAGGTTGAGCACGGTCCCAGCTAGGGAAGGTGTTTGTAGAAAAGCGAGAGTGGACAAGGGCAAAGTGGACGGCATAATCGACGTTAACCAAGTCATGGTAATAGGTATAAACTTGTACAGGTGCTAATTGACCTTTGTATACAATATTCTTGTTGCTCAGAGAGCAAATATAGAACCAATTATGTAAACCGATCTTTCTCGTGCTGACTTTACGCAGAATGAAGAGTTGTCGCTCGAAATTTTTCTCGTCAAAACTCTCGGTGTCTGTGTTTTCGGGTTCTTTTCCTTCTCCGTATCGACTCCTTAGGACGACAAAGGGTTGAAGTATCATGGGTTCACGGGACAACGCCGCTGGACCCAGAAGAGCACTATCACGTGGAACCTCTCGCCAACCTAACACCCGAAGACCCAGCGAATCTGCAAGTTCAACAAAAGTATTCTTACTCTCGGCAAGAACCTCCTCGTTTGGCTTGAAGAACAGGTTCCCGACGGCATATTGGCCCTGCGGAGGTAGAACAAATCCCGACGATCCAGTAAACTCTTTCACGAAGAACCTGTGAGGAATGGATGTCATAACACCTGCTCCATCGCCATCACGGGCATCAGAACCCACAGCTCCTCGATGGGTCATGTTGCATAGTAGACTCCGAGCATCACTAAGGATCTTGTGACTAGCAATTCCTTTGATGTTTCTGTACGATCGTTAGCATAACTCTTGAATAATTCCTGAGGAGGAATTAATTACGCTGCAAACCCTACACCGCACGCATCCTTCTCTAATTCAGGATCGTAAAGACCCTGTTTGAGTGGCAAAGCGCCAGCCCATGACCGGTTCTCAGGGGTATTTTGGTAGTTGTAGATGTTCACGGGTTCTTCGATATCTTCAATCTCGCTCTCATAAACCGGGGCCATCCTTTGGCTCGATCGGAGAAAGCGTAATCGAGAGCTAAATCAACCTCGCTTTCCCAGTGAACAAGATATAAATTGTTTATATACTGGGGTGATAAATTCTTAAACCCGAAGGATAGATTTGGTCAATTGCGCCGCAAACAACTTGTTTGTTGGGCAAACGATAGGAGGAGGGGAAGCAAGAGTTTGACTGATTTTCCGGCTCACGTTTAGTTATATGTGGCAACAGAAAAGTTTAATTGTGCGAGTGCGCCCTGGGGAACTCGAACGCGGGCGAAGGAACTGCGGTAGCTAGACAAGGAAACAGCTAGGCGCGGGGTATAGTGCGTCTGACCTTTGGAGGGACAATGAAGAATAATGCGTATGCCACGACAGGCAGAGGATAGAATGGAGGAGGAGGAGAAGTGGGAGGTGGCAGAAGGAGGGAGAGGAGTCTGAGAGAGAAGAAAAGTCAAATCAGGGATGCCTCGAGGAAAAATATCCGGCTGTATAATTACTGAAGCGAAAGGACCCCCCAGAAACTAAAATGCTTTTCACGCTAAATTATGGAGGGGTAAGAGAGGGGCGGGACGTGACGGTGGGGAAACTCAGGTCTACTGACCGATAATGTCAAAATAATTACCAACAAAAGAGATAAGAAATTCTCAAATCGAGCACACAGCAATCGAATTGCAAAGAGCTTCCAAGTGAACTACCTTGCTCTTTGTTCTCCCAGGGTCAATTCTCGTTCCTCCATCACAATAATAATATTATTATAAGAAAAGAAAGAAAAAAACACTCTGCCGGCATCTAAACCTTCTACAGTTGGGAGGCGGGCGGGCTAGCATTGGCGGGAGAAGTTTATGACGCCCAAGAGGAAAGCTGGTGCACTCGAGCATAGTACTGGTATGGCTGGGGTGGGAAAGAGATCGCTATCATACTCCGTTGTCTGATGGGCCGCAGCAAAGGTGAGAGGGCATAACAAAAGTGGGAGAGATCAGAGATTGGTAAGGTAAGAGGTCGGAGATCCTTTGTAAAGTAGCTGTTCTTATGTGAATACCAGTACTGATCACCAAAGAAGCTCAGTAAGGAACAGCAATGGACTTAGAGTGCGCTATGCCCTTAGGACAAACGTCAATATTCATCAACTCCATCGCCCCAGCATCGTAATCACGACGTATGCGGCCATTCATGTGAATGGAAAAAGTAATATACTAGTACCCTACTGTACCGCAGGGACAGCTGCATCGACAGTGATTAAAATGCCGCCTCTTCACGATACCTTCCCGGCACAGAGCATTGATAGTTGCTAGGAGTACTGGTATTGTAAAGCGGGGAAGCACAATCCGCAATTCTTGCAGACCGCACACAAGAACAAAAATGTTTTTTTTTTCCCTTTCCCTTCCTTTTTCTTGCTACTGGGAGTCGTGCCCAGGATGACCGTGCACAACCATTCCCACGCACACCCCACGCTGCCCCTCCAATCAGGGATCCCTGGTTCGAGATCTCTTACGGCAAATGCTTCTTCTCCGGACGGTGGATGTCATTTGGCCGTGGTTTAAGGTGCGGCTGCTTGTGTGACAATTCGACTAACCTGCATCCTCCATTCGTCCTGAATCCTGCGTCTGCTCAACACCAACCTTGTAATACCTGATTCGCTCCCTTCCTATCAAAATCAGTCATCCCTGCCTGATTACTACAAGAACAATATTATTCGCAGATACCGGTAGTGCATCGCTAGCCAGCACCACGAAACCGTCTCCTGGGACAATCTCTGCAGAATAAAATTGCTGTACTGTATATCCTTCAATGTGTAGAGTGGCAAGGCATCCCCGCAATTGAAATTAGGACCCGGGCACTGTCCTCCCTGGGTCTTGCATGTTTAATAATTCTGATATTTGCACTTTCATTCCCCCCGGTGTCGCTACATCAACGATAATCCTCTTTCTTGGGCACCAGTGCCCCACAAAAGCACGGGGGTTTGGTGGTTAACCCGGGTTTCGGGGGAATTCGGATAAAATAACAACTAATCCCAACGTGTTTTGTGTACTGTATCTGGGGAAACCAGAAACTGACCCCTCCTTGGTTCAAACAACCGGCCCCACTCACTCAAAACCCACTCTTCCGGCGGGCCAAGTTTTTCCCAACGTCGGCAAAGTGATCAAGACACAAATTCTAGATCCTCGGCCCAATTCTCAATTTTTTGAGGACGCAAAACTCTTCAATCGCTGGTGTACCAATTGGCCGCCCCATAACTCGAACGAATTATCCGCATAGCAAGAGGCGGCAAACTTGAAGAGTCACTCTCAACTCCTTAGCAGTGGCTCTCCGTGCTCCACTGGTTTCTACTCAACAGCATTCGAGACCACCGGTACAGTGCTTGTATGATACTCGTATCTAGCCACTACTAAGCAAAGGGCTTTGGAATTCGCAAGTTTGTTGCCTTCTCCATCATCCCTCTTCACCGGCTAGCAATCGCTCATTGCACACTGTGCGAGTAGCCATACATCTCCAATTCCTCAAGCGAGACCACCCCCCGCGGAGAATCTATGCTATAGTGCAGCAATTTTGCTAGGATTTATGCAATCAGAGGCTGCATTTTTCAATTTCGAGCCATTTCGGTTTCCGGCATCGGCTTGGCCCGATTTTGCATCCTCTATTCGATGGCGGTGTACCGGTGGGAAAGGGGAAAAAAGTGGAAAGGAAAGAAAAAAGAAAGGAAAAGAGAACCAAAATCACGCGCCCATTTGACTACGGGCGGAGTCGGGAACTTTCGAAATAAGAATTGTTATTCGGCCTAAGCTTACACTGCTAAGGGCGGCGATTCGATTTTGCCTAAAATGTTTATTTTACATCGATTTTTCAAAACCAACCATTTCTATCATTGATGGGGTAATGAGATGTGTCAAGACCCATTGACCATGAAGCCAATACGGACACCTTGGATCATCTTCCGGCTAGGATAGGTTGACTTCAAATACTCGAGTAGTCCAATTTCAGCCTCAGGGATGGGTGAAGCCAACATCCAGCCCCTGGATGTGGAAGGTGCGGTCTGCTGCCTGGATATCGTTTGGCTATCATCTCTGGGGATTAAGACCGAGTACGGCAGCCTCAGCCAAGTTGGTTAGTAATAACGGTCGGATGGCTTGCTTACCTCCAAGAGCGGGGTCCGCATGTGCATGAGATGTGGTTGGCAGGAGATATCAGGATGGAGGGGGAAACTTTCATAAAGCTCAATCCTTGCTCTCATACAGAACTTCGGTTTATAGGCATTGCTTGTTAGCTCCCCTCGGTTACTTCTGCTGATACATTTTCACAGAAACAGGCCAAGGTTGGCTACCAAACTCTTCTCTTAGAATTTGTAGAACTAAGAACAACTCTAGGAAAGCCAGGTACAAGAGCCAAATTGGAATCAAAACCGGCCCTCATCTCTACTACTTCCACTACTTCGCAAGGAAAAGGGAACAGAAAACGTTGCTCCACGGTCCAAAGTCCTCATTAGCTATTAGTTTATATCATATCACATCTATGTATTTCAAGTCACACAAATGCGGGGAAGATAGCATATGGACCCCTTTCCCACCCACGGCACCTCACCGGGATAGTGAAGCCTACCTTGTTCGAGCCCAACAGCCGATCTCTCAAATAGAGGTAAACTCCATAAGTCAGCCCTCCCCAGTGTATATAGTACGCGTGTATACGCAGCCCGTATATACGCACGCGACTCATTCTACGCCAGTAGCAGGTTCAGGACCCGAGCAGTTGTTTCGCCAAGTAGTCGAAAGTAAAGGAGTCAGGAAAAACCAAAGCACCAGAGACAACCCTACCGGTATTCCAAATTCTGCCACACAATGAGATATTAAGATACCAAGCGAAACATTCCAAGGTGGGTTAGTTACCGCCGACGAGCAGCGGAGACACGAAAAGCCCAGAGAGAACGGCTACCAGTCGTGGGAAAAAGCAATCATCAGGGTCGCTCGGGTACCGGTATCGTACCTTGTTCACGGCAACCTCCGATCTCGCAAAAAGGCAATGGGCAGGGCTGAATTTCGAAGCAGGGTTTGCGACAGGCCCGGTGTTCCGAACGGGTGTTAAAATAACATGGCATTTCTGATACTGTACTCGCAGCTGCTACGGTATGCAATCTCAAAGGAATATCATAGCTGAAAGTGCAGCCGAGCATACGGAAAAATTTCCAATCCAGCCATTTTTTTATTGAACGAGCATTAGCCCTCGATTGTTCACCATTTCTACACTCACACTGCTCAGTTCTAGTTCATATCTCTGCCGTCTTGCGCGATTAATCCGGTTTCCAATCGCTCGTCATATTACGCGAAAAGCGCTTGCACATTTGCAAATTCAAATTGCAAATACCGCGACCGTTCAGCATTTGTATACCGCGAAGGCGGTTTACATGCCAGAATGTGTATTAAAACATTCCATGTTCTCTCAATTCTTACAAAATTCTCAGATGGGCCGATGATGGGTAATAGAGAAGTATCTGCTCCCTTGCTGCATTATTAAAGTAGGATATTTCACCCATGACGACTGAGCGGTGTCGCAACTTGCCAAGTAATAATTCCGTCTAGGAAATATTTAGAGCTATTATAGGTAGTAAGTTACATCGTATTGAGTAGCTACCCCCAAGCCCTATTACTAGAGGCCTAGAATACTAACAGATCACCCCAGAACTAGACAGCATTGATCCCTAGCCCTGAAGGATTACGCATCGTGCCATCTTCTGGAGGTGGTTGAATTGCGCGCCCGATCGGCTTGGTGCCCTCAATCCACAAACCGCGAACGACTCGAAATCTACTTCTGTCATACCACAGAACCTAGGGCAAGGAGTGGTGAAATACCCTAAGAGCTCCAAGGCCCATTACGCGCCAATAATTAGCAAGAGGCAGGTTAGGATTGCTCTAGATATAAGGTACCCAGCCTCCTAAATTTAGCCACCTCCTCTGGCGCAATTATATTGGGAAGCGGAAGAACAAACCCCGCTATCAACTTTACTAGATACCACCGACTCGGCCGCCGCTCTATTCACCACAATCCCATCACAAAGAACCGATTCAACACGAACCACCGGAACCGAAGATCACACTCAATCACTCGAAGGGCATCCATCTGCTATCTTCGTGCCACTTCCGAACAATCTCGGGTTCCTTCCAATCTGATCCTGATGCATCTGGCTTCGGCACGAGAGGACACTGTCGGTTGTACGAAACCGGCTCTGGATGTGGCGTATCGTCAAAGGGGATTAACTCCGGGCGCCTGAGCAGAAATCGCAACTTGAGTTGACGGATACACATGTTGTCGCTCGCGGCGCAAGTTTTCCCTCCCTCTCCCCCCTTCGCCTCGAACGCCTCCAGTCCCTGCCTTTATCCCTTGGGTTATCTGAAGCAGTCAAATTCACCAAGAGCGATAAGGCAAAATCCGTCAACGGCTAGCTGTTTTTTATCAGAGAGTCCGATTTTCTGCCTCCTCCATATTCGAACGATTCGACACTTGGGGTGAGCTTAAATATCCTTAACAAATCACACAGCTTGAACCGCCCTAGAACAGGCTTAGTATACCTAACAGCAAATTTAACTGTTCCAGACTACCCAATGGATAGCACCCTACGACATTTTACCACCGATAGTAAGAATTAGCATTAATCTTCTTTTTCTTTCGTTTAACTAACACAAGATAGATCATTAATTCGAGAAATACAATGTGATATCAGCCCTCCCTTCCCAATCCCACTTCATTCGTTCTTTCCCACAATAGCCCATTAAGTGATGCTGCTAAGGACAAATAGAAAACCCATAGCTCAAATGAAAGAAACCTCCGGGTAATTCGGATCAGTTCCGTTAAACAGATTCCCCTTACAGTGTTCGATAACCTTATCAAAGAACGCCTTGAGGTAAACCCTCTGTATTGTCATAGCCCTCAGACCCCCAATAGTGCCAACGACCCCCTCTATGTCTTCCTTCGGGAACAGATTCTTTAGCCCGAGTACCTCGACAAGCGGGGCGAAATCCGTGAACGTAACATGTTCCGCGCCCTTGAGCGACAGCTCCCTCTTCCACCCCTTAGAGGGGCTATCCCAGAAACCCTTCCACGTCTCGTCATTGGTGCGGTTATGCCCTTCTCTTCCGAAGAGGATGAACGGCTTCTTGAGACCATTCTGGGTGACGCTGCCTACCAGGCTCCCGTCGAGGTCCACTCCCCGAGGATCCTGTCTTCCACAGCCATTGCGCCAGCAGCGGTAGCCCCTCCCAACGAGTTTCCAACCATGCCCACCTTCTCGACCTTCAACCCCTTCTCTCCAACACCCGGAATCACGCTGGTGAGCGATGCCGTGCTCAAGGACTTAAGGGTGAAAACCGCATCCTTGACCCTCTCGTTGTAATACTTGATCACCGCATCCACGGTAACATGCTCGGGAACATTGCCCACGGCAACCTTCCCATCGGGAAACTCCACAATGGGCGAATCGTAGGTCGCATCCAGCGCCGCAACCATGTACCCATGGCTCGCGAGGTCCTCGGCAAGCGTGGCGTAGACATACCGACTCGCGCCCAAGCCCGTGGAGAAGAGAATGAGCTTCACGTTCCGCGACTTGACCGGCGCACCGTAGTAGCTGTTTGTAGTTATGCTCTTGACCGTCCCGTTCGGTAGGCCCTCTGTGGACTCGTAGTACGCGGCCACCATCGGCGACATGTAATCTGGATGCGGAAAGCTTGCGTAGGTGGAGTTGGTGGGGTAGTATAGTGTCATTAGGATCCTCCGGGACTCGGGGGTCGGGGCGAAGACGTCATTCCGAGCATTATCCGTTATGAAGAAGTTGTATGTGCCGACATTATTTGGACCTGATGGGGCCGGGAGGGATACTGCGGCGACATGGTGGTGAAGGAAAGGCAGAGAAAGGTACAGCAGGTTGAAGAGGGGCTTCAGAATCATCGTTGTAGAGTTGATAGGGAAGAAATAGAATGATTAAGGTATCGTATAATAACTAATTCCCAATCGATAAGAGAAAAAACTTCAAACACCCAATTCTCTTTGAACCTCCAGATATCTTTTTCTGGAAGGGATCGAATGCGGAATCGAAAGTATGGAAGGAAGTAAGGAAAGAAGAAAGAAATTAGCTGAGTTGTACCATCCCTTTATATATACCTATCCCCTCCACTCCACGGCCCAGCTCTTCCACCAATAATATCATACATCCAGACCTGGGACGGACAAACTAAGCGCCGTATGTCCCTCCTCCTCCTCCCCTCTAAGTAAAAGTAAAAATAAAAATAACGAGGCGGCCTCCGCATCCGGCACCGCCCGACACTCTCACAAGCTACAAGTACGATATTATTTTTATTTGTATTTTTTTTTTTTTTTGTAAACTTTTTGAGTATATTCAATCTAACGAGCCGACTAAATAACTATTAAACTGTTTTCTGTATCCGATTGAGGATGTCTACGGTATTACACCAAACACTACCCAAGCCAACTTAGAAAACCTAACCAACACCCGGATCCAGCCCCCTGCCATTCTAGCGGCACAGTTAGATAGACCTCCCCGGTATGAGTGCTCCCATCGTATTACACCCGGGCATACCACCAACGAAAGTAAAACTCCTTAACCAATCTCAAACTTCCCAACCAAACACAACCTAAACCAAACTATCCTTCGGCCCATGGTCTCAGTGAGCAGCCTTCTTCCCCTACTGGACTTTAGCGCCGACCGTCTGGTTCCCCGGAAACACCCATGAGAACAGGGTTCATCCACACACCCCCGGCAACTAGCCACAGACCTCCCTCAACCAAACTCTAACGCACCAGAAATGAGGTGGGCCACTTGCAATGGGTAACCCCTCCCAAACACAAACCAAACTACTAAACCTTCGATACCGGCGCACAGGCACGCTCCCCTCAGGTGTAACCTAGCCAAGCCACACCCACACGCCACTCCCCAAAACCAAGCCACATACCTCCCTTGCGCCACAGCCACTGCGCCACCGACCTCAGCCTTGCAGCCTCAGCGATCCTCTCACCCGCGTCCTACACGTCTACCAGAATTACCGAAGTAAAATAGGCCCGTAACTGAGCCCGAAGGTGACAATAAAGTCTCGAAACGTTCGTAAACAAATACCCCTAGATGGAGAACGATTAAAATCAGATAAAAGCATTCATCACTTGCCTTTAAGAGATAAATTTCTAAACCATCGTGATGGTAAAGAAGACTTGAAGCTATTGTGAGATAAGAATCAAGGACCCTGATTCGCCTATTGGAAAGATACGACACGTCATAAGGAGGTGAGATTTCAATCGCTGGGGTTGTAGGAGTGATCGAGGATGTATGATATTATTATTATTTTTTATTTTTATTTTATTTTTTTTGTAAACTTTTTATTCGTATCTAGCCTAACGAGTCAACTATCTACTAATCTAAACCGTTTTCTGTAACTAACTTAGTTGTCTACGGTATTATACCAAAACCAGCCAAGCGCTACGTTCAAAAACCTAACCAACACCCGGATCCAGCCCCCTGCCATTCTAGCGGCGCAGTTAGATAGACCTCCCCAGTATGGGTGCTCCCGATAGTTCCGCGCAACCCAGCCTAACTGCCAAAGAAAGTAAACTCCTAATCCAAACCCAAACTACCTACTCCAACCTCTACCTCGACCAAATCTTCCTTCTCCTCCAGGCCTCAGCGAGTAGCCTCCTCCCCCTATCGGACTTTGGCGCCGGCCGTCCGAACCCCCGGAAACACCCATGAGGTTAGGGTTCGTCCGCACACTCCCGGCAGACAGCCCAGAAGCAGCCCTATCTCCTAACCGAGGACCCCTCAGAATAACTTGGGCCACTTGCAATGGGCGATCCCCGCTATCCCCAAGAACCCCCAATCCTCTTCCTCTACCTGACGGTCCCCTTGGAACCACATCTCCTACCCCCCAAACCGCCAACCTACCACCATCCCTAGCCGGTCCCGAAGGCACGACTATGATTTCCCTCCCTCCAACCTCCACAACCACATCCTCATCCGAAATCAACTCTTCCTCAACCCTCCTCCTCTTATTCCCTACATCAACCGAGACAACTTCAGGCAGTCGCACTACAGCTCGACCCACCTGCTCCCCCTCACTTACCACGCTTTCAGCCACAACCTCCGCCACAGCAGCCACAGTGTGTGCCACCTCTATCGGGTCAGCCACCACCCTTGCACTTGCCACAGCAAAAGCCACGGCAAAAGCCACCTCCTCTTTCTCTGCCTCCTCTTTCTGTCTCGCCTCCAACACCAGACGATGATTCCTCTTGGAAAGCACCGAAACATGATGCCGAAGACGATCAATCTCCTTTTCCATCATCAACATCCTCTCCGTTAACTCTCCTAAAACCAAACCTGTTCTAGCTACCTTAGTAGCCGGAAAAAACGTAGAATCTCGCTTAGCCATCTGTTCCTAATAAAATAGTACTATGGGAAGATGAGGGACTTAAAATAGTAGATGAAAGAGATAAAATATCTCTTAAAAACGATAAAGACTTAGAGGAATATTCCTGAAAGAATAAAGACTTGAGGTAATCATGAGATAGTTCCCAAGGATCCTGGTTGGTTAAAACCCAAAATGTGACTAGTCACTCGGAGTTGAAATTTCAATCGCTGGAGAAGTAAGAGACGCGGAGGATGTACGATATTATTATTATTATTATTATTTATTTATTTTTTTTGTAAACTTTTTGTATATTCCGATACTACCATACTATCGAACTATTCTAAACCGTTTTCTGTATCCTTTAGGATGTCTACGGTATCCCTACTAGGAATTGCAATCGCAGGGTTTGAACCTGACCTGCCCCAACCTATACCCGCCAAATCATACAGGTAACAGCCTCCATCTGCGGTACAATACTCGGAACCGGTACCTACTAGCCCAACCGCAGGTTTAGTATAGCCCACGTCTTTTCGGTATCCAGCCCTTCTGACCACTTTCCAGCCATTTTCCTAACCTAAGAAAGCGTAACCCCCAAAGAAATGAACAACCTCCGCCGCTACCACTATCCGCTCTGAGCCTCCCCTAGGTAATTTTATGGCCTCGAAGTTGGCCACCTCCACCCCCTCCCCTTCCAGCGACTATCGTCTCATCCGCGCCATGGACTATAATATAGATATGGTATTCCATAGACCATCCCGGAGACTTTAAACCTAAAATATCATGAGCACAAAAGAAATCTCAAAGATAGTGTTTGGCCGAAGTAAAATCCACCGCCTAACCAACAACCGGATCCAATCCCCTGCCATTCTAGCGGCGCGGTTAGATAGATCTCCCCGGTATGGGTGCGATTTCATCCCAACGACCCTCCCAGCCCGTTCCCAAAACTCCTACCCCACCCGACCGAGCATCAACGCCATGAGTTGGGCCGCTTGCAATGGGCGACCCCCCCCATCCTTGACACTAATGCCCGCCACTCCTCAACCAACGCCTCTCCTCAACCAAAGCCACCCAAAACTACCGCCTCCTAAACCAACGCCACACTCCTCAACCAAGCCACATACCTCCCTTGCGCCACAACTATATGCGCCGGCCCTAGCCACAAGGCTAAGCCACCCCCTCACCCGCGTCCTACACGCCTGCCAGGATTACCGAAGTAAAATAGGCCCCGTAACCGAACCCGAAGGTGACAAAAAAGTCGCAAAACGTTCGTAAACGAATACCCCTAGATGGAGAACGATTAAAAATGATGAAAAGGGATACGAGATACCTTGAACACCAAAGGTTTCTAAACCATCGTGATGGAAAAGAAGACTTGAAGCCATCGTGAGATAAGAATCAAGGACCCTGATTCGCCCACTGGAAAGATATGACACGTCACAAGGAGGTGAGATTTCAATCGCTGGGGTTGTAGGAGTGATCGAGGATGTACGATATTATTTATTTTATTTTATTTTATTTTTTTTGTAAACTTTTTGTATATTCCGATACTACCATACTATTGAACTATTCTAAACTGTTTTCTGTATCCTTTAGGATGTCTACGGTATCCCTACTAGGAATTGCAATCGCAGGGTTTGAACCTGACCCGCCCCAACCTATGCCCGCCAAATCATACAGGTAACAGCCTCCATCTGCGGTACAATACTCGGAACCGGTACCTACTAGCCCAACCGCAGGTTTAGCATAGCCCACGTCTTTTCGGTATCCAGCCCTTCTGACCACTTTCCAGCCATTTTCCTAACCTAAGAAAGCGTAACCCCCAAAGAAATGAACAACCTCCTCCGCTACCACTATCCGCTCTGAGCCTCCCCTAGGTAATTTTACGGCCTCGAAGTTGGCCACCTCCACCCCCTCCCCTTCCAGCGACTATCGTCTCATCCGCGCCATGGACTATGATATAGATATGGTATTCCATAGACCATCCCGGAGACTTTAAACCTAAAATATCATGAGCACAAAAGAAATCTCAAAGATAGTGTTTGACCGAGATACAACTCCACCGCCTAACCAACAACCGGATCCAACCCCCTGCCATTCTAGCGGCGCGGTTCGATAGATCTCCCCGGTATGGGTGCGATATCGTCCTCCCGGTCCTCCCAAACCAAAACCAACACTCCAACACCACCCGACCGAGCACCAACGCCATGAGTTGGGCCGCTTGTAATGGGTGACCCCCCCCCATCCTTGACACTAATGCAAGCCACTCCTAATCCAACGCCACTCCTCAACCAAACTCCACAAAACCAACGCCACTCCTTACCCAACGCCACAACCTATCCCAAGCCACACTCCTCAACCAAGCCACATACCTCCCATGCGCCACAACTACATGCGCCGGCCTAAGCCACAAGGCAAAGCCACCCCCTCACCCGCGTCCTACATGCCTGCCAGAATTACCGTAGTAAAATAGGCCCCGTAACTGAATCCGAAGGTGACAAAAAGTCGTGACAACGTTCGTAAACAATATCCCTAGATGGAAGACGATTAAAATTGATGAAAAGGGATACAAGATACCTTGAACACCAAAGATTTCTAAACCATCGTGATGGAAAAGAAGACTTGAAGCCATCGTGAGATAGGAATCAAGGACCCTGAGTCGCCCACTGGAAAGATATGACACATCACAAGGAGGTGAGATTTCAATCGCTGGGGTTGTAGGAGTGACGGAGGATGTACGATATTATACTTCCGTACATTGTACCTACCTACCTACCTACCACAGACTACCGCATGTTACGTTACATTACGTCGCCCAGTTACACAGTACCTTTTCCAACGACATCTCACAATCCGATCCGGCACTCGAGTACGGCACATTCCGTGCACACAATCGTAATATCATGCAAAATCACCATAGGAAAGAAGAGGAAAAAAAAGCCCAACATACATTGGGGATGACGGTGGTATAATAACTCAGCCACTAAGAGGAAGAAGTGGAAAGAAAAGAAAAAAACAAGCAGCAGACGAATAATTCTTCACAATGACAGAGAAAGATCGACTAAGTTGCTTGCGCAAAGAAAAGAATAAAAACTGAATGGATGAATAAAAGACCGACCGAGCAGATGAAGGAAGGTAGGAAGGAAGGAAGGAAGGAAAGTTCCGACCCGGCAAAAGTGCAATCATCAATCCTAAGCACGGGTAGGAAATCATTGGGTGTGAGGCTTACGCTTGCGAGGCCTTTTCTTTTCCTTTTGGTTTGTAGTGCGCTCGAGCACAAGTACTAGTACTGTGTTGTACAGTGCTTGTAGAGTTGAGTCGATCGTAAACGGCAGGGTGCATATTCTGCCTTACGGGTTGGGTTTTACCGTGGTTTGTGGTCTGCATATTGGGTATCATACCATGGCTTTTTTCCTGTGCTAGATCAACTGTTATCGGTTATTATCGCTTGGAACTCACTAGCTCAATCAACAACAACACGCTCACTGCTTGTCACTCGATAGGTTGGAAGAGAGAGAACATGGCTGTGATGGGAAGCCGGTCTGCCGGCCAGCCAGCCAGGGCAGACAGAACGTAGGGAAAAAAATAAAATAAAATATTAATAAGACATCTAACTTTGATACTCGTAAGTAACCAACTGCCCAAGTCAAGAACACAAATAGGGAAAAAGAAAGAAAAAACTCCCCAATTCTCCTACTATAGGAGCCTCAAACATCACCAGGGACCAAAACAACTTAAGTATTATATCATTACGCTTTTAAATGTCACAGCCACATTATTAATCAACTATCATAACTAATAGTACCACATTATTAATAATATGGCAGCAACAATACAATAAAATACAACGCAAAATGGAGAAAACTATTCCTCCGTAGCGGCTCCTTCCCTCCCTCCCTCTCTCGACGCCTCGCACCGCACCATACATATCATGCTCGGCTAGCCCACCCGGTAAGCTTTTCACAGCCCGGCGGAGTCGCCTCCGCAAGCATGCACCCACGCACCCACGCACCCACGCAAGCACACACAACAACGTAATCCAGTATGGGGCGTAAAGCGATCGGACGAGTGAGTACTTGTGCCGAATCAACTCGCTGGGCAAAGCGAAAAAAAAAGAGAAAGAGAAAGAGAAACATCCAAGAAAGGAAAGGAAAAAAAAAAAAAAAAAAAGCTCCCGTAAAGTGCGGAGATTTTCGTTCGCGTTTGGTTAAGCATGTGAGTTGTGTTATGGCTTAAAAGTTGCTTGCTTTTTAGGTTTTTTTTTTTGGCGGGGGGGTCAGACTGCTATCATAATTAGTGGAATTTCAAGTCGTAGGCCGTAGGAGGCGGCGAGTGAGCGGGGTGATAATTGTTCTATAATACTTTGCTTGCTGCGGCTATGGCGAGGCTTATGTTAATTGAGAAAGGAGGGGTGCGTGTGTGCGGGAACGCCTAGGAAGGCTCCAACAGTGTTCAATATATCTGGGGTGAATTATCAAGGTGTACTTGTTGTAATTGCACATATAATAGCACTAGGCTTCGGAGCTTTCTTTCCTTCCCTTCCGTTTAAATTCTAACTTGTCACATAAGGCTGATATCACATCACTATCCAGTACAAAACAGCACTCTCCATAGTTGAAAAAGCAGAAGGGAGGGGAAAAAAAGACATCAGAAGCGAAACAGCTCCCTCCTACTGACAGGACCTGCGGGTCGCAAAAGCATCAACGCACTAAACGAAAGCTCGAAAAAGAGAGGAAAGGAAAAGGGAAAAAGAAGAAAGGGCATCTGATTCTAAGTAAATTACAATGCTAACCCAAATCGAATGCTATGTCCCGCCGTGATCAAATAGGTAAATCTACGTCCTGTAGTAATGACTATAGGAGAAAAGAAGTCAGTCAGCGAGGCAGATTCGCAATCTTTTAGGAGGCCGGTACAGTAACTTACGTCTCCTCAAGTGTCCTTCCCTTCAAGAACTCTGGTTCCGATCCCGGGACGTAGATGTCCTCAAAGAGAATCTTCGAGGTAGGGTCTGGCACGGGTGCCTCCTCGGCTTCCTGGACCTCTTTGTCGACGGCTGCCCTAGCCTCTTTTTCAAGTACTTTCAATTCATCTTCAGAGACAATCCCCCACCCCAAGATCATCTGCTTAAGACCCTGGATTGGATCCTGGGTAGAACGCATGCGCTGAACTTCCTCACGTGTACGGTAAGTGGTACCAGGGTCGGACATAGAGTGACCACCGTAACGGTAGGTGACGAATTCCATAACCATCGGTCCTTTTTCAGAAATGGTATGTTCTTTAGCATATGCACTCGCTTGTTTAACAGCAAGAACGTCCATTCCGTTAACCTTCAACCCAGGGATGTACTGTCCACGCTTGTAGTAGTCGGTCAAAGCCGAGGATCTGTTCGCAGAAGTGCCCATTCCGTACTTGTTATCTGTTCATCCGCACCGGTTAGTCAGTGATCAACAGTTATGTGTTGTCTTTCCACGGATAGCCATACTTTCACATGCGAAAATGACCGGAATATCCCAAAGCTTAGCCATGTTGTACGCCTCGAAAACCTGACCCTGGTTGGCGGCTCCATCACCATACAAAGCGAAGGTAGTGTTCGGCCTTCCCAAGTACTTCATCGCAAACCCGATCCCAGCACCGACAGGAACCTGCGCACCAACGATGCCGTTTCCGCCATAGAATCCCTTGGTGAACATATGCATAGAACCGCCCTTTCCATAAGCGATACCCTCTCTTCGGCCAAGAAGTTCAGCGATGATGCTTTTAACAGAAGCGCCGCGCATGAGAGCGAAACCATGACATCTGTAAGCAGTGATAACCTGGTCATCGGGGGTGATAGCATGCTCGATACCAGCAGCAACGGCTTCCTGTCCGGTGGACAAGTGGCAGAAACCACGGATCTTCTTCTCCTTGTAGAGCTTATCGGCCGCCATCTCCATTCGTCTATACTCGCAACCCGTCAGCAGCCCAAGCAAACTGCCACTTCACTATTGTGAAGCAAGAAGCAAAAAAACGAGGCAAATTTCCAATTCTGGACCCGAGTATCCAAAACTTTGGCAGAAACCCCCAAATTTGACCATCCCGCTACGAGAAAACATCCGGGAAGCAAATTCCCAGCTCTTCCGAGAAAGAAACAAAAGCAAGGTCTGTGCTCACCGAATGGTAACCATATCAGAGTACATCTTCTTAAGCTCATTCTTTGATACACTTAATTCAGTACTTGGACCATCAACTATGTAACTCTCGAAACTCTCTTTGGAAAGGTTAATAGTGAATTTCTTGTCGTCTTCCTAAAAATTCCACACAATGACAATTAGCCTAATCGTTCCTTCTCAACTATCGTAGAGAGGACGGAAAACCTACTGTAGGAATAGAGCTGCTAATCGTATGCGAAGACGCAGCATCCGTGGTAACGGTCCTGAATAACCTGAGCGGTGCTATACGGGTAGCCTTAATTGAGCGAGTAGCCCTAATTGAGCGAGCCAAAATCATGATGTCTGCCTGGATGAATGGAAATGGGGGATATGCGAGTTGTAGGTCAGTTTCTTTGGCGGGCGGGCGAGCGAGGGACGGACAGTGAAGAGAAAGAAAGCTGGTGAGCAAAGAAAAAATGTTGGGCGGGAAGCTCGGTTCGATCCGGTAGTGCTCTTGATCTGATTAGATAACGGACCCGGTTCACAATGAGTTAGGGGTTTGGATTAAGTTGGGGGGAAAGAAGACTATGCCAGAACTGGAGGCCGGTTGTTTTTTTGTTTTTTTGTTTTTGATTAGAAAAGAAATCGCTTTTAGGTCCAGTGAATTATTTTACACTTCTATGGCTGGTAGGAACTTTGATGCTGTACATAACCTTGTGGGCAATAGATACTCGTCCCATAAGAACGCAATTAGGAGCCTGGGGAAGAATAAAACAAAGAGAAAAAGAAGAGAAGAATAGTAAATAATAATAAGGACCTCCCAATTCTCTCTCAGTATAGTAATTTTTGTAAAAAAGGAAGAAAATAAGACTCCTCCCCCGGCAAGAGAAGAGACTAGGTGTTCATCTTGGAGGAGAGCAAAAGTAGACAGCGTCGCGTCAGAGGCACATAAATACATTTGAGTGAAAAGGTTTGCGTAGGAGGAGGAAGCGAGAGTGGAAAATGGTGAAAGGAAGGAAGAGGAAGCAAGAAACAATACACAAGACCAAAGCTACATAACCTTGTTCACCCAAATAAAAAACCAACAAGAAAACGAGTCAGAAAGTTGGGAGGAGAAAGAAAAGGGAGAAAAAGAGTACACCCATACCACCCCCCCAAAAAAACAAAAGAGAAAAAAACAGAAAAGAGATTTAACGAAACGAAAAATAAAGGAATCAGCAGACACATCTTACATAGTCTGCCTTTTGGAGATCATGTACAGAGAGACTAGGGAGGACTTTAACTCGTGGAATGCAAAATATTATGCTTGGGACGGCGGAGCCGGTGTCTGCCCAAGCACTGCTGCCTCAGACTGTCGCGCCCGCGCCCGTGCTGCTCCTACCTCTGCCTGAGCTGCTTCTACGTCTGCTTTCGCCTTTTGTTCCTGGGCCCTTGCTCTTGCCAGTTGCGCAAGGGCAGCCTGGATGTCTGCCAGCGGAACCGATTTACGAGCAGTGGGAGAAGCATTGAGCGGGTGATTGACTATTGACAGCGCGGAAGGAGGTGGTGAGGACTGAAAGACAGAAGCAACTGAAGAACCCTGGGACGTTGCAACTACAGCCGCCTGTTCAGGGCTGCTTACCATGTGGGCGGGCATTGGTGTCATGTCTTGTACCAGTCCTGTGGCTGAAGTGGCTTGTGTAGAGAGAGCGGATGTTTGTTGCGCAACAAGGACAGGGTCATAGGCCCCGATCTGTTGGGATGGGGCAGCAGCCAGCCCGGTGCCTTGCGCCATGAGTTGAGGATCGATCATCGAATTCGAGGTAGTGGATGACTGGATGCTTTCTTGATTAGAGAAGCCGTCATTCGTCAGGGTTAGGGCCTGGCTGGCAGACATTCCAGTCGCCTGGCCCGACAATAATTGAGTCAATACCGCATGTTCTTGTTCCGGGAATAGTGCGTGCTCGTTAATAAACGCTTTAGTAGCATCTGCAACGATATTGGCAATGGAGGTTCCGCTTGAGACGGTCGGGATAGACGGTCGATAGACAGGAGGCCATAATTGCTGTTGAGGGAGGTGGCTCGTGGAAGCCCCTCCTGTAAGATGACTTGGAGAAGAATGGTGGTTGTGGGTCTGATCTGGTGTATAAGGGGGCTGCAATGCTTGTGAGTGTTCTAGGGGACCTGGGCCAAGGTACGTAGGCTTATGGGCCTTAGCTGGAGTCTTGATTATCTTAGCCCTAGGTTTCCTAGTAGACCCCATACTTGCAGCTTCGTTCGGGACTCTCTTTTCCGGATCATCGGTGTACTTGGCAATGTACTCCGTTGAGTGTTCTCCGAGATAATGCCATATTGGGTTGTTAGGGTCAACTGGAGCTTGATCTGCGTTTACCGGGGGACTCGCTATCATAAGTTCCCCCCACTTAAGGCCGGACGCTTCATCACAAAAGGGGTCGTCGGGCTCAGGAACTAGCTTGGGAGCCTTTGTAGTTGCAACTCCTGATTGTTGTGCCGTTGGATACATAGGCATCTCGGTCAATGGCAAAGGCAGAGGAACTGTTGAAGGATCCTGAGCCAATATCCACTTCCATTCAACCTCCAGCGGTTCGGTCCTAGAGTTAGGTTAGAAACTGCTCTTTGAAGGAAATAGCACAAAAGATGGAATGAAGGAAAGGCAAAAAAACCAGCTAATATTGGCGACTAACCCCTTGGGTAGGATATTCACCACCACACACTCCTCACTGTATCTATTCTCGACAACCACACCGCCAAAGATGTCTCCCTTGAAATACTGCATCTGGATAACATCACCCTTAATGAGGCTGTTAGCAAACTTCCGTACTACCATATCGTTTTCTAATCTCTCGCTATCCATGCCCTTGGGACGCTTGGGCCTATGAAATCTACAACGGAAGTCGATATCTGTTTGTGGATATATCTGGCCATCTTCGCCATAGTGAGGAACGTCAAACATGTTAACCAGGACGCCAGCTGCCGCAGCGCAGGTAGCGTGATACGCTCTTGCGCATTTCTTGGAGGAGCACTGGAAGCAAGCGCCCTTTGTTGATCGACAGAAGATGCATCTGAGTTCGAGCCGAGCCCTCGGTATTCCGGGGATATTTGCGACAACCTCATGTTGTTGAGCCTCATCCCATTTGAAGTAGGTTTCAGGCGTATAGATAGCGCACAGCCTAAGCGGGACGAGCAATAAACATTTATCAGCCACAGCTATCACAGGGTAACACTTGGACAACTTATGAGAGTATACAAAAAGGTAACAAAAGTCACTCAAGCAGACAAATAAAGGAGAGAAAAAATATGAAGAAAAGACAGAAATGTCATACCTATGAGCCTTTTGGCCATCATCTGTAGCTACCAACTCTTCATATGGAATATTATTAGGGCAGAGAATACACTATCAAACACACAAATAGTCAACGCCAGATTACTACATCAAAGTGAGTGCAACGGCGAAAACCCACCGGCTCAGGGGCAGCCTCTTTGCTCAACTTCAACCGCAACTTCTTAACCTTAGCAGGTCGCTCTTTCCCATCTTCGAGCTTCCTCTTCTTATGGCTTTTTGCCTTCACTGGCTTCCCTTCTACACTCTCGGGGGGGTTGGGAGATCATTGGCCTCCAGTTCATCCTCGTCTTCATCCTCGTAGTAATATTCGATTTCGTCTCCCTCGTCTTCAGTAGACTCCCCCCTCAATTTCCTCTCGATTTCATCCACATCAACCCAAACGGAATCTTTGATGCATTCGCATTTTTTTGCATTGCGTCCGTATTCTAGCCAGGCTTCCGTGGCGAAATTTACACTTTCAGCGCAGTTGTACCCAAGATTGTATCCAGAGTGGTATCCAAAGGGGAATGTTATAACGAATTCGCCTTGATGATGGACTAACTTGTTGACCTTGATGCCGTGGCCGGAAAGCAAAGATGGAGAAACAAGATAGTTCTTGTGACGAAGAAATTGTGAACATTTCTTTGAGTCGTTAGGCCAGATACCTACAGTCACAAGTTAGATTCGAAAGCTAATTGAGAGAAAAGGGAGAAAAAGTTACCTCTCATCACTTGCTCAAACTTGGGTTTATCCTCTCTTGAGATGGAGTACCATTGCTTGGGCGCTCCAAAGTGTATATAATTGATACTGTAGAGATCCACATCTTCCAAATGCCAAGCAAAGGTACTTCTCCACATCCCAAGATAAAGATAAGCGGTATTAACACCTGGGAGTTTTTTGCCCAAACAATCAAGCAAGTTCTCAAGCTTGGCTACGTTCCAGCTCGTGGTGGAGTCATCAAACAAACTCCCAGGCATGTCTGCCCCGTACAGTGGATTACTGTACGTTAATGTGCGCCAATAGGCCTTCTCCAGTTCGTCACACCTTTCCGGGGTATAGTCATCTGCGTTGTGGATACGAAAGTCAAATCCATCAAAGGCTTCGTCATCTGCAATCGCTTGTTCTGCCTCTCTCTCCTTCGCGGTTTTCCTGATATATTTCTTCTTTTGGCGAGGCTGGCGCCCGTGAGAATCCGTGACGGGATCGGGAGTTGATTCGACCGTACCGCTCATACGGGGTTGACGACCATGGGAATCAGTGATTGGTCCTGGTGTACCAAGCTCCTCTTGCTTCGCCTTTTCCGGCGACTTAGGAGTCGGTGGATTTCTCTTCCTGGAACCCGCGACTGGTGCATTATCCTCCAAGTCATCAAGTGTAATAACTTCCTCCTCCTTGACTTCCGTAACGACAGCCGCGGCGCTCTTCCTGGGTTTATTTTTCCTCCCAACAGGAGCCTCTTTAATAATTTGACCCTTCCTCCTCTCTCCACGTTTTGCGGGTGGTTGATGTTCGCTGCTCTCGCAGAGTTGGCGCCATTGAGGGAGGTTGTAGGTCCGCTGCTTCTCGATGTTCTCCTGTCTGTACTCCCCCGCTACACCGGCCATGTGCTGGATGATGGGGTTCTTGATCCGAATGTCCTTCAATTTGTCTTCGAGGGAGGCTAAACTATCGGTCCTACAGAATAGTTAGCACCAAAAATAGCCACCAAAAGATCATCAGCGCATCAGCGCATCAGCGCACGATGATCGCGTAGCAAAATCGCGAACGGGATGCAATCAACAGACGGAAGGTGGAGCGATCGACTCACCATTCTTTCGGAGGAATGACCTTGATGATGCCCGACTGCATCCCGTAATGATTGATCTTATTGACAAAGTGTTTAAAAGAGCGGAACTGATCCATTGTCTGTTCGCAACGTCAGTTTTCAAGACCACTACCTCAATAGCTCCATGTATTCGCCAGAAAAAGATCCCCCCCCTCAATACCATCGCCCCCCTCCCAAGAGACTTGTTCCCGAAAAACAAGAGTAGAGCTCCATTCCTAAGCTGCAGAAACCCCTCGAAGAACATTGAAAGGAATCGCGCTCAAACAGGTAAACTTACGGGTTCAAACACGGGGATACCCATATTCTCGTAGTAATACGAGGGCGTAATCTCCTCATCCTTCTCCTCAGGAAACACCTCGAATTGTTCACCATTGCTGGGCTGCCGCTTCTCGACGACAACCTCGAACTTGGACCCCTCGCCGCTGGTAGTGACCGGGTCCATGATGGCAGCCGCCATCGTGACGGCAGCGACCAGAGATTTTGCAAACTGGGAAAGCTTGAGGGGCGGACGAAAGGGTTGACGTGAACCCGTTTGATGGATGGATTGATTCTGGAATTTCAACGGTTTCCTCTTTCCTATTTTTTTTCCTTCTTCTTTTCTTTCTTTCTCCTTCTGCTTCTACTTCTTCTTCCTCTTTTCTTCCTTCTCAAACTAACTATCTGCTATGTAGTTGTTAAACCGGAGGTTCGTTGGTGGGTGGGGATTAAAAGGTGTGGTGGGAGAGGGAGCGTGGGGCGGGTTGCGGATGGGTAAGTCGTGTACTGTCAGTACCTGTGGGTCCGTTCGGCTTGACAGTAGAGGAGAGTTGAGTGGTTGCAGAGAGACGAAAAGGTGGCGGGTCCTTCCTGCCTGTGGGCTGTTTCCTAGCCTACCCTAACTTACCCTTCTTCGTCTCGGCAAGCTACGAACGAAGGGAAGGAAGGATGAAAAGAATGAAAGGGCAAGTAAGAAGGAACAAGAGACAGCCGAAGGGGGGAGGGGGGGGGTAAGGCATGTACAAAGGCGAAAGTGTCGGGAGGGAATAACAATAGTAGGAAGGATGAAGGAAAAGGGAACCATTCAAGCGAAAGAAGGGCAAAAAAGAAAATAATCCATAGAAAAGAAAAAAAAAAGACCACCCTGCATTTTTATATATATATTTTTTATAATTATAATATTATTATTTTTTAATAATTGTTATCATGCTTCCCCGTTCTCTCAACTCTCTCCTCAATCCTCACGCACAGGCTGTGAAAGAAAGAAGGAAAGAAAGAAAAACGGCATGAGGGTCTGATGTTCCAATAAAACCTCCCAATCCAAATTTCTCTCCTGCCCTTTCAAAAGATCTCAGAATCTGATAATAATAACAACACTATAATAATAATAAAAAGGCTCCAAGCGACGAAAAACGACATCACGCGGTTTCCCACTTCTTCCCCTTTGGTATCCTAGGTACGGCACCCAAAAAAACATAACCTATTTTACTCCCCCTCTCATCCCCCTCTCCCTTCTTGCGCCTTCCGCCGACCTTCTTACATATACCATACCCCATCTTATGTAATACTCTATTCGATAGCACGAATTATGACACCGGCACCGGTACTACATTCAGCTGGTATATGATGGAAGTATCGTGACTCCGTACCGTACAGTACGAGTACAGGCAAGTATGATATGAGATTATCCGTATGTGCGTGCGAATCAAGGACATATCACAGGCGCATACCGCGGTACAATACTCACTACTCTTACCGACAGTCTCGTAGAGTACCTATAATACCACCACCACCACTTATCTGCGTATTGTACAAGTACTGTTGGTGCGGTACCGGTGCTCGTACGTACCTTTATCGTGGTTTTGGCCTTATCATCCTTAGCATAATACCGCACCTCACAGCACTACATAGTATCCCTATCTTCTTCGCTCTCCTAAATCCAAACAACTAAACCATGACATACAGGCCCAACCTATCCTTTCGCCCCCCCAACCGCCAAGCTTAATCTATGTCGTACAAACTTTTATTTACTTTTAAGCTACAAAGCAAAAAAAAAAAAAAAAAAAAGATAAACCCCTGCTGGGCTTGGCACACGTACATCACCCCCCCATTCATTCATTCATTCATCCAGCAGAAAGTGCACGACCTTCCTTATCGTACTCGTACCGTCCGAGCTTTGTAGATCCCTACTCCGCCCTTACTGTTTGTCCGGAGCTTTTTTTCTTCCTCCCTCCTTTTTGAATTAGCTTATAAGAGCAGCCCCTTAACTGGTTGGTTAGTAGATTCTTCGGGTATCATTTTGCTGTATATCTATAAGGTGGATAGGTAGGCTTATGGGCGCAATTGGTATGCTGTTGGATGACAGATGGGTAGGTAAGTTGGGGGGAAGGGGTATGATAGGTCTAGGAGGCTGCGAGATGTGCTTGTACTAGTACAGTGCCAGACTGTACACTCGCGGTAAGAAAATTACCGGACAATAGAGGAATAACTTTTTGACTATTACGTAATCATTCGCAGATCTAATTCCGCAATTGTCCGGTAATTTTCTTACCGCGAGTGTACAATAAACATGAATACCAGTCGGGTGATTCATACAACTAGTACGGTGCGCGGTGTACCCTCTTTGCAAAAGAGATGGGTTTTTTTTTTATAGCCCGGATGGTACGCCTTGGTTGGCGGCTTGGAAATCGATTTGGTGCTCGAAAAATACGGCTGTATGTTGTTGGTGTGTCGAGAACTTCGACCCTCCCTCCTGCAAGGTACTGAACTGTATGGCCCGGCACCGCACAGCACCTAGCACCGATAGTGCACTTATGTGCACTATAGCATGCCTAAAGAGGTAGTAGAGAGTGGTCCATACAATAGTGTTCCGAATATGCATTTGTGTGATACATTAGTTTAATATTTAATAAGATCTAATAGTGAGAAATGAAGGCCAATAAGCAGATAACTAAATAGAGTACCTGGGAGCTGGCTAGATAGTAGCTTGCTGGTAGTTACTTCTTCTGCCTCGAGGCATTATACAATCAACTCGCACGGTACGCTACTTATAGCAATCCATATCTGATTGACTTATTTCAAGACATTATACTCGACTTTACAGTGCTTGCTTGCTAAAACTATCATAGAACGGTGTCTTTTCCCACCTCTGTGATGTATCGTACCACTAGTTGTTATTGTCATCATTGCCGCAATGGCAGACATATGCATCTCTCGCCCTAGTAACGTGTCCCCAACCTTTGAATACCATGGTCCCTCCGATGCTTTTGAAGCGGGCTCTTCTGGGAAATAGAAATAAAAAAAGGGAAGAAAAGATATAAAACGATAGAAAGTGGAGCCTAATATAAAGAGGGATAGAGATCAAGTACAACAAGACAAGGGAATAATGCAAAACACGCCTTTCCCCAAAACCATACCCCCAAGAATTTTGTCCCCCATATCCTGCGATTTACCTGGAGCGCGGATGAAAATGAAAAAGGAGAAAGGAAAGAGAAACTCAAAAAATAACTTTTCGTTTTGGTTTTGTTTTCCGAACTAAAAGCGACTAAGATGCACCCACACCCGAACCACCTCATCTTCCCATGAGAACATGGCCAGATTTCAAATTTCTCTGTATCCCCCAACCCTTCCCCATTAAAGTGAAGCAAGAACAAAAAAACACAAAGAGATATCGACCGTAAGAGAAAATTACAGAGAGTGGTAGAACAGGATATGAGTACAGTGCAGTTTAGTTAGCAGATTATAATCAACTCCGACCGTTTAGGCAGAACCAGTGGCGGCTTGTTGGGGTTGTTGGCGGTCAGTGTTTTTGGGTCTGGGGCGGTGGTATGGACGGTCGCCACGATCCCCGCGCTCCCCACCTTCGCCGCGGTGATAACCTCCACGGCCGCGGTAACCGCCCCTATCCCCCCGTTCTCCACGGTACCCTCCTCTATCTCCGCGATGGCCACCACGTCCACGTCCTCTGCCTTGACCACGGTCACTGCGGAACCCACCACGCCCCCTACCGCGGCGCTCAACATTCTGGAACTCATCACTGGCCTCTGGAGTCTTGGGTTGATCATCTGCCCAAGAGCCTCCGGTTAGTCCACCGTTAGCGGGCTGAGTTGGTGCGTCCTGTGTCTGTGCTTCTCCGAGAATCTGTGTTTGTGTTTGGTCTTCGTTGATTTCCAATTCAGCCTCTTTGGCCGCATCATTAGCAGCATCATTGTCGGCGATAGATACACCGGGGGCAGTTGCGGGTGCTTCAAGTTCGTCTCCATTGGTATAAGCTTGCTGGGGAGGGGCTTGCATGTCCTCGGCGGCGCCTTCAATGTAGAGGGGAGCTTTTTCGCCCTGTGCAGCGAGGTCGAATTCATCTTCGGCAGCCGCCTCGTAAGCAGGCGGTTCTTCTTGCTGATCTTGCTGCTGTTCGGCTTCCGGCTCCCCAGCAAATTCTTGAGTCTCTTCAACATCTTCATCACCCGCACCTTGAATTTTGAGAGCATGGGCAACCTCCTTAATGCGTGAATCTATGTGGAGAAAATTAGACACCAGAAACCCGACCCAGCCCCTACGGCCATAGGGGCTATATCTAGCACGAGAGTGAAAGGATAGTGGGGTATTCTTACAAGAAACTTGAAAGCTATCAACTGGCTCTTCGGAGCCGTCAGCAAGCTTGAGACAAGCATCGATAGCACTCTGATCACCACCATACACAAGGACGAGAACTCTCTCAATGGCCTCATCTTCATCGTCATCACCGCTCTTATTATTCCGGCGATGCCCTGCAAGTCTCAAAAATTTAACGACAGTCAAGATCTTGGCCCTAGCGGCCTGATCGGTCTCTTTCTGCGCTTCAGCCTTTGCCTCCTCGACAGCCTTTTCAAGCCTTGCCTGAGCTTCAACTCTCTCAGCTTCCAGGCGCTTGTCTTCCAGTTCAGAAGCTCTCAAAAGATTTTCGTAGCATTCCTTGAGCTCCTTGTAAACGGCAAGAGTAATGGGCTTTCCAGTAATTTTATTGCGCTCGTCGGCGTTGATGATCTTGGTAGTAGCCTTCTCCTCTTCGGAAAGATCCTTGATTTTCTCTTCGGACTTTGCAATACTGTCCTACTCAGCACCGATAATGATTAGCAAATGGCCGCAGCCGGCGGGTAGCATAGAAAAAGCTGGCAGATGGTTTGGTTTGTTCATCGTAGAAGATCAGAATACTTACAAGTTTTTTGGTGTGCTTCTTGAGCTGCCTATTGAAAAAAGTTTAAGCTATAAGGAAGTTGATGTGGGAATATTAGAGACCTACTTCGTGATCCACTTCAAATACTCCTTCTCTCCCTTCTCACCAGCCTTTACAACATCATTCGCAGAGTCGGCTGTCTTGTCCTGTGCTATTTCGGGAGCAGGGGATGCAGATCCTCCCCCACCTCCTTTGCCCTTCTTCTTTCCACGGGAAGCGTTTGGCTGTGTAACTGCAGTAGTAGAAGACATTGCGTCGAGATGAAGGATTTCTCAAGCTATTGGTTCCACAATAACGCCAATTAGCTCAGAGCCTCACCAGCTGTGGGAAATGCGGGGTCGAGCGGGGAGCCAGGGAAATTGCAATCCAACGCTAGAGAATGGGGGACAAACCAAACAGATAGAAAAGATACACAAACACGAATTGGTGATGGGTGAGAAGAGCTGATAAATCTGTGGTGGAAACCGGTCTGGTGGTGGGAAGGTTTGTTGTTGTGGGGAAGAAGGAGGATAAGAAGGCCAGAGAAAAAAAATGAAGAGGCACAAGACCGGCCTTGCAGGTAACGAACGAACGAAGAGGGGGTGTGCGGGCTCCAACCCAAACCTTAGCGGAATCGGAGATCATCTACTGTAAACCTATCCTCGCAAAAAAAGCGAACTCCCTTGGCACGGTAATGATTTTAACGACTGCTTTTTTTCTTTTTTTCTTCTTCCCTCTGCAATGCGGGAGGCACGGGCTACGATAAAGGTATTGAGAGAAAGGGAAATCCCAATTTGCTCTTTTTTTCTTTCTTGTTTCACAATACTTTGTATGAATTTTGCAAAGGGGAGAATATTCGTAGGGCTGGCATTATTAGAGGATATACTAATTGAATTTCCAGCGTGACCCTCCTATATGTTGTTATGATATTAACGACGAACCTATGAAAAAAACGAGAATAAAAGAATCCAAGAAGTGATAGCTCTGTATTCGAAGCCACCTCGTCGGCGGTGATACTAATCTGTAATCTGCCACTCTCTGCATTAAACTCCCTTACTAAATAACCGAGCGGCAACTTTAAAGCTACGACAATGGGCCTTAGTTGTCGTGGAGGAGCATAAGGCTACAGTGCTGCGGGAGGAGACTTCGGTAAGGTGTTGAGGGGAGCCTTCTGGCTGATGAGAGCTCTTGTATGGTATATGATACAAAGGGGTCTGTAAATATAGGACAGAGGCCTATTAGTTGCACCACGAATTTATCACAATGCTAAGTACAGTGCTAGGTCAAAAATTTTCGTCCGATGGGGGTTTTTGCATCGAATCTAGTGAAAAATGTATATTCTCAGACAGACAATTCCCAATGTCAACCTCTTGAAAACACTTTAAACCACCCAACCAGCTAGACAATCACTGGTCATTTAAATCTCTAGAAGTAGAAGTGCAAGGGATCAAATCCATGTTTATTATTTATAATTGCTAGTGTGAAAGTGACTGACTTAAAAATCTGGAATATTTGCTAGGTCATTATCTACAGGCTTACTAATGCACTATCACATTTTAGCAGATCTAAATAGGCACACTGCTGTGAGAGAGGGTGGTGAAGGTTGGTACTTGGTGTAGAAAGTGCTTCAGACCAAGCGTTTTGACCTAGCTGCAGAGCCTGGGTAAAAAAAAAACAATTGGGAGATGTGGGAATAAGTGGTCAGAAACACGGTTGCTCAATTGGCTCGAGCACACTAAATGTTCCAATCAAAACACTAGAATCTCTTTCCACGTTTTCCCTTTTTCTTTTTTTGCCGCAGGCTGTACAGTACTCTGCCTGTAGGCCATATACGGGTCTCACAGCAAAATACCAATTACCAAAATACAGTCACGGAACATAGCTCTGGTGCAGCGGCAACTAACTTCACTACCGAAAACCCCAGATAGAAAAGCATATGATGTGGTGTGTACGAGTATGGCGGGATATGGAATGTCGGTGGGCACTGGCAAGCGTACAATTAACTTACTGACCCCGCACGGAAGCTTGTACGGCACAATACCGTACACTAGTACTCGAGTAAAGTGGCAGGTGTATGACATGATTTGCGCTCAATACACGAATCCATCCTTCTGAGCCTTGATGTTGTGTTGCCAAAAATTATATTAATAAATGAGATATCATAGCTAGAGACATGGCAACTATCGGTACCGTAGATTCTGGGTAAACTCGATCCGCCGCTAGTCTTTAAGGGGAATAGTGGCTGCCTTAAGAAGTATGGCGGCGGGTTGGGTTTGCCCAAAATTTACGGTGCTTGCAACTGAGATCATTAGAGCCCCTCCCAACTTCAATGTTTCTCTCCAATACTCAAGCCATTGAAACAATCCCTCTACCAGTGTTTAAAAAGAACATCTCAGTGCACACATACCTTGCTTCCTCTCGTTGTTACTTCTTGAGTATAATTCGCAAACGGGACTAGGAACAATACACATAGCTATCAGATGCTATCTCACAGGCAGCGCGAGCAGACACACTTGTAGCCACATATGTGCTGGTATGCTGAGGCAAACAAGAGTAACCAACACGTCTAGAATACCCGTTGGAGATGCCTGAAGCAATTGACGTGATTAATGATGGTATAATAATCCCAGTAGTAGAACGTTCTACTGGAGGAGTACAGTAGGGCATGTATAGAGGTATAGGGCTCAACATGTACGAGCAGAGTTTTCACTACCAGAGTGATCTTTAGCTAGCAACCTCCATAGTGAATACAACCACAACGAACCTTTCCTCCCGTCAACACCTGCGCACGATCATAGCACCTCCATCAATTAATCCAAGACCCACCCTACATTACAATCCTTCCATAAACAAATATATCCCCATAAACAACATATTAACAAGAATAAGATGCCAAACTCCCCATATTGGCTCAACTCCAAAGGGGTAGTATCAGAGGGTCTTCTGGCGGGGCGGTTGTTGGTTGCCATGGCGCTGTTGCTCTTGCTGTTGCTGTTGCTGTTGAGTCATCAGTATCCGTTTCAAGTAAGCTGCCTCGCCCGAGTCGTCGGGCACATTCCTAAGGTTGTTTATTACCGCCGCTTGACTCGAAGCCGACGAATTCCTCCTGTTGAAGGAGGTGTGGGTACGAGGGCTGGTAGGGGGGACTGGTGGGGTAGGTGGCTCCTTCGCGGGTGCGAAACCAGGACTAGTGAATCCCCAAAGGCGGTTTGACTCGCTGGATAGGGGACCTGAAGGTGGTGGTCCAGTGCCAAAACCGCTGGATTGGTTGCCTGCAGTAGCACTGGCACCTTCTTGAATCGTAAGTGGAGTAGTTATAGGAGGTCGAGGGCGTGGATCGCGACTTTTAACCATAGAGGTTCCCGAGGCGCCAACGGCCTCGGGGCCACCTTTCTGACCAAAATAGTCAGTAGCTGCGCCAGCTCCGGTTACATAGCCACTGCTTAGCGTGCGGGGAGGCCCAGAATCCCGGCGGGCTCCCGATGCCCTCGAGCCCGAGTGCTGAGATTGATTTGCTCCAGCTCTTATAGGGAGATTAGGAAGATGTGTTCCTTCCTTGTAACGTTCAGGATCTTGCCGCCTCAGGACTTCGTAGTAGGGTGCCTTCTCTTGTTCTTGAAGGGTCCTCAAGTCCTGTTCCTCCCGCAACATTCGCTGCCTCATAAGAACCCCTTCGTCGGCAAACACGCCAGCAAGCTTATAAGAGTCCAACGTCTCCTTGGCAGGGTTTCTGTTGAGCGGGCGATCAAATTGCTTGATGGACACTATGGTATGGCGATATTCGGCCGGCATAATCTCAAGAGCCTTTTCGGCCTCAGGAGTAGATATCTGATCGATCGAATATGCCAACATGGTAGGGGGGGCTCCAGGCACATTTGCAACAAGTTCTGTGTTATCCCAATCAACAGAAGCCACCGCATCTTTTTTCCATTGTTCGCTCTCTCTTAAGTGCCTGGCAAGAAGTCGGTCACTAGTCTCGCGGCCGCATTAGAGGGGTTCAGTCAGCAGCTAAGATAGCACATGCAGAATAAGATTCCAACCGTTGCTGTTTATGAGTTTCCCTCATCAACCTTAGGGTCCGGAGGGTCCTCTCTTCCGACGAGTCATCATCTTTTGGGTCGTAACGGCTGTTGCAGCATTGAGATTAGCAACTTGACTTGGGGTGCCTAGGTAGTTAAAACGGCCAGGTCTTACGGAACATCAATCATGAGTTCATCGAGCAAGTACCCCTTCAGAAAATTAGCCTAATGATACACACTGGGGAAATGTAACAGGGTGATACTTTTTTCCTTGATGTGCTCTGCATTTTTGGTCAGAGTAGGAATTAGATGCTGTGAGGGTTTGTAAAGGAGACTACTGCGCCGGGGTTTAGGTATGATATGACAGATCCTGAAACGGCAACCCTGAGAGGGCGGAGAGAGACGTCGAAGGCAATAGAGAAGAGCGTTCATGGAAGGCACGACAGACCTCATCTCTGATCCCACCCATGCTCACCCGTCGGGGTTGGGCAACCGATTGTTACCCGCCCTAAGGCCTGGCTCAGTGCTCCACATCCATGCTTAGCTTATGCTATATACAAGTATCATAGATCATCCCTCACAGCCATTGCGACCCCACTAAAGAAGAGACCTTAGCCTGCTGCTCCTGCGCCCCAACCTCGAGAGCTCTGTCCACCTCAATTCTCAAGATGTCAATGTCGAATGATCCAGGTCACTTCTTTCAAACTGAGTATGCTAAAACATCCTCCCCACAATTCTTTGGAACTTAACTAATCATTCAGCCAGAACGGCTCTAGCCAACGCTAAACGACGCGCTACAAAGTCTTCTAATAAAAACGGTTCTCCAATAACCCTAGCTTCTAAGCTCCTTTCGATTATTCCAGATTTAACCTCTCCAATGCGTGTTTACGTCGCTGAAAGTGGTGGAATCGCGCGTAGAATAGACCTTGAAGTCTGTAAGAACCATGAATCTAGTCAAATATTCACCGAATTGAGCTGATAGATGAAAAGTCGGGCGATAAGTCGTGCATATATAAAGGTCACACAGCACCAGTGACCTCCCTTGCACTTAATGCTGCTCAAGACGTTCTATTTACGGGCTCATGGGATAAGACGATCAACGCGTATTCCACAGAAACACGTCAGAAACTTCGTACCTTCGTTGGCCATTCAGATTTTGTAAAGAGCCTTCTCTTTGTCCCTTCTCCGAAACACGAGGATGGACTACTCTTCTCTGGGTCAAGCGATGCATCAATCATAATTTGGGACGCCGGGACAGGTCAGAGATTGAACACTTTAAAAGGGCATAAGAGAGCGGTGGGGGCACTTGCAGTAGATCCGGTTACTTCAAATTCAGAGGCCGCCATTATCTACTCTAGTGGTAGCGAGAGGGATATCAAGCGCTGGGAGATCCCGTACGCAAATGTCGGTGCAGCTACAGAGAGCAGAGAAACTATCATGGAACACGACACAAGTGTTAATATGATTAGATTTCAGGGAGAAGATGCAGACATGTGGACTGCATCTGCGGATAATACTGCTCGGAGGATTGATATCCGGACTGAAGTTAAAAAGAACGGCACTAGTTGGAGTGATGTTGTTCTGAAGCACCCAGATTACGTTAACGATGTGGTTGTGGAGCCAAGAGGAAGATGGGTTATTACAGCCTGTAGGGATGAAGAAGTCCGGGTATGGAATATCAGTGTAGGTTCTTCCCTCCCTTCACTAGGATATGCCTTGGGTTAACCTAGTACTAGACTGGCGAGCTTTATCACATATATGATGGGCATATCGAAGAAGTTACAGGCCTAGCTATCGTCGGCAAAGGTGAGGTGGTGGTCAGTATATCAATTGACAAGACAGTGCGGAAATGGTCTCTGCGACCTGTAGACCTGACGAAGACCGTGGAGGAGAAAAAAATACAGGAGCAAGAGATAAAAGAGGAACCAATAGAGGAAAAGAAAGAGTGTTTCCTCACAGAGGAGGAGGAGAGGGAGTTGGCAGAATTGATGGATGATGACTAGTGTGTACCTAAAACAATTTTCAAGTCTACAACGGTGTAGCGGCAGTCACCCTTCATCACTCGTATAGATAATCGACGGGCCCTAACTGAACTAGGTATCATTAAACTTTTATCACGAACAAAGAATAGAGCCGTAAGATATCCGAATGCGTCCAAGCTGCACTAAAAGTATACTATGCAATCAATAAAGCCATAAGTGCCCTCAACCTGATATTGCCCCACCGTCTACGGCAATTAGGTAATTAATTATAGAGCTTTACTAAGGCATAACCTAATCACTATCCATTTCCATCCCATCATCGCTCCTGACCAAAGACCTTCTCGGATATTGCCTGAGTCTCTGCTCAACCCTAGAATCGGGAGGTCCAAAGTGTTCGTCGTGGGAGTATATAGCCTGGTGAGGACTAGAATCAACCCCGTGGGTTCCCTCTTCTTCCTCTCCTTCATCCTCATCTTCGTAGTCCTCTTCATCCTCGTCCTCCTCATCGCTGTCATCCCACAATGTCTCCGTCTCAGCCTCCGGAACTTCAGCATCTAGATCAACCTCATCTCCATCCCCATGGCCATCGAGATCCAAACCATCATCAAGGTCATCTTCGTCCTCATCGTCTTCATCTTCATCATCGTCTTCATCATAGCTCTCCGCTTCCGGAATATCCGCGTCCAAATCTGCTCCGGTCTCACCCTCGTCACCTTCTACTGCAATTTCACCGGCCGTTTCGTCAAACACCCCGTCCTCGCCAGTAACTTCCACATCCTCCATCATAGCCTGTCTTTCTGCTTCCCTTCGCTCCTTCTCTTCATCCAGCTCAACCTGATAAGTCTTGAGTATGCCGGGCGGCTTGATCCATGTTGCTCCAAAACGCTGAATATTTACTTTCCGTTGGTATACTGACTCTTCATCTAGCGCGAGCTGAGTCAATGGGGAAATAGAAGGGGTCCTGAATCTTGAGGGGTGAGACTGGAGGTTTGGGAGTGAACTTGGATGGGTATTCTGAGAGATCGGGGGGGATGAGAGTGATTGGGGTGTTGTGCTACTGGAGGAGAATGGAGTGAAGGAGAACGTTGAAGTCGGAGTGTACCAAAGGGTATGCGCCTATATGTCAAAATTTAGCATGGAATGGATATCTGCACGAGGATTGTGCGGGGGAAAGCTGCACTTACGTCTCGAGGAGCTATCAATGGAATTGAGGATAGCATCGTATTCTCTTATTATGGCGGGCGTCGGAAAGCGGGAAAGAGCTTGGGTATTATGTGGTGTTGGTTTTGAAACCGGGGAGCTGAGACCGACAGCCGGGATGAGAGCAGAGGACCGCCGGTGGAGTGGAAGTCAGGTCACGGTGCAGCTGATGGCATGTTAACTTACTGGTTGCCCTAGCAACACTAATCTCATCCAAGCCCAATCAACCAGCTTCACCACCGGTGGGACGCCAAACTCAAGCGATGCCAGTGCCAAGTTCTTCGGGGGAGCACCCCCATTAATTCCAAGGAATCGCTACTTCTCAATGTACTCCACTCGAGCGGTGGGACCTGTTAGAATTGGTAGACGACTGAAGGAAGTCCACCTAGAAGCAATATACCATTAATACGCAAAACTATCTACACAATTCTACAATTGAGCTGATGGGAAGGCTCTATGACATGATACTCGGAAAACCTAGCTGAAACTGCGCTTCGTTCCTGTGAAGAATTTGTGCTGCCGCTCGCCTTACGCCCTCTTTGGTATCGTCTACAAATATACCAGTCATTAACTTACATTTAAAACGATCAACAGCGGGGCCAACAGAGCTCATAAATGTGAACTTGATATTTACGAGAGCCTTGTGGGATATACAAGGAAATATTAAGTTACACTGTTAAGGCAAGCCGAGGAAGAGGATGTGTCAAATTCTGGAGGTTGGCATTACCGGTAGGGGAGGGTTTGGTTACTCCTGCGAAATAGGATTCCGAAAGCTCCTCGAGCAGTGCCGTACTCAATAGTTTTTATTATTCTACCAGAAGAAGGGAGAAACCCAAACCAATAATTAAAACATTTCTACTTCTGCCACGACTCACTACAAAGGTAGTAATAACATCCACTATTACTGTACGGTACTGTGCTTGAGCACTCTCTTACAAGAGAATAGTGAATAAATTAATCTTCTTAACGCTTCCGGAATTGTGTTTGTTGAGATATCATAAATCTAAAATTATCTATACGACGATAATAACTGTTTGAGGGGGCATCATATTATTGTCGCCCTATTCACTCCCAAGGCGGGCCACTATACATAATCCTCAGTGCATCGAGATAATCTCAGAAATACGAGGAGCAACAGATAGGGTCAGCATTTCGCGTAATTTTTTTGACAGGTCGGTCGCTTGCCTAGGATAATGCGGCTATCGATGGAGGTGGGGGGGACAGGACGCTACTACTACCCCTCCATCCCAGCCCGTCAGGCTCCAAGCAACCCGATTCATCTTTAAAAGCCCCACTTCATCCACCACCAAACCAATTCCCCAATTAATTCTCATCAAGCACCAGCACATGAAAATGGCATCCACTACTGATCGTGAGACTTTGCCATCTGAGTATGCCTGCCCTCAAACCCTCATCTCACATTCAAGTTCGCTGACCTCCGAGCTAGTGTCAAACCCATCCACTATGACCTAGATTTGGCTAAACTTGACCTCAAAGCCTTCACGTACGATGGCCAGGTCAGGATTTCCCTCGAGTTCAAGCAACAAGCTAGTTCTATTTCCCTCAATTACAAGGAATTATCTCTCCATGGAGGGCGTCTAATTGTTGATGGCTCAGACGGTGGTGAGCAACCCCTCTTATTAGTCTTGTGAGCTGGATGAGAGCTGATAGTATACAGACATCGCTATTTCCAATATTGGATGCGACAAGAAGGCGGAAGTAGCGAAACTTTCCCTTGAAAAGCCAACCCCGGGAAGTGGAACTGGTATTCTGGAAATAAATTTCTCAGGGTCCATTAATCATGAGGTTAAAAGACTAACTATCTACTAGAAGGAAGGCACAAAGCTAATCTATGTTTTGAAGATGGCCGGCTTCTATCGAAGTGCATACAAAAATGTTGAAGGAAAAGATGACTGGATGTTTTCCACTCAGTTCGAGTCTTGCGATGCCCGGAGAGCTTTCCCTTGGTACTCCTAAGCCGTTCGACCTAGGGCAATCCAAATTTGCTAATTGCATGATACCCGCTAGTTTCGATGAACCAAACCTTAAAGCCACCTATGATCTCTCCATCACAATTCCTGAGAACTTCACTGCTCTATCAAACCAGCCCGTGAAGGAATCGAAATCTATGAGTGATGGTCTCAAGAAAGTCACCTTTGAACGAGTCCCGAAAATGAGTACATATGTATGTTTGCATGAAAGGTCCCTCTCCAAGGATAACTAATAAGATATAGCTACTTGCCTGGGCTTGCGGGGAGTTCGAATATGTAGAGGACTTCACCGACCGCGAATACGAGGGAAGGGGAAAGCTGCCAGTCAGGGTTTATACTACCAAAGGTCTGAAAGAGCAGGGTCGTTTTGCCCTCGACAATGCGAAGAAGATTGTCGATTACTTTTCGGAGGCGAGTTTCATGCTTTATTTTTTTTCTCCTATCTTCCACCGTTTGAGGCTGATATTCAACTATAGATCTTCGACATCGACTATCCTCTCCCTAAAGTTGATCTTTTGGCAGTTCATGAATTTGTAATTATGAGTTACCATTCCCTTTGATTTAAGCATACTACTAAACTGGAGACTGACCGATGTGACTCCCGCTAGTCTCACGGCGCTATGGAGAATTGGGGTCTTATCACTTACAGAACTACTGCGGTCCTGTTTGACGAGAAGACATCTGACTCCCGTTATAAAAACCGAGTTGCATACGTTGTTGCGCACGGTAAGATCATCTCCACCTACAATTGAGGCATCTGTCAATTAAATTCAACAGAACTTGCTCACCAGTGGTTCGGGAACCTGGTCACCATGGACTGGTGGTCAGAATTATGGCTGAACGAAGGGTGAGACTTAACTTCGAAACATCAGCCTCTTCATTCGCTTACACTATCCAGATTCGCCACTTGGGTTGGCTGGTACGCTATTGATCACTTCTATCCCGGTTTGTACTCACCCAACCCAGAGATTATAAATAGGATATTTTTATACTGACAAAATCCCGATAGAGTGGAACGTTTGGGGCCAATTCGTTGTACGTCGGGTTTCTAGAGGCATGCATTATCACTCGCCAAAGCCCCACTAACAAAGAATGTTGCTTAGACTCAAGAATCCTTGCAAACAGCTTTCGCCCTCGATGGTCTTCGTGGCTCCCACCCTATTGAAGTCCCTGTGAAGAATGCACTCGATATTAATCAGATCTTCGACCATATTAGCTATCTTAAGGTATGTGAGCAGGTAATCAAGGCAGTAGAAAAGACTAATAAAGGGACGGTATAGGGATCCGGCACTATCCGTATGCTTAGCAGCCACCTCGGTGTTGGGACCTTCTTATCGGGTGTTAGTAGATACCTGAAAAGGCATGCTTACGGAAATGCTACAACCGCAGATCTATGGGCTGCCCTTAGTGAAGAAGCAAAGACTGACGTTGCTGCTTTTATGGTGCATCCTGTCCCTATCAGATTTACAAGACTATCAACTAAATAATATGTGCAACAGAGCAACTGGATTAAATCTATCGGCTTCCCTGTTCTCACAGTCACTGAAAAGTCTGACCACATCATTGTTCAACAAAAGCGATTCCTAAGTACTGGGGATGTGAAGCCTGAGGAAGACGAGACAACTTGGTGGGTGCCGTTATTCTTATCTGAGAAGTCCCTCACCGCAGGATCAGAGAAGATTACGGCTCTCACGTCCAAAGAAGCGACAATTAAAGGGATTGATACCAGTTGCTACAAGCTCAACAGCAACCAGAACGGATTCTACAGAGTAAATTACCCAGCAGAACGACTTGTCAAGCTAGGGGAGACGAGAAAGCAGCTCAGCGTAGCAGATAGAATCGGGTTAATTGCCGACGCTGCTGCCATGGCACTTTCTGGTCTTGGTTCCACAACAGGCCTGCTATCGTTTTTGGCCCCACTCAAGGACGAGGAGAGTTACCTTGTCTGGGCAGAACTTATTGAGCAGCTTGGGAAGTTGAGATCAGTTTTTTCTGAGAGCTCACAGGAGATCAGGGATGGATTGAAGAAGTTCACCCTCGACCTCGTCACACCTGCAGCTGAAAAGATTGGCTGGGAATATGGAAAGGACGAAGATTTCTTGACTGGAAGACTCCGCGCTCTTCTCATAAGCACCGCTGGAGGCTCTGGCCATAAAGGGATAATCTCGGAGGCCCAACGCCGCTTCAAACTTTACACCTCGGGCAAAGACAAATCTGCTATTCACCCCAACCTTCGTCTTGCCGTCTTCCGCATTGCTATAGCCGAGGGCGGTCAGGAGGAATACGATGCCGTTTTGAACGAATACCTCTCCACTTCTGCGGTTGACGGCAAGGAGATTTGTCTCTCTGCCCTCGGCCGAGTCCGAAAGCCCGAGCTAATCCAAAAATTCCTTGAACTGATGTTGTCCGATAAGGTCAGGACACAGGATAAGCACACTCCGGCCATTTCTCTATCGAACAATGTTCGTGCACGCCATGCTCTATGGGAATTCATCAAGAAAAACTGGGAAATAGTCTACAAGCAACTTTCCGGTAACATGGCCGTTTTAGATCGATTCTTGAAGAACAGCCTGAACAGGTTTGCTAGTTTAGATGTGAAGGAGGACATCGAGAAGTTCTTCGCCGATAAGGATACCCACGGATTCGAAAAGGGATTAGCAATCATTAGTGACAGCATTAAAGGTAATGCAAACTGGCTCCAGAGAGACCAGGCGAATGTTGGAAAATGGGTCAAGGAGCATGTCAAGGCCTAGGCATGGTAGTCTTTTTCTATCGAATTTTGTCAATCTAAAAAAATGAAAGTAACTTTTTTTAATCACGAATACTCACTCGCTGGGCTTTGTGGTGGTGGCCTTCCCGTAGCTATTAGTCGCTGACACGGTGCTCGATACATATTCCTGTGTACCGTAGAGGCACAAACATGCAGTTATGCGTGATGGATAGCAGGGCGCTACTCCTGCAGTCGTAAGATAGGCGGGCGAGCGTATCAATTGCCGACAGAGCACCAGCAGCACCAGCGGCCATTCGGCGCCAATCCAAACGAAGTAATACAGGGGTGCACCTCGCCCTACTATCACAGATCTTATACCCTTTTTCTGGGCGACCTACCGGTATACATTTGTAGATGATTTATAGCACCAAAGTACTTCGAGTTTCCGGAGCACATTATGTTAGTATTTTGATGCCTCACAGTACTGTGCTTAAGTACACCACATCTGTTCTACAGTATGGCTACTGCAGTCGATAGATGCGCGTAGATTGAAAAATTTAGAACTGACTTATGCACGAAAAAGCCAATTTAGGCGAAGGAACAATTTTATAAGACGTGTCAGGAAGCTCAAACGAACCAGAAAAAGATGGGCTGGAGACTCAGGGAACAGCACGTGCTGATAAAGGACACGACAGAATCAACATGGAATGGACAGCCTTTGCCGATGCTATACATAGAATACATGCGCAGATATGGATGACATTGGTCTCTCCACTGAGGGTGCGCGATAAAGGGAAGAAATTATTGTGGGATGTAGTAATATATTTGTGGTGGCCATCGAGAGAGGTTAACTTCGATGAAACTTTATTTCTACCCTTTTCTTTCTTTCTTTTTTCTTGCCCATCAAGGTCTCGGGGGGAATATGCTTGTGAGATAAATATTCATTGTATTCCTGCATACATTTGGCAGCATAGGGCCACAGTGGCACTTTTGACCAGAGCATACAAGGCAGCACGGCACGCCACACAGCCAAATCACCTGGTGGGAGAAGTCTCCCTCAGCATCTAACCACAATCGCAGCTCGTCTTACTTCTCTTGGGTGTAGTAGAGACACAGATAGAGAATGCTGCTGACTCTTCCAAGTTATTGAGAGAGCCTGAAGCAAGCGAACGTCTAGTGACTGTGACACAAGCAGGCGGATTTGCTCTGCCTGACCTTCCTTTCCACAACCAACGAGTCAACGACCCACCGTTCGCTCACTCCATCACCAGCACAACCCTGACAAGTGAAATTCCTCCGCTCAGTCAGTCCAACCTCTTCCCTTCTCCCCCTCTCACCTACCACAACCATAATCAACCACCACCACCACCGCTAACAACAACTCTCCGAGATAACAGCCCATTACCTGAGCAGAAAATACCTTATCTACTAACCGGATCAGCTAAATATCTTCTTCATTCAATAACCTCAGCCTCATCCGTTGCCTTACTCTTTACACGTCGTCAGCTTCTAACTGCTACACCAATATTCTTCCTTCCTCCCCATCGCTCCTTCTCAACGGGCTTCAGATAACTTAAAACTTCCGTCATCATGAATCCTGAGTAGTATGTACCTACCCCTCCTTACCTTCCCCTCCTTCTCTATTCCTTGTTCGTAGCTTCTTTTTATTTTTTTCATTTTTTACGGGTCTTCGTCTCCTGTCATCGCTATTCTGCACAACCGGATCTATCGGGAGACCCAAATGCTAACTCAAGCTTTCCTCCCGCAGAGTCCCCTTCCTCCTCTGTCTTCTATGTCTCTGAACTTCATTTCTCATGCAAGATGGGCCGTCATCAGCCCGTTCTGAAATCGAAACCTTCCCGAGGCGTTCTTTGTTTATCTTTGACTTGGCTTACTGACGGGAACGGTTTGTGATAGATACGATTATCTCTTTAAGCTCCTTCTCATCGGTGATTCTGGAGTCGGAAAGTCCTGTCTACTACTTAGATTCGCCGATGATACTTACACCGAGAGTTATATCTCGACCATTGGTGTCGACTTCGTTGGTCTCCCAATACATCTCTTGTGCCGCCAGCAATTTTGCTGGTACATGGACCTTCCCGACTGACTATTCATTCTATTAGAAAATTCGTACTGTCGAACTTGACGGCAAGACCGTGAAACTTCAAATTGTATGCTTTCTTTTTCTTCCCTGTTTTCTTGCCCCTGACATGCAGTTTGCAGGGTCTTGCTGCTGACTAACGTTTCTTGCAGTGGGATACCGCCGGACAAGAACGTTTCAGAACCATCACTTCCTCCTACTACAGAGGTTTGCTCTCTCTTTTCACCTAAAAATATCACTAGATCTGACCGTGAGGTTTTCAGGGGCTCACGGAATATGCGTCGTGTTCGATGTGACCGATATGGGTACGCTAAACGGCCCTGTCATGCTTGCGTCACCGGATATTTTGCTGACGGCTACCCCTTCCAGACTCGTTCAATAACGTTAAGCAGTGGCTGCAGGAGATTGACCGCTATGCCACCGAAGGTGTCAACAAGCTCCTCGTTGGAAACAAGAGTGATATCGCAGACAAGAAAGTCGTCGAGTACACTGTGGCCAAGGTTGGTCAGGTTGAGATTATCACATGACAACAAAGTTTAGATCTGACCAATCATGTCTCGTGAGCAGGAATTTGCGGACAGTCTCGGAATCCCATTTTTGGAGACCTCGGCAAAGAATGCTACCAATGTCGAGCAGGCTTTCTTAACGATGGCTAGACAGATCAAGGTAGTTTAATGATATAGTACCGTATGAAATATAGCTGCGGACTAACCGTTTCTATAGGAACGCATGGGATCTACTACTGTCAACAACAAGCCCACCGTCTCGGTCCAGCAAGGCACAGGTGTCCAGCAGGGATCTGCCGGTGGATGCTGTTAAACAATTATCTTTTTTCGTTTTGCCCACCGGACTAATTACAACCTCAAAGATAATCAATAAACGAAAAAAGAAAAAAAAGAAAAAAAAACTTTGCACTAGACATTCGACCAGTATTCCGTTTTCGTGGAATGCCTGGTCTCGGTTTCCCCCCTTTTTTCCTGATTGCTTGGATGGAAACATTGCTTTCTGCGTTATTTTTTGAAAGGCGGTGGATGTTAAATGGGAGCTGGGGCGTGGGTTTTTACTGTGGAGTGTTGACGGAAATTAATGGCTTGGTGGAGATATTCTCAAGGTGTTTTGTGAGCAGGTGGGGGTGAAGTGAGATGTGTGAGTAAGTGGAAGGGAGTTGGTGAATGGCGGCCGTATTACACGTGAAACGAAGGGAGGCCTGGGAGTCCAACGTCATTTTGTTTTTCTGTAGCTCTCTTTCTTCTCTCCTGTCTCGTTCTTAACGTTAACGTATGTGAATTTTCTTCCGGCTTCTATCACTCGTTTGCTGCGCAATCGTTTTCTATATCTCCAGGTTCAATGGGAAATTCTAGAGAAACCTTATCGCAGTGATTTATCATGAAAGCATCGTGTGAGATTGCAATATATCGCCTTGGGCCTGTGGATCTCACGGATCCGGTCTTCATATTTGCGGATGTGAGTGCGACGAGATTTGAAAAGCTTCAATTATGTAGGGTAGTAAGTTGGGATACGTGCTCAGCACCTAGCAACCACCACACCAGCAACCCGTGATAAGTTTATGACAACAAAAAACACCAAACCCTGAACTCGGAAGTCAAACGATTATATCGTACAATCCCGCCGCTGCTATCACCCGCAGTCACATCTAGACTACTAGCCCTTGAACTTCCTCAGCGTAACCTATCCATCGTCAGTTCCCACTCCCGGAGCAACAAAAAAAAAACTGACCTGCGAAACCTTCCTAACATCCCGAGCTGTAATCCCAACCTTCTTCCCGGCCCCCGCCACAACCCCATTAGCACCGGTACGCGCGTTAACATTAGCTTCGTGGATAAGCTGCTGCATGAAGAGGACGTAGTCGAGGTAGATCTAACCAACCGATTAAACCGTCATTCATTCGTTCATTCATTCATTCGCTCTTGTATGTAATATAGGTAGGTGATAGAAGGAGGGATGGAGGAGGAAGGGTGACTGACCATTACGTCGGCGTTTTTAGAGATACGGAGATTGCTGTGGGCTTTCACTATGCGCTTGAGGCTTGAGCGAGGGTAGGGTGTTGGCGGGGACATTTTGGTTTGGTTTGGTGGGGTCGGTTGTGATGGTGGTTTGTTTTTGTTTGGGGGAGGCGGTCCAGGTGAGGTTCTAGTTGCTATGATGCTGCTGCGGTATGCGCGCTTGATGATCAGATAAGGGACATACATAGATTATCTATCATTCGGCCTTGGGTAGTTCTTCGGGCGTTGTTGAAAACATTGATATTTTTTACTTGAAGTATGAGAATTGAGTTAAGTTACATGAAGGGATAAAATATGTAAGGGGCTGAGATTGCTAGGTTTAAGTGACCTTAATTGTGACGAGTGCTGCGGAGCGAACAGTAGATGCTAAAGATGTGGCATCTAGGTGATAATTACCTCGAGCTTTCTTGCTTCCTCCCTTGCTTCCGTTAGTTTGCAAAGAAAAAAGGCACCAAATAAAATTCAATCAGGCACTCATTCCTCGCCGCTACCACCACCTTCTTCTCCACCTCCTCGCACAACGACCCCCGCATTAGGGCTAGGATTGTCACCGCTAGCCTTCTCCCAAGGTTTCAGCCTCTTCGCACGAACCGGCTCACTCGGTGGTGCCGGGTTGAGCTCATTGGGGATATGCTTGATCCCAGGTATTGGCTGACCCGTTGTAATCAGTTCAACAATGTATGCGAATGAATTTGGGTACGGAGCATCGGGAGCCCCTCCAGGTGTAGCGGCGGAGGTGTCAGGGCCCGGATTGCTAAGGGGGAATCGCTCGCTGTTGACACTAGGCTCTGTAGTATCTAGGATAGGCTCTTCGTTGGCGTTGTCCAAGAGGGTACTGTGCTCTTGTTGCACGAATTCTGGGGGGTTTTCTAGGACTGTTGGGGTAGTGGGGATAGATTTTCCCTGGGAAATGCGGGCTTTGTAGACATTGTAGTCGATTTTGATACCGGACATTCTATGGGTAGCATTCCGTCAGTCTCGTTCTTGATGAGCGAGAGCCTAACCTAGAGTGGGTTACTTTGAGTAGAAGAAGCATTTTGCCCGCAAAGTTAGTTCTTCTCTTTGCTCTGCTGTAGGCGAAGGGACCGATGAGAGGATCGATTGCAGACCGGTCTACCGTAGAGCATGTGAGCTTTTTTTTTCACCTTCTTTCTCCCCTCACGCGCAGAGTGAATTGGGATCAGGTTGGATGTACTTGAAATTCCCGGTCCGAGTCCCAATCATAGGCCTCGATGGCATCGAAACTCTCTAAGTCGGCGGATTGTAGGAAGGACTGGCTGGCCATTTTCAGGTTGGGTGGTTGAAGCTGACGAGTGAGAAGGTCATAGCTGTTTCATTGTGGTGGGGGGAGGGAGACAAGGGTGGGGAGAAAGCTGGAAGGAGTGGCGGTGGGTGTCCCTGACCGCTCGCGTATTTTTGAGAATGCGCTTCTGTGGGAGGAACGATCTTAGATAAACGCAAAACCCGTCACAGGCTGTGGGCGTGACAGCACCAGCAACTGGCAGTGAACAATTGAAGCATGAGAAGGATAACCTAAATGGGCGCATTGTGGGTTATGGTATAGATGACACTGTCAGCCTGAGTGAAGCCTAAGTGAAGCATGATCCCTTGCGGCGCTTCACTTGCCCAACTGAGCGACTCTTTGCCCTCCTTCCACCCTCCTTCCTCTCAAACATCTCTTCCCATTCTTTCTTTCTCACAACCACCACCACCCTCTCTACTTTACTCTCACCCACGCCTTCACCCTCTTCGACATCTTTCATTACAACTTGTATGCTCCCAAAACAATCCTGCACACTTCACCTCTACACCAATTATCTAACCGAGAGATACCTATCTAGGTGTCCACTTTCACTTAAAAATCGCCACTTCATTCCCGGGTCATTGACCCTACTCGCTTCAATCATGTCTGAGTTTATCGGGTTGGTTTTCTGTCGCTTTGTTTGGCTAATCACTACAGGAAACTTGAACTGACAATCTGTCTTTCTAATATAGCTCCCGGATCTCCTTGATCTCCAGGAGCGATATTCGGTATACACTCTTCTGCTTGCTTGCATCGGCCGTTTATTTCCTCCTTTCTCGAACTAACCAACCCTCCTTTCTCGCTAATTAGCTATGTCGGTCGTCTCCATGACATCAACTCCGAAAATCACACCGTTGCCTTAGAACAAGTTGTTTCTCATGGGACGGAAGGTAGACGCGGCGATCCTGCTAAGGAAATCGCCGGTTCGGACAATGTCTACGAGTATATCGTTTTTCGCGGTGGCGACGTCAAGGATTTAAGGATCGAGGAGACTGCACCTCAGCCACCACAACCTCAGGTGCCTGATGATCCCGCCATTCTGGGGGTATGTTGGGAGAAATATTGTTTTTTGATCCCCCGCCCCCCCACTCCACCTCCCCGCTGCGGGGTTCTGAGACCTAGTTTTCTTTTTTGGCATGTTTAAAAGGTCTCGGGTGTTTTGTTTCTTCTCAAATTTTAGTGATAAATTGTCGTTCAATCGAGCTACTCGATCGTACTTTTCTTACTCCTTACGGCAGCTAATTTGGCACTACTAGAGCTCAACTCGCCCACCTCCCCCGAGCTATGCCCAGGGAAATCAGCAGCCTCCCAACCAGTACCAACAGCAGATGCCGCCGTATTATTACCCTCCTCCTCAGGCTCAGGGTCGCTATGGTTCCAGTCCATACCAACAGGGAGCTATGTATGGTGCCTACCCACCTCCTCAAGGTCCCCAGCAATCAGGACTAGGACAACCTCCTACCGGTGTACCCCAGGCTCAGCAACAGCCTACTCAACAACATCAGCAGAGCCAGGCCTCCCAGCAACAAGGTCAAACCCAGGCTCCGCAGCAAGTTCCATTGGCCCAGACTCCCGCCTACGGTCCACAGAATAGAGCGCCACCACAAGCCCCAATTGGACCGGCTAACCGTCAGCAACAGCCAATGAATCGCGGTCCCATGCATCAAGGCCCAAATGCGCAAAATTCTGTGGCTCAATCCCAGCCACCCGCGCACACCAAGATTAACGAGAGGCAAGTACCTCCTCCCTCGGTGCAGCAAACCGCGAACAATAGTTCCAAGCCCCCGACCCCTCCCGTGGACAACGAAACTAAGCCAGCACCCCCGGCTCCTGTCACTCAAAACACTGGCAGAGCGCCGACTGGACCTAAAGCGCATGGAGGAATTGTACCGGCACTCCCGTTGCCCCCCCACAGCAGGTCTCCACGCTCCCCAGCGCCCGGTTCGTCCCAACCGGTAACCCGCAATGCTCAATCTACTGAGGCTTCTGCGTCGTCCTCCTCTACACACAATGATACCAATGCCGCCGTCCAAGATCTAGCCAACAAAGTTAATCAGTTGGCAATGAAGACAGCCGTTCCTACTAGCAACGTAGCAGGGCCCGTACCTGCCTTAAACGATACGAATGGTGGTCCTAGTGGAGAACCGCGTCCTGCCCGTGGACCAGGTACCGGCGGATTTGTCGCTCGTGGCGGAAGGGGTTATCGCGGTAGTTTCCAAAACAATCACCCTCGTAAGGTTGAAGTCCCTAGCACCGATTACGATTTCGCGAGCGCGAACGCAAAGTTTAATAAGCAAGACTTAGTTAAAGAGGTCATCGCAGGTGGGGAAGGCGAGAGAGTTGCTCATCCGGAGACTCCGGCCAATGGCACTAATGGATATGCAGATGGCAATAGCAAGGACGAAGTTGTCATTCCCCCCGCAAAATTCTACAACCGTGGGTCCAGCTTCTTCGATAACATATCGTGCGAAAACAAAGAGCGCGCGGAAGCCAAGGAAGGAGAGAAACCCAGAGGTGGGGCGGTCTGGAGGGGTGAGGAGCAAAAGAAGAACTTAGAAACCTTTGGCCAAGGAAGTGTTGATGGTGGGTTCAACCACTACGGGCGTGGGTGGAGAGGAAGGGGTAGAGGAAGGGGCGGCTACCGTGGGAGAGGCCTAGGTTACAGTGGATCGTACAGTAGAAGCTACAGGGGGCAATCGCAAGGCCAGAGGCAGCAACAAGACGGGGGAGCAGCGGCTGGTGATGGAGATGATAATTGAGATATACCGAAAGAGATACTCTCATCGGATGACACCATTTTTTAGTTGGAGGATCCGAAGAAGCAAGGGCGTTAAAAAGGGAGGCAAAGATATCATGGATAGTTGCTCGGACTGGATGGATGGATGGCGATGGAAGTACGGGGTTTCCTCTCGAGCTTTTTTTTTTTGTTCTCTATCTCCCAGTTGCTCAATTCCTTTATTGTATGGTCGGTGTGTGCGTTTGTCAATGTCATTCGGGAATCTGGCAGGAGGCACAGTTGTATCCTTTTTTCGTTTTTTTCCTGTCTTTCTTCTTTCTATCTGTCATCATCCTCCTCTCTATCTTTTAAACTTGGAGTCCCATTTGGCTTCTTATATTTCGGGAAAAAAATTCTGATTGAATCCCTTCTTACGTGCCTTTTTAACCGTGGCTCCTCCCCACCCTCTCACCCCCTTCTTTTTCTTTTCTTCCCCGGATCGTTCTAGTGATAGTAATATGATGTTTTTTTTTCCCTGGGGAAGGAAAACAAACTTTGAACTGGTGGTGGTGATGTTTTTCCCCCTCCCTTCCTTTTTCCTTATTTACTTTCGCGGTGGCCGCGGGTGGTGCCTCCCACGACGAAACCCCAGCCTTATCATATATCAGCATCAGGGACTCGTTCACAGTCCACACTTTACAATAACAAACCTCCACCACAACAGCAAAAGAGGAGCAGAGCTCTAATATTCTCATTCACACATCACCCCCCTCCTCCCCCTCCCCTAGTACTCACCCCTCCATACACTCTTTAACCACTTCCATCCGAACTTGGGGTGGAGGGGAAGGGGGCAGAGAGGGAGGGCATTTCTTTCTTTCTTTCTTTCCTTCTTCCCACTACAAGTTAACGGTGGTGTAATTAATATGGTATGATATGTATAGCTAGCTGAATGTGGATAATATTCTTACTCTTTCTTTTTTTCTTTTTTTTTCTCTTATCCTTTTTTTTTCTTTTTCTTGCCGTTTGAAATATTGGCTTGCTGTAGGGGGGCACGACTACTGGGGTTTGTTTTGTTTGGTAGGGTAGAATAGGGGTGGGAAGGGGCGGTATAGTTGAGGTTGAGGGAGTTTTGATGGGATGGGAATGGGGTGTTTGGGAGGTTTGAATGAATGAATGATATCGAGGTATCATCAATGGTGTGGAATTAACGGGGTACGGTAGTCATTTCTAGGATTTGGGTTTGCTGGCCAGTGGTTGTACGTGGGGCCCCGATATGAGCTGTGGGTGGAGGGAAAGAGGTGAAGTGAGCAGCTGAGTTTCGTTCCAAGTTTCTCACGATACTCAAATGGGTGGACTAAAAAGCCCGGCGTATGGCTATTATATCAAAGCTGCAAAAGAAGGAACAGCAGCTTTGGTGGAATAGTCTGAAGCCTTCTAATGAGGCTCATTTGTATATCAAAACACTTATCGTGCCCCTGTAATACACAAATTATCACTCGGGAGATTTTTGAGCCTAGCAACCACAGACAATACAAAAAGCAATCTTTATGATATGACAGGCGCATCCGCCCATCTATACAGCACTTAACACCCACCAATTTCCGAGAACAAAACAAAAACAAAAACATGGAATTGAACCTATGAACAATAAATAGAGGGAATTACTAGATTTTTAGCTACTTTTTCCATCCCATTACCGCCCGCCTTTTTTTCCCAGACACCAGCCTTCTAGTAATATTTTGATGCGCCAGCCTAAATATTTCCCCGAGCCCCCATCTAACAAATTTATATTCTCCAGGTAGGCTGTCAAGACAATGTTAGTGCATGTTCAGTGAATATGCTATGAGAAGATGCGTTAGATCTACTTACCAGCCAATTCAGATACTTGTACTGTTCTGACGAGCCCGTCATACCAAACGAGATCGGAATAAAAAGCACAAAAACTCCGATAATAACCGTATACGCTACACCATAAGCAGCTAATTTTACTGTCTTGGGCAACTTATTGGTGAGATGGTTGAAAAGAAACCCATACACCAAGATCGCAAAATAAAGGGCAGGGTAGTAATGATGAACGTATGTTACTCTCGCCATGGCGATAAAAGGAACATAATGGAAGACCCAGCCGATGAGAGGGTATACTCCTGCAGCGCGAATATGGTCAATTTCCTCGCCACCGAGATCGTTATATCCACGTTGCCATCGGATAAGGTATAAAAGGGCTAAAAGTGAGAATAGGGGAAGCGCTAGAGTCGATCCCCAGTACACCATAGGGTTGCCCAAAAGGAAGTATTTAACAATGCCATCATCCCAGCTGCACATTCTCAGCCCAACATGAAGAATCGGCCATTGCCAGTAAGCGGATGCTAGGTCGTCTTGCTTGTCAGGATCTGGAACCAAAGCGTTGTTGGAGGTCATCATAGCAACATTCAAGTGAATGAAATCACGCAAAAATGGCGATCTATATGCTTTGACATCCGCATTCGGAACTGTTGCAGGAAATGTTAAGCCACACCCTAAAGTTAATGTTACAGAAATGAAAGGGTTCAAACTTACGCTTCTCATTCCAATGGCTTTCGACGTTCCAGTGAGTAAAAACATCCCTCGGGTAATTCTTCTTGGTGCAAGTAACCTCAATCTGCTTGAAGCCCCACTGAGGCAAATTGACATTTCCAGCTCTGAGGTAACAGCCCAAGGCAGTGTGTCTCAATCGGAAAGCAGTGGTAAGAGTTCTGAGTTTGCTGTAATCTCTTCCAGCGGCATCACTCACAACCTCAATGGTCCAGTGGTCCTTTTCGTCACCAACTGTCAGATTTCCGTAGGACGAAACCTCATAATCGGCCTTGGTAAGCGGAGCAGAGACGGTGTGGGAATGTAAGTTACGACCGGTTTGACCATGGATAAGACGGATGACATCCCCATTTCCAACAAAACGGAGGTCTGGCGACTCGGGATCGAAATCAGGCTGGCCGCGGTTGGGATGGAAGTACCAATCGTTGTTAGCATCCTTGTGATGATAGCAAGTAACCTGTTGCTGGCCGGACCCTTCAGGGTATGTTTGAACATGGGAATGCAAGAGACCACCACCATAGCCCATGTTCTTGATAGTGACACGTGAGCCAATGGCAATTTCTAACGGACTATCGGTAAGTTCCGTCCCTTTGAGGTTAGCCTGGAATAGAGAGCTCATCTGGGCATCTCCGGGACCAGAATTCTCAAGGATAGTGAAGTGCATCCAGAAACTCCACATGTAAACAACCATAGGGATCACAATAAGGCCAACGATGCGGGCGACCCAATGTTGTGCATATACAACCTATGACACTATGAGCTAGTGTTTTCTCTAACAAAAAAAAGACAATGTACCTTAGGCATTTTAAGATCTCCGAATTTGTTCCATAAGTCCTCGATAGTGTAAAGGCCAACAACTCCGGTAACAAACAGGCCAACCCATTTAACACTATATAGGTAAGAAAGCGCTAGGCATAACGAATTGGTGCAAACCTACCTGCAGACACAGCCAATCGAGAGTCCGCTAAGAACCAGCCACAGCCACCACTGGGGTGAGAAAGACTTGGTTTGGAGTTTATGGAATCGTGCGAAGCAAAGCATAGTGGTGAAGGTGAAGAACAAAAGCATAGAGTCGAGCAAGATAAACCTGCTGATAGTAGCATACGAATTCTCTGCATTGAAACAAATATCAGATCACGCTACACAAAGTTCTTAGTCTCCAACATACCACACAAAACCATCAAAGTCACCAGCCATATTGCAGGCTTCGAGAGCCTCAATTCCTTAGCGGTGAAGTACGCAAGAGGCACACATAGAGCTCCGAAGGTAGCATTAAAAACTCTCATAAAGGTATAGTTGAGTTCATCTGGGTAAACTTCTCCAGACTTGAACTCGAAGGAGCCATTATACCCGGCCATCCAACCCGAGAGACCCACAAGCATCTTTCCAAGCGGAGGATGCACATCGAAGTAGAATTCACGCTTAAGGTAATGAGATCCAAATTTTCCAAAACTATCCAAACATCCTTGTCAGCAATCACGATCGTCGCAAATCGACTCCTCCAAAAGCCTTCTTAATTCCAACGAAAGCTAGAAGCCTTCCATTATAAAAAGAAAGGTATCGACGCACTGTGCCTCATCCCATGTAACGATATTAGACTGCCCAATCTTGTATAGCCTCGTGAAGAACGACAAGAGTGTGAACAATATCGGAGCTACTATAGCCTCGATGTCCACATCGCCAGCTTGATCCTACAATCATCGAAACGTTTCGCTCAGTCAGCATTACCACCCAAACACAACGGAAAGGCCAGCTGAACTGTAGCTTTCCGGACAATGCTCAGAAAAGGGGGCGATTTGTTTTTATCTTTTTTATTTCTGAAGGGAAACAACTGTAACTCACAATCCTCTGCCGTTTCTTCGTATCCTCCGGTGTTGGCACAATAACATCACCTCCGACTGCTGATTCACCAGGTACGATTCTTCTCCTCGCTCCGGCAGCATCTAACTCAGCACCAGTGCCGTAGGCCGCACCGGTGTTCGACGCCATAACCTAGACGCCGGGCAAAAAGGTAACCCTATATCAAAGACGGGGTTGTTCTGCAACGGGAAGAAAAAAGGAGGCTGAAAACGAACTTCCGCAATTCAAAGAAAACGAAAGTACGGAGGAAAGAGAATAAATAGATAGACAAGCAAGCTTTCGGATAGGCAGGGGTCGGGGATTCGAATGTTAAAAAGAGACGGAGAAGGAAAGGAAGGATATTAGGTATCAAAGAATGGAGAAGAAAGGGAACTATGAGTCCATGTGGGCAAAGCAGGGGGGGTGAGGATGGGAAGCTTTTCCAGTCGAAAGAAGCGAGGGATGGAAACAGCGGCGGAAACTATAGGTTTGATACTGCAGCCCCAAAACCCTGCATCCGGCTCCGCGCCAGTATCTTCGGTACGCGTATAATCCAGCACAATTGGCTGGGTTGATCCAGACACGGTTTCCTCACCAATCTCAAATAACAAAAGGAAAAAGAAAGTGATGCATCATTCAGCCCTCCATCTACTATCACTCTTATCCTGTACTATACTCGAGTATGGGCGTATGATAATGTTACATATGTACCAAAAACCCCATCATGAGGACCAATCGCATCTTTTCTCTATGCCCACGCAGTGTAAATTCATTCTTTCCATCCTTCAGTCTCTACCGCAGCCTCTATGGTTTCCATAATTATATTGTTCAGAGCCACCATGTGCAAGTACTAGTACTTGCGCCGACTATCGGGATGCCCGTGACACCACGAGCAACAATAACAGGCTGAACAGGTGCCATAATTAGATTCAAGCACGGACCTGACAGATGGCCAATTTCGCACGTGGGTAAAAACCTATCAAGATTTTAGGAGCGCCAAAGGGTTTATATGGAGACTCCCGCTCTATCACTCTTCCCATGACGGGTTAACACTAGAGTAAACCCAAACCACCAAGTTTTAAAGCCTCAGGTAAAAACAATATAATATTATTATAGCTTCAGGGTGCTGATGTGCCTTATTTCTGACGTTTCCGTGAGCCTTACTAATGAGCCCTGCATTACTAGTGTGTTCCCTGGAGAATTCTCACGAACCCCCCCTTGCTAACTTCACAAAACCGTATCTGTAGCAAGGCTAGTGTACTCGGGGGTGCATGAAAGTGATTGATATTTTGTGACGTAGTTTAGCACAAAGTGACAGGACAGGTCAGGTAGTCTGACGCGTAACTATAGTGCGTAAACGGATAAGTGTGTACCTCATTTTGCGGTGTTTTCAATCCAATGTTACCCACCAAATAATGATCTAATGCCAGTAAAAAAATCATAGAAATATAGATAAAGTGAAGGAGAATAAAAGTATGGTTTTTTTATTTTGTAAAAGCAATTAGAAGAAGCGGAATCCTCATTTAAAGAGCCTGACATTTTAGCGTAGATCCACCGCCCCGGCGTTGCGCTGCAATATGAAAAGATGACTAATCTGGTTATTTTGAATGTGCTATCATATTGGGGTGCAGCAAAACATTATGCTCACCAATCGTGTGGGTATAATATAAAAGCCTTGTACAAGATAGTACTGGAATATTTGAATTCAGCAAAGCCAACTCTTTTCTGGAAGTTTTGGCCCAATCCAGAGAGGATGATAAGAGTCTATCATGAAGGGTTAGCTTATAGGACTACTGAGTTTAAAGAGAAGGTAACCAAGATCTATAAAAGTCATCACAGAGTTTCCAATTCACAAACTGTATAATAGTATTTCATTAGAATAATGATATTATACTATATTCTATGCATTATTATACATGATTTATACTCCTTCATAGTCTATCACTAATAGTCTTGGCAATTTTTAGCACAGCCACTGTTGCATTGTGCTGTGCCACACAGTACACACTCTTCCGTTGTTGAACCGTAGTCCTATGACTTTGGTCTGTACTGCGCCACAAAATATCAATCACTTTCATGCACCCCCGAGCACACAAGTCCTCCTTAGGCCCTAACACCACAATAGGAGTTTTATCATAGTGTCTTAACGATTACTATCCCACGCGCAATTGAACATCTCTTAAGCCTCATAATATCTCACTCGACGTTTACTATCATCAGATTCTTTAACTCAGAAAGGATTATCCCTAATAGCATTTGGCCCCAAGCCCCGTCTATGAGGAGCAGTAGGGTTAATGCTTGCGTAACTATATTCTCCCACTGCCCCATAGCCCAAGACATATGGCAGACTAGAGAACGGACCACTGCGACGGCAGGTCCAACCCCGATATCACCATACCTCCATCACACAAAATCACGCATAACCGCACAAATTTTCGTCGAAAATCCCGTTGCGAGAAAGAAAGAGAAGCTGCAATACCCCCACTAGTACGCCCACGATCCCGCTAATGACACATCCCAGATAAGTTAACAAATGAGTAAATAAGAACAAATTATTGTTCATAAAGTAGAGCCCCGATGGCCCGATTGGAAAAGGGCCCTTTTTGCCCAAGGCTTGTACCCGTAGCAAAAGGGTGAGTGGAGGAAAAGAAACGAATAAATGAATAAAATGAGTAAATGAGCAAATGAGTAAACGAATAGATGAATAAAACGGCGATAGCCACCTAGGTGATAACGATGATGTGGTGATAAGGAAAAACGGGAGGGAACGGATGGAGCAAAGCAAAGCATTTCTTGGCAATTTCTTGCGCCGAGGGAACGACAGCGAATAACTCCTGCTGTAACCTTTTCATCTTTTGTTTTTTTGTTCGAGTCCAAATTAAGAGAGGGTTTGGATTAATACCAGCGCCAAAAATCACATAACCACAGCTTTGAGAACATTTTCTCTTATACCATGAATTTCCTTTTCCTTAGCCTTTAAACTCCGTTCTAGTTCTAGGACTCGCTTCTTCAACTTCTCGACGTTTCCAGCGCTGTTAGGACCATTGCTACTGTTTGTGCTTTCTCCGTGTGGGTCATCGTTAACTCCTCCACTGAAGTCTCCAAGGCCTTCTAGCTCTTTTAATACCCGGTCGTTTTCTTCTCCTAGTTGACTGAGACTACTGCTGGAGGGGTTGTTATGGTCTAGTCCACCATTTCCGCCGACAGACACAACTTGCGAGAATTCGCCCTTGACAGAACCAAATTGTATACTCCATCGGACATCGAACCTCCTTTCATCATCTCCTCGGCCATGTAGTTGGTCGCCGTCATCAGCGTCTAGTCCTAAGTCATCTAGGTCTCGCCGATCCGAGCCTCCGCCTAGCCTCGAAACCTTGACCTCTCTGAAAACACCGTCACCACAGCCTAACAGTGCTGCTACGATTTTGTTATCCACTCCGCCTCCGCTGTCCAACCAGGTACGTTTCAGCGCGGAGACGATCTTCTCTGCTATCCTCTTTGCGTCTTCCACTCCTAATGCCGGCCCGCCCTGGCACTGGGATTGTAACAAACCTACGGAGAACTTCCGCTCGATGTCCTCGAGCCCCAGCGCTGCATATATATTCGCACTTTCCCTTCCTAGAGGGCTTTTTTCGCGTTTCCAGGAGTTACCATTCATGTGGGGTGATGGGGTTATGGCCGAAGCTGGTGATGCCATAGTGATTGTATTACCGCTGGCCCTTGTGGGGACGGTTAGGTGCAATTGCTCTGGCCTGAATGTGAATTGCTGTGGCGGATGAGCGGTGACAGGGGTTGGGGTCGGGGTTGTGGTTATGCCCCCCGGACTGCTAAGGTCGATCGTATGGCCTTTACCTGTAGGGTGGGCTGGGAATGTTGAAAATGGGCCATCCCTAACGGATCTGTTACTCGGTGGTCGACCTCTCAATTTTCCAGTGAGAGGGTTCCCAGAGCTTGGCCAGGCAGAGGACACAGCTGGGCCATGCCTCCGTCGGGACCGTGGCTTCGAGGCGGATACCGGAGTTGTCGAAACAGGTGTCTGTATTTCATCTTGGGAGGCAATGTTATCGTGGGATGTAAGTATAGTCGGAGGCGGATGTGCACTTTGCGGTGTAGTTCCTTCTCTTGGGAAAGCCCTCCACCGAAACTGCTGTCCACCTGTAGGTGTAGCACTGTTCCCCCCACCGCTTAATACGGACTGTGTAGCTGCTACCCAAGGATCTGACTCTTCCAGAAACCTTTCCATCCCATCTCCCCCAGCACTAGATGGAACCGCAGAGTGAGGGTGTGGTGGAAATAAGGAATTACTGAAGTGTTCCATGGCGCTGGTGGGGTCTGCAGTTGTGGGAGTTTCAGTATCGATATGCGGCCGCTTGGGATCGGGCATATCCTTTTCACTTCCATCGTCCTTGTCGTCTGTTTTCCGTCGGCCACGCTTAGGACGAGTCTCTGGATGTAAGGCGCGCAAGGCTAGGTCTTCCTCGATAGGCACACCGTCGCGCATCTGATCTGGGGAGTCGGAAGAAGGTAAAGAGTGAGGGATATGTTGGTAGTATGCGTGGGGTTTGCTGAGAATGTATTCAAAAAATGCGTCGATATGCATCGCATGCATCCATCTCTGTGCACCTTGTGTTAGTAATTAAAAAAATAATCTTTTAACAAGCGCATGTACCTTTAATCTCACTGCATACTGTTGAACTTTCTGTGCGCTCTGGTCCGCAGTTCTCTCAACCCCCAGCTGAATCGCGAGCTTCGTCCATGTTTTAATTTCCTTCTCTTCAAACTTTTCAATCAATTGGAGGAGATGATGGATGTTGAAAGTCTTGCCATCACTCTTAGGAGGCTGCCTAAAGGCTTTGCGTAGCTCGGTCGTATCACAGTCTAGTGGCACTGATGGGTTGCAGTATAAGATAAATGCGACGTAAGCATCGTCTAAGGTTTCGTCCGTGACAGCTCGATCAGGCAAGCTCCGGTCCGATGGCGTGAATGTTGGCAAGATTTTTCCGGATGCAGGAGACGATGCTTGAAACTGCGCTGGAGGTGTCGATAGCTGGTCGGGGGTGTGGTGTTGTAATGAGAACTGATTCGCGCTCCGCGCGAGGTCAGTGTAGAGCTGCCGGGGAAGTTGTGATTGCACAAAATGATTCTGGACTTGTTGCTGTGGTTGCTGGAGTTGGTGGTGAGAGGATTCATCGCCTTCATCATCATCATCGTCCTGACCCGTATGGTGATGGTGATGAAGATGATGGTGGGGATGATTTTCCGGAGGTGGCGTGTCGAGTGCCGGATCTATCGAGAGCTGCTGTCGTCCAAAGCCTTGGTGAGAAAATTCTGGGGGAGATGTATCCTGCGAAGGATCATGTCCTCCGGCTGTGATGCCCTGAACAAAACTGCTCTCCTCATCGTCATCGTCCTCCTCATCCAGAGAGTGTTGGTAGTGCCCAGCATCCATGCCGTCGTCAAGGTGTGTATATTGCGAAAGAGTCTGAACTCCTTCGTCAGGGGTGGATTCCGCCAGAACTAAGAGTCGGGGTATGACGACTCGTGGTGCCGAGTCGTCCTCAATTAGTGGGATTTTCGTTACTTTGAGCGCGGCGGCCAGGGACGGGGCGGGTAGACGGGTGGCGAATAATGCGGAGGTGAGTGTCTGAGTAGACGTGCAGCGAAGGTTCACAGCGTCCTGCAAGCTTGGGTTCGGGGAATTTCTCACGTGGGGCGAAGGGCCTGCCATGTACACAATCCCGCAACCTTAGCATAGGGACGGTAAGAGAAGATGGTCACGGTTTGCACTCAAGTTTCAGAGAAAAGGGAGAAGATGAATAGTTCTTTGAGGGGGGATTTTGGCCATGTATAGCGCAACTATACGCCATTTAGCTACAGTTGATGAATTGGGTGAAAAGGCAAGTGACCAGCAGGCGCTGAATGGGAGAAGGGAGGGAGGATTGAATGGAAGAACGGAAGAAATAACGTTTAGTTAGGGATGAATGACCGCCTTCGGCAGGGCAAGCGAACAACGCGATGTGAAAACCCCAGTACAGGCAACTTCCATCCCCTGTAGTCAAATCATTGCTATGCAGTAGTACAACGATACCGCTGTATGCCCGTATGATCATAGAGCGAAGGACAGCTGCGCTGGTGATAGATGATCTTGTTCAGACTCACCTCGTGGTATAAATACTATTAACTGTACTGGATCTGGATAATGTGTACCGCACCAAGGAGGATGTCTCTTGGAGTCTATAAGTACAATAGTGTCAGTAGTTTTGGCATAGTACCGATTTGGTGTTGTGAATGTTGTTGTCCCCTGGCTCTCAGCCAACTGCGATATCACACCGGGCAGTATGAAAGCACAATGGTCAAAAATGGTATGTACTTATGCGCACAGATATTGTACGGTGCTTGAGCGAGAGAGAATGTTTGGCATTAAGCAGCAAGTTGAATCAGAGGGGGAGAGGTGCGAGGTGCTGCCACTATTACAGTAGCTGCTGGTTCTTGGAGGGCGGCCTCTAGCGTGCCTGTAAATGGCGAGCCTAATACTGTACAGTAAGGAAACGAATGGGGAGAAGGGCCTTGCGCGAAAAACCTCTCCAGCACGGATCATCTTATAATACCTATCACGGTCATGCACAGTATTGAGCGTTATGTCTATTAATATTGGCTAATAACTTGTAGGTAGTCCAATTCTAAGTATTCCTACTCAAGGTTCGACAAGTTCGTAGATTATTATGTAGCATAGGATGCTAACCAAGCTTCCCTCCGGATACTGACAGCGATAGGGCAGGCCTAAAACCGTGGGAGAATCCCGAAGGGATACATCCATTTGTGGCAGCATACTGGGATGCCTAAGGCTATTCCTTCAATGCATTACAAAGACTTGAAACATACTATGAGTTCGTGTCGTAAGGTCTCACGGCTTCGAGTTTCTTTTAGATGGGCATTATAGAGGAACAGTCTACTTGTCGTACAATAAATATTATACACCCAGATATTGAAGGCATGATAGAAAGCAAGCTGAAGTCGCAACACCCCAAGTTTCCAAATTTTCTGCCCTCAGCTCAACCATGCCCACAATGAAATAAATTCTCGACCATTCGAAAAATACGAGATGCTTACTGCCACTCAGAAAAATCTCCACCAGATGAAAAAGAGTACTACTAAGCTCACAGCGCCTATTGGTCCGTACTGAATACGAATGGTGTTAGCCCTAGCTACACGCGAGAGGAAAGGATTTTATGTTAACATACTTGCTTCAACATAAGTTCCCAATTGATTCTGACCGCAGTCTGTCTATACTTCTTGCTTTCATCCCTCAACCTCGTGCTCATATCTCCCATTCTTTCTAGCGAATCCCCTCTGTACAGCAAATCCTCAATGTTCTTAGTCATAACCCTCGTAACATCCTTGAGGTCGTCGTTCAGTTTATCCAAGTTCGCACTAGCCCTCGTGTCTTGATATGTGCGCTTGGTTCTCTGCATGAAAGTATCGAATTGGACAAATGCATAAGGTCGCAAGGATGGATTCATGAGCTCATTTCCGTATGATGAGTAGAACTCAGCCGCGATATCCTGAAGGTACGTAAAGGCAAGTTTGCGTGGGTATGATTTATCGCAAACGCACAAGTAGCATACGTGGTTCTCGATAATGTAGCTGTTCCATCAACACAATTAGCAACCGGCGGAAGCCTGTTAGCAATTCGCAAAATCTCCGGAATTGCCAGCTGTCTTACTGTAGGGTGAAAGGTCCGGATTCGATACTCGCTCTGGGCTCGGAATGCTGATTTAGTCTTTTAAAAATCAGTTTGCATTGCTGTTTCACCTCGGCCAGTTCGGCTTCTGCTTGATTGTCGTCGACAGTGGCTGCTAAAGGGACACCTGTTCATAGGGAAAAAAGCGCAGAGTCAGGGGCTCGTTCACCAGTAAACTCGGAGGGGGGGGACATACCATCCAGCCGGGCAATCTGTGTTGATTTTACCATTCTGAGAGCTCTATGGCGCTAGATGTCCAGCAACTCAGGAGCAGGTAAAGGATGTCTTTTTTGGTGGAGGAAACTCTGTATGGAACTTAGCTAGAGCTATGGGTGGGTTGAGTTACCCGGCGGTCTCACGGAGGATTAACGTGACGGTTTTTCCGGACACATTGCTGACATTGGCATATATATGGAAGAGCCAGCGGTTTGTTCGCACAACGGTAACTTTACAAGAAGTAGCGATGATGATTGAGTATCCATTTGTATCGTGCGTGGCCGCTCAACAGTGGATACATTCATCATTTGTCACTCGTTCGTCATGGATCAATGGGGTTTACTAGACTAATCATGAATTCAGCCTGCATATATTACCCTCGACTCTAATGCTCAGGGTGAATAGCGAGCTACTTCATTTGGTACTAAGAGAAAAAGGCAGACACCTATCCTTATTTCGGGGGCTTTAGAAGTAATTGCATTTATCTGTTTGGTTTCTCCCGCTAATATTCACAGAATATTCACAGGAAGCCACTCAAGGAGGTACCCTAAATGGTATCTAAGTTCTGGGCTGCGGAATGGCGCTAGAGGCGATCGGAAGCACATGGCTTAGAGCGACTAGGATAGTAGGTACTGGTGTCATAGCTACAGATATCTGTTCGCCTAGGGATGTCGGCTAGTGCATGGTGCTTGTTCCGCGGTGCTGTGATCCAAGGTTTACATGTTCGTGAATGATATGTCACACTAGGAAGGCTTGATCAACTCCTACGCGCTCCCGGGAGTCATCCATTATCCGCATATACGGGAGGACACTATTAGAACAAGATAGAAATATTTAGTGCCGATGTGCACTGCGAGTAATGAGTAGCGTACGAAGGAGATAAAACCATGCACCCTATAAGTTTTGCACCCTACGCACGCACGCAATCCCTGATTCACGGCGATTTTTCTAAACATCCACCACATCTACGGTATCTATTTAGCCTCCAACTCCGCTAAGATCTTTTCACCCTTTGCCCGCGCAGACTCAATATTTCCAACCATGTAGAAAGCAGCCTCGGGGAGGTCGTCACAGTTACCATTCATGATCTCGTTGAACGATCTGATGGTGTCCTTGATGTCGACTAAGGCACCCTCGATACCCGTGAAGACCTGGGCAACGGCGAAGGGCTGCGACAAGAAACGTTGTATTTTTCGGGCACGCTCGACAGTCAACTTATCGGCTTCAGACAGTTCATCCATACCTACAGGCCAATACCATTGGTATTAGTTACAAAGAAAGGTAAAGGTAGTTTGAGTTCTTACCTAAAATGGCAATGATATCTTGCAGCGATTTGTACTCCTGCAGCATACGCTGGACACTGGTGGCGGTATTGTAGTGCTCCTCTCCGACAATCTTAGGGTCCAACATTCTGGACTTGGAGTCGAGGGGGTCGACAGCGGGGTAGATACCCAACTCGGAGATACCACGGGACAACACAGTGGTAGCATCCAGATGGGCGAAGGTAGTGGCGGGAGCAGGATCAGTCAAATCGTCGGCAGGCACGTACACAGCCTGGACGGAGGTAATGGATCCCTTCTTGGTGGTAGTAATACGCTCCTGCATCTGTCCCATGTCTACAGATAAGGTAGGTTGGTAACCGACAGCAGAGGGGATGCGACCGAGCAAAGCAGACACTTCAGAACCGGCCTGTGTGAAACGGAAAATGTTGTCAATCTGTAAATGGAGACATTAGCATGCTGTGTCAAATATTAGGTGGTGGAATCACATACGAAGAGCAGTACGTCCTGGCCCTCCTCATCACGGAAATATTCAGCTACGGTGAGACCAGTAAGAGCGACGCGAGCACGGGCCCCAGGAGGCTCGTTCATTTGACCAAAGACCAAGGCGACCTTGGAGTCTCCATCCAACTGAATGACGCCTTTAACACCCGTAAATTAGCAAACGATAATGAGCACTTTGACAAAGGTACGGCTTACGAGTCTCCTGCATTTCGTGGTACAAGTCATTACCCTCACGAGTACGTTCACCGACGCCAGTAAACACAGAGTAACCACCATGAGCTTTGGCAATGTTGTTAATTAACTCCTGAATAAACACAGTCTTTCCGACACCAGCACCTCCGAAGAGACCGATCTTCCCTCCACGAGCGTAGGGTGCGAGCAAATCGACGACTGCAAAAAAATTAAAAAAAATTAGATGAATATTTCTGTGTTAAAACAGCTGACTCTTACCCTTGATGCCAGTGACCAAGATTTCAGCAGTTGTAGATTGGTCAACGAATGGTGGGGCCTCGGCATGGATGGGTGCCATCTTTGCGGCCTTGATAGGGCCACGCTCGTCGATAGGGTCGCCAGTGACATTCATAATGCGTCCCAAAGTACCCGGCCCAACAGGAATTTTGATAGGAGCGCCAGTATCGTGAACTTCCCGACCACGGACGAGACCCTCGGTACCTAAAAGGCCTCCATCAGCACTTGTTGGATCGGGATTAAGTTTGATATTAGATCACCGATCTAAGACATTCTGGGTGGGGTCCCGCATACCGTCCATGGCAATGCAACGAACGACATTCTCTCCCAAGTGTTGGGCAACCTCCAAAACCAATTTGTTCCCATTCTTATCGGTATTGAGGGCGTTGAGGATAGGAGGCAATTGCTCGCCATCGAATTTCTAAGGGGTAGTGTTTGTATTAATCAACTAATCCCTATGTGGTCCATGGCGGGTGAATTCTCCCGGGACGAAAATTTTCTCGGCACATACCACATCAACGACGGCGCCAATGACTTGATGAATCTTTCCGACTTTCACAGAACCAGCGGCACCATTGGCCATGGCACGAGCGCCATAGACAGGTTTGAAAGCCTTGAAGGCATTGTTGTTAATTATTGGTGCTGATCTCAGGGAAGCAGCCCCGACTCGCCTCCCGGCAGCAAATCGAGCAAGACCGCTGGAACCAAACGCGGGGCATCAGCAATTGGCTCTTCAAACCCAATTTCGTTAAGACAAGATTGCAAACCTCTTTAGCATGATGGGCAAAAATGGGTGTATAAGGCAAGAGGAATGAGGGGAGAGGAAAGATGACGGTAGGCGGGAGGAGGAAGGAAACGGGGGGGATGAAACGCATAGATTGGTGTGAGGCCTGCTGAGAGAGAGGGCTTTGCATCGGGACCGTGGTAACGGCTTGGCACTGCGGGTTCCGATAACACACGCGGAACAATTGCCTTGTTTATGAGCGAAGTAGTCAGTCGATCACATCCGATAGATGGGACACCAAGCATCTTTTCACGCTATGGAACCTAACTGATCCCAGAGATAAGTTATTGACCTTGGCACGGTTATATCCTAAGCGGTGACAATTTTCTTTTGTTTGCTGAGTCCTCGGACCCATTCACAGAGTGCAGAAAAAAGAAAAAAAATCCATGGTAAGCATCTTAAGTAGTATGGCCCAGGAGCCCGGGGGTAAAAGAAACATCAAACGTCCCCGGGATAAAACGACAAATATATGACCTCTTGAGTGGTAACAAACCAAACGAAGACTCACAATTCAGGTCGGATACTATAAGGAGCCGCCTTCTTCCTGATGGCTGAATACCACTGAGAGAGGTAATGGGGGGTTGCCCGGCAAGGGAAATACTAGGGATATGGACTACGTGCCGGATAGTGCGCTTGCGGCTCTGGAGGAGGTAGAACTTATTCAAGATGGTCAAAAAGGAGATCCCAAAATTCCATAAAGAAGTATCCAAGCACCACTTTTGGATCCCCGTATTGATATATGTTATCAAACAATTAACAATGTCCCATTAGCTAGGGATATGATCCTAGGCTCGATGTATTAGACTACTTATAAAAGGCGGTTGCTGTGGTCCTGAACAGTGAATGTTGGGGTGATGTCTAGATACCGGTAATAGAGGGGCCTGTCTTCCCAAACTGGAATTAGAGAGCCCTACTCAGCACACGGCTACCGGTAATACAACACTCAAAGTGCGTAGATCTCAGTCTAAGAATTTAAGCTTCCATATTTGGAACAGCTTAGGTGCAGTCTAGCTAGAATGACATTGCTGTAGTGTCAAATAGTAGGGAGTCATGAGTTTGTAGTATGCTAACCAGGGGCTCAGCGGAGACATTGTGAACATGGTTTCTTTTCCTTCATCAAGCAGACTTTCAATTAGCATAGCAGCATCCCTAGGATAAATGAATACTCAGGGGCACACTATAGTATACTCGGGAATCGTGCTATATGCTGATTCATGCAGACTGAAGGTAAAAGTTCTTTGATGAGATTATTACAGATTAGATAAGATCTTCCACTCGGAGCAAGGATCAAAGTGTGAGTTCTGGGCTTGCTCGGGTGCGATAGCGATTGAAGAAAAAAAGAAAAACGGGTCCAGGCTCTTTGATGCTGTCCCACAAGCTGGGCCGGCTTCTCCGGTGATGCAGTGGAATGCGAAGTGGAGCTGAGGTCAAACTGAGAATGCGTTCTCCGGGTTAGTTTTACAGCACTAATATAAGCCAGTTTGGCATCGGAAACCTTAGCCAAATCTATTGTTAATAAACTACCCTATCAAAATTAGTGGGATGGATCGTTAGGTGGAACTATTGTAACAATACACAGTAGTGCTCCATGCTACCAGAATAGTGAAAGTTTTTATTAGGTTCCCGCACACCACCAGGATCCTACCATCAGATGCGGTGCTGTATCGCGCTTGCAATCTATGAGGGATAAAACACAATGCCCAAATCAGCCCTTACAGCACGAGTGCAGCTCGCCCCTTTACTTCGGTTAGTGGAAGCAATTCTCCGGGGAAAAAAATCTAGGAAAGCTTAGTACCGGTACTAGAGTGCTATCATAATATTATGGGTACAGTATTACTTTCCTGTGACGTGGGGTAAGTCGCTTTAGTCAACGAACAGTCGGAGCTCAATTCAACGTGGAACGCCTGAGTAACTCGAGAGATCCGTGCACGATAAACTCCATGACACCACCAGCTCACTTTACCCTCCACCCCCCTCCATATTCCAACTCTCACCCCCCGGATACCCGTCTTCTCCCCCCTTCATAGATTCATCCCATCTCCCCCGAGTTTAATACCATAATGCTTCTCCGGCGCCCCCCATTACTGTACCGAGGCATCCAGCCGTCGTCCTTGATTGTTGTACGGAGATGGATGTCATCCTACGATCCTTCCGACTTTCAATTCGGGGGTGCAGGATTCAGTTCGAGGGTGGATACCGATACGCCGATATTTGGACCATTGGGAGATGCCTCGTCTGGCATTAACAAATTAACACCACGGTACATCATCGCCACCACCACCACCACCACCACCACCACCATGGCCTACATTGCTGAACTTTTGTTGAGTTTTAGGGCTAATATGAACCTTTGCAGGGCGCTGAAGCAGCACTTGGACCGGTTTGTCGTGGGTCAGAATAGATCTAAGAGAATTCTATCAACGGCAATATACCATCACTACAAACGGACTCAACAATTACAACAAAGACAGGAGGAGCAGGACGAGTTGTTGAGGTCCAGCCAGGCTATGGGAGCTCAATCACTGGATGGTGGGTCCTCCGATCCCAAAACGGCTTGGGCGGCTTTAACGAGGGCTTTGCAGAGGAGATCCCACATCAACCAAGAGCTGTTCGTGTACCGCCGAAAGGGGATCGCTCATCTATTCACGATTTCTCTCCGTTGACCATTGAAAAGAGTAACGTGCTCTGCCTAGGACCCACCGGGGTAGGGAAGACACTTATGCTACGAACACTGGCACGAGTATTAGAGGTTCCATTTTCAATGTAGGAGCTCATTCGGATGTCCCAAGTATTACAGGCTAATAGTCACAGGTCTGATTGCACACCATTCACACAAGCGGGTTATGTTGGAGAAGATGCAGATGTCTGTATCCATAGATTACTCGCAGCAGCTAACTGGGATATTCGAAGAGCTGGCAAGTAGCATTTATTCAATTGCCAAGGACTTATTGTTCTAACGAGACCTCAGAAAGTGGAATTGTTTGTTTAGACGAGTTTGACAAGATAGCTAAACCGAAATCCCCTTATGGTAGTAAAGACATATCTGGAGAGGTATACCCTGGGCCTAACTGGTACCGTTGTAGATATTCTAACCATCAACGTAGGGCGTACAACAAGCTCTTCTCAAGATCATAGAAGGTACTACCTTACAAATTAACACCAAACCAGAACGCCGCCCACCTGCTGGTCTTCCTAATTCTCCAAGCGGTTCAAATTCCTCATTCGGCGCTGGCATGGCCGGGGGTGGTGGTGCTGCTGCGAAAGGGGAAACCTTCACAATTGATACCTCCAACATCCTTTTTATTTTTACCGGAGCCTTCATAGGCATGCAAAAGCACATCATAGATCGGGTCGCTAAGGGTTCTATTGGCTTTAACGCCCCCGTGCGTGGGAGCTCAGTAGACGAGTTAGCGGAGGACCAAGAATTGATGAAGGAGCTTACGCCATTTTTCTCTAGCAGCGTCGAAGAAGTAGACGAAGCAGAGGATGAATCTGGTACGAAGGCGAAGATAAAAAAGAAGAAGTTTAATCCATTAGAACTTACAGAGCCGAGTGATCTGATTTCCTTTGGGCTCATCCCTGAAATTGTATCTTGTCATCTATCCTCTCTTATTAATAACACCAATGGAAAACTAATGATCAAAAGGTCGGTCGTATCCCCATAATCGCCGCCGTGGAGTCCCTCGACGAAGATATGCTAGTCCGTGTCCTCACAGAGCCACGAAATGCCCTCCTAAAACAGTACACTGAGCTCTTCGCCCTAAGTGGCGTAGAACTCCGCTTCACCTCCCCCGCTCTTCGTCAAATTGCCAAGTCCGCCATAGCAATGAATACCGGCGCCCGCGGCTTACGAACAGTAATGGAGCGCATTCTCTCGGATGCCATGTTCGAGTCACCGGGATCAAGTATCAGGTATGTGCTCGTTACGGAAGCAGTCTCGAAAAGGGAGTGCCCACCAGCCTATTTTGCCCGTGGCCAACAGCACGTTTTCCACTCGATTATTGCAACAGAGGAGGAGGAATGGACAGTTCGAACTGAGGAGAAGAAGAGTTCTATGACGGGGGGTAACAGTACTGCTTCGGGATCAGGATCAAGTAGGGGGCAGTCGGGGAGGAAGCGGGCTGGTGGGTCCGCGTAACGTAACATAAGGTCTTCATTGATCACTTCCAAGTTCAACTTATTCCTCAGGGAGGGTTTTTTTTTTCTTCGGATATCATACCTGAACTCCTTAAATTTTTTTTCTCAATTTTTTTTTCCGCCTTTTCTTTGAGACCTTTGTGAGCGTTGAGCAAGTACATGTGTGCGAGACGAGTTCCCTTATCTGCTACCCACTTTCATTCCTTGGTTTTACTTTGCCATCTTTTGATCTAACGTAGTCTTACGGGGATTTCATTCACCCGGAACAAAACAGGAATGCTTTCTTCAAAAAAAAACTCACCCGGAAAAGAAAACATTTTGTGTACGAGATTGTTTCGATCCGCTACACTATGATAGCTTTTTGATGTTTATAATTTCTTTTTGGGTGAATGAGTATGAGTAGAGATGTGGTTTAATAACTACGATACGGTATTGTACTGGTATATGTTGTGCAGGTTCTAATTAGACGTGAGTGAGTGCTGTCCATTGATTGATTGATTGATTGATTTGGGGGAAGCCTGCTGACTAACTGCTAGTAGCTTACGCATTTGCGAAAGTTTTACAGTACGGTAGCGAAAAGTCCACTTATTAAGTTAACCTCCGTCTCGGAGGTTGACACAGGGCGTACACGGTAACCACATGATATTGTAATAGCGTGCGACTTGAATGGACCTATAACTTATGTATGCATACTTGAAATTATACATCCCATAACACATACACCACACCTCCTTCCCCACACTTGATACACTTGATCGTACACTTCGCCCCCCTCCGCCACCCCCCATCATGTCCCTCAATAAAACATTTCCAAAAGATAATAATAATAAAAGCCCAGGTTTATAAACCTAGCCAGCCAGCCGGTGAGCTACTACAGCCAACACTCGCATCCCCAAAGTATGCTAGGAACAAGAATAGCCATAACAGTTCCTAATTAGGATCGTCAATGCAAACAAGGGAAACAAAAGAGATAAAAAAGAAAACAAGGGTATTTTACAAGAACGGAATATTATTAAAGACCGCTTTCCCGGGTATCTAAGGGACACAGCCGGCCAGCCAATGACAAAAGTAATTCAAGAAAACGCACAAGGTTTAACGGTTTCCTTTTTTTTTATTCATTTCGGCATGCAATGGCGACGTTTAAATAACGTACTAGGTTTGGAATATTAGTTACGTAGGGTGAGGGGAGGCGGTGGTGGCTCACAGGAATAAACAAGTATGGAACTTGTCTCTTATACTCCTCCCAGTCAGCGCCATACTTCTTTGCGCATCTATCGGTGTCTCTCCAGGCGCGGTGAAGAATCATTATGATGAAAAAGGTGGGTAGGAACCATGGGAGGGGGCTGGCGAAGCCGCAGACCAAACCCAAGGAGGTCAATTGGCAAAAGTCAGCCGTGTAATGAACTTTCCTGGCAAGGCCGTCTGTAAAAATGTTTGATCAGTTTTCGTTACGAACTGTAATCACTCGGGGTTGAGCGAACTTACACCACCCACTCGTGAGTAGAGTACCGCCATTCTTGCACCTGATGAACGTGGGGTTCTTGAGGGTCTGCCACGGCAGTTGAGGGAAGGTCTTTCTGACAATGAGTGTTCCTTGTTCCATCTGTCTGAACCTGTTCTTCTGGCTATTACATGTGTCAAAGACATAATAGGCGCAAAGAAGGAAGACGTAGAGGAAGACATTGGCACCGATGGGCCACTGGTAGACCGAAGGGTTGTGTCTGACGAGGTAAAGAACACCATGGCAATAAGTTAAAGGAACACCAGCCATGTTCCAGAAGATGAGCATATAGCCCCACTTCTCATGCGTCATGTCCCAAGTAGTGACAACCAACTCCTCTCCCTTACAGCAGGCATTGGTGTACAGCCAGTGAGCCAAAAGGAAGAAGCCAACCTGGGGAGTAACATATCCCAAAGTCTCATACTGCTTAACGGCAGCCGCGCAAGACACAAAGAATAGGATGAACCAGGGAAGTCTGATTTCAAAAAACATTTTCAAATCTATTATATCAATGATACGGGGGTTCAATTCAGCGCCCATGAAGAAATCGTAGACAAACCGCCCAGTCATCCTATGCTGAGCGCCCCGGTATATCGCGCTAAAATACCCGATGAAGCTGACCAGAATCCCAGAAAGAATGCCAACACTCAAAAAGGACCCAAATTCGTCCACCAAGCAGGTGATTGGGAGAATCTGAGTGGCGTGGAGAATAGCGACGGTGGCAATGGTGAAATAGAAAGACCAAACAGCATTACAGAAGTAATCGAGGCGAACGTTGTCACGGTGGGGGATTGGGTTTCCCTTGGCCCAGACACCAGGGAGTGTGACGTACAACAGGCCCTGGTAAGTCAAGAACCCCCAGTAGACCAACCAAGCCTTCTTGGTAGGGTATGCGCTCTATCCGTCATCCCGTCAATAAATTAGAATCGCTCTTATGTGAAGAAACGAGGGAATCCAAATTTCTCATACCTCATAGGCCAAGTTAGCCACCTTTCCTACAAAATCGGCAATTGCCTCTCCCTTCTCTAGCATGGGGAATTGAGAATCGTAGTAGACCTGTCCAACCCACATGTACCACATGAGCAGCGGGAAGAAGACCATAGCCAGCCCAGTGCCCCAGACGCCTCCAAACTCGAATTCACCGCTGTTGTCAACTTTGTGATCAGAGCCCATTTTGAGATTGTCCTTTGTAGCAGTATCGCTCCCCACGAGCCCCTTGGGAACAGTCGATCCATTGGTTGAACCATTCTCTCCGTGCGGCTTCTTCCTCGATTTGGTCTCCATCACGACCTCAAAAGTAGCTTTCTTCGGCCTCGGGGATGGTGTGGGTGCTGGCGTAATAGGTTCGAATTGAGGTTCCGGTGTCGATTTGACACTACTGGGACGTGAACGCCTAATAGCCGGTGCAGGGACTAGACCTGGATATTCCTGTTTCCTATGAGGCGTTAAAACCGCAAATCGAAGGAGAAGTGAAAAGGAAGTAAATACACATAGAGAGAAGTGGTGACAAGCATGAGGCGGAACGTTGCAGAAAGGTAGAAAGGTGATAGGCAGGGAACAAACAAATGAATCGTGTTATATCTATATCATACGTACCTTGGAGTCTTTCCAGTCTGTGATCGGGTTTGGACCATAATCAAGAGCTGTACGAGTACAGCGGACCCTTAAGTATTTGAAAGAAGCCGGAGAAGGAAGGCAATGGAAGGGGATGAGGTAAGTGGAGCAGAGAGGGAGAAGAAGGGATACTGTAATCGAGTACGGGACACAACAGAAGGAAGAAGGAAAAATGGCACACGGGTAAAATTAAAAAAGTCAAAATAAAAAAGGAGTGTGGAAAGAAAAGAAGCAATCACAGGGCAGCGGGACTAGTTCCACGAACAAGGGTAAGGGGAAGGGTAATGGTGGTGGTGGTGGTAATTATTTATCGGAGGTGCATTTATCGCACGGAGAGGCAATTAGGAAGGGGAATTTCTGGTTGGTCACTGCTAATTTCATGGCTGAACCCCTGATTGACGCAACAAAAACAAGGTCGTCGAAAAAAGGTTACAGTACTGGTGGAGTATCATTGGTATTTGCCAAGGCCGGACGGACATTTAACTATTCTGTCTCTCATCTGGATAAGGTGAAGCGCGAAGGATATTGTTCCAGCATTATTTGTTGAAACAAGAATTCCCCAACCTCCATTTGGGAGTTATTCCGGCGAACAATACCCGTGATACTGTGCCGTAGCTCTTACAAGTAGTTAGCCCTGGCTTCTAACAGAACGGAACCCGAATCCCAAACATTACCAATCCAGATCTACGCATTGGAATGCGGGAGAACGCCTGTGTCCGTGTGTCTGTAATACGGGCATGAATGATACTGTATGTCTGAAAGTGAATGCGGTGCTTTTGCCCATTCCAAGCTAAGAGTATCCCGAAATCTTGGCACGGCAAAAGCCTGGGAAAAAAAGCCCAAAGTTTCCAGATACGTAGGATAATTACCGTACTCGAATCCGTACTCGAATCCGTACTCGTATCCGGAATCCCATCAGCTGTTCGTGGGGGAGCAATTGACTTGCTTCTGTGTGCCGGTACCGGAAAGCCAGTAAAACCCTAAGCTAATGCTGCGGAATCTCCCGGACTCACACTATCAAATCAGATATTGTCAGGGGGAATCAACCTGCCAGCCCTGGGTATCGGTAGGTTTAGTTTGACAAGTTAACAGAATTACATATATAATACCAGTTAATGATATCCACCATTCATCGTGGTTTTCAAGAGCCTCTTCTTTTTTATTTTTTATCCCTTGCCATACAGTATCTGCAAGGGGTTGAAGAAGGAAGTAGTGCAACCCTTGTGCAACCCCTGTGCAACCCAACTTACCTGCCCTGCGGGTATGATACCTCATCGACATTGATAAAGCATAGGACTACCGGTATATACCTCTTTTCACAGCTTCAACCACCGTAATAAAGTATGATAGAAGAAGAAGATAAGAAGAATCTCAGTGCCCACTATAAGAATAATCAAAAGAGAATCATGAATGAATACCGGTGGTAGATTTGGTATCATTTTCCTTTAATAACCGCTTTAAGTCTAATTAACTTTGCCATGTTCTAGCAGAGATTTTTAAGGCTAGTTTTTCCTTTAAAAGTCCATCCTACCACGTTCTAATTACAAAGTAATTACATAAATCCGATTATCACTACAGTATCATACTAGTTTTCTAAGCTTTTTCTTTTCTTTTTTTTTTACCAAAGATTATCAATCACAAATAACAAGTCATCCAATCACCAAATTATACGAGTACAGTACGAGTACGGCAGGTAATATTATACGAGTACGGATACAGTACAGTACTATTATCCACTTAATACCTCAACAACCAATATTATACACACTTACCTAACTAAACCAATTACTAGTACCTTCATCACAGTGGACCCGCTCGACTTCTATAATCGAACTACGCACAGTACTGGACCCCTTCCCTCAGAGTGTGTAGGAAATACCAGTACCCAGCAAAAAGCGACTTGATGTCCGTTTCTCAGCGATAAAAAGACAAAAAAAGCTACCGCCTCTTGCCGGAGGAGGATGGGGTGGACTAGCAAGACATAACCGGGAGCGCACGGTTCAATTGTTCGAGATTCTGCGGTACAAGTAACTACTATATGTGGGTACAAGTACCGGTATGGTGCCACAATGCAAGGCGGCCAATAGAGGCAGCATGGCCCCGGCCGGCGGGGTGACTTTTAGATCTCCCGATGATGGCCTTTCCGCAGGCCTATAGTTCAAGGTTTGGTCCTGGTAGGGTGGTGAGAGGGTTGGTCTATTGTTTTGCCCCGTAGTTGCATTTCTCACAATTTCGAAGGCGAAAAGCGGGTGTTTGGAGAGTCAAGTGTGATACCTGAGTAGGGGGAGCTTGGATCGCAGCCCCCGCTATTTGGCTGTGCTAGTATAATACGATATAGTACACGGGGGGATCATTAAAAACTGTAAAAAAATAAGCTTCGTCTCCGCAGAGAATTGTATGGGATCAGCAGAAATAGTTTTCCGGTTTTTGGTGACCCTCCGAGTACCGTATTATACATATTCCTAATAATAATAGTAATAATATTATATTATAATATAGTTGGGCAATTTCTACTTTGCATAGAAATTGATCAAGACTCATTCGCTGGGATTTTTTTTTCAAACGCCCACCTAAACTATACTCGAGTATTCTCTTGTTCCCCATCTTGGTCACTTACTCTGTATCGTATTGCGTTGCCTGGTGGCGAATTTGCGAGCTTTCGAGTGAGATGTCATGAATATTTTTCATTCTCCATTCTCTACAACGTTCAAGTACAGTACAGTACTGTGCTGTACAAACAATCGCTCAGTCGACAACAGCGAAGAGAGGAAGGAACTAACCATTATCCCTATCCCTAGCTATAACACAGCGAAATTCCTGCTATCCAGTGGTATCTGTACAGCACAAGAAGCACATAAATCCATAATATCCATCCAGAAAAAAGAAGCAAACGAAAATCTGATGTCCAACAAAAGAAAACCCAGCTGCCTGCGTCCCACAGTTATGCCACAGCGATGCCCCTCATATTGCAAAAACCCCGGGAGAAGAGAGAGGGGAAAAAAAAAGCCAAGGATATCATGCAATGCTTTTCAAACCACCTAAACCGGTCAAAGAAACTAAAGATGAAAAAAGGAAAAAAGGGAAACCGGAATCATTACTTTCTCTGAACCCGACGCAGAAAGCAAGCAGATGCTACCAACCACACCACGTTATCTGCGCCCACCAAACCCATCCGCCTCTGGCATGTTTAACCTAGGGCCATCATAAAACCCTTCGTCGCCCCTACTCCCAGAAATACCACCACCCAACTCCACTAACTCCGGCAACCTCGGTGGCGGGGTCACTCCCTCATACTTCCGCGCATCATCACCTTCCCCACGCTCAGGATCAAACTGTTCACCCCTCTCAACATCCGAAGGTCCATGGCCAGGGGTTGTATTATCATTGGGGAGAGTACCTGTATCAACGTCCGGTTCCGCCTTTCCATACTGAATGAGTGCACGGACGATCAGGGCTAGTGAAGTTGCCCAAGCAAGCCTATTTATTCCGTTCTCTTCGTTGGCCATTGCAACTGTTGTGCGACGGAAGGAACTTACCATTCAAAAGCGCCAAATGCAGCCGCAGCCCTTGCCGCTGGAATCGCACACTTGATCCCAACGCATATCATCTGATTGATATTCACAGCCAACGCGATAAAGCCTGCGAACCAAAATACCATTGTGATAGCCTCGACACCGAGAACGGCCCAGCGATTGTGGAAGTTTGGAAAGAACATCGGTGTTACAACGACGTAACCGAGTGCGATAAAGGTCCAGACTGCCTAGGATTTTTTCTTTTGTTTAGCATCATGAGAAAGAGAAATTTACGCACTCTCGGGAGATGCAGCGCAGAACGGAAAAGGATGGGTGGTGACAGAGGGGAGGAAGAGGGCTTACATCAAACACAAGGAAATTTGCAGCATCTGAAGTGCCACCAAAAGAGTCTACGACATATGCGGCGACTCCAAGAACAATCAACGCGAGGACACCCTGGATTACTCTTAGGAGGAGGATTGGATTGACCATTGTGTCTGTTTTGTTTTCTTTGTCTGCGCGGTTGTAAGGGATCTCTCTCTCTTTCTCCTTGAAGATGTAGAATTAACAGCAGAACAAATAGGTATACGGTTGTAACCTGCACAGGAGGAGGGAAAAGTGGGAACGGAAAGTGAATTAAAAAAAAAATTCAACTATTAACCTAGGATTTCAATGCGCAAACCGACCAAGGACCAACCCCACTGTTATACCTGGGGAAACGGAGAGTTAGTAGGAGAGGGGAAACGTCAGCAGGGCAAAGGCTTGAGAAGTGAAATCTGCAGCTCTCCGTGGCCGCGCAGCCGTTCATTCGCCCGGATAAGACAGAGAAGAAGAAGGGGGCTCAGTACGGTATCAGGACTCACCTGGTAAAGTAAGGTAAAAATGGGTTGGATCGAATCAATAGAAATCAAAGTCAGTTGTTACAACTGGATAGATGGGGTGGGCACAGCAACGTTGGGAAAAGAAAGAACCATTGCGCAAGTGTCCGGGGCAGTACAAAAAAATGTTACGCGTACCTAGCTTTCGTGGTATGACGATGGTGGAAGGTTGAGCAAAGTGAGATAAGTAATGACAAACTGCAGAGGATTTGAAATTCAATATCCCGAGAGTGCCTTGAGAGTGAGTTGCGTGGTAGTGGTAGAAGTAAGCAGTGATGGAATGAATTCCTTGCAGACAAACAAACAGAGGAGAATAGCAGAAAAGAAGCGCAATCCCAATTCTCCAGGAACCCAGATGTGGGCTATTAAGTTAACTACCGTAATCCGGGCATATGAAAGAAGTTGGCATTCCCATTCTCTCCCCTCCCTCCTTCCCTCCTTCCCTCCCTCCCCACCTCCCCACCACCACCACCACCACCACCACCACCACCAACTGCCAGGGACAAGCAGACTACCATGCCATTCCACCCTTCCATCCCAAGCGAATCGAATCCATTTCCGCCACTAAACTAACCCCTGGTACCGCCCCATATGCGTACCCGTTACTCTTATGCTGCACCAACGCTGACGTATGCCACGACCTAATCCATGATACCACTTCGTCATTCGCCAAGACTTGTTTTTGATACTCCATCCATGTGGTTGTGAGACACAACTTACAAAATGCCCTGGGGATGTGTTATTTGCACTCTGATACTGTAAGATTTGTTACAAGTACTGCCCATACCTACTACTCATTCTGTAACTTACTCAAGTGTTATCTCCCTTTTTTCCCCCTCCTACGATGTGGTAAAGTTGGGTAGCAGGATTTTGTTTTGCCTCGGATGCTCTAGAATACCGCAGAATGCCCTGCGCTGTTTGCGGAATGGCTGAAGAAGCAAGTTGGCAGGGGGATGGGGTCTGTCTGGGCAACGGTGTGTGGCTGTGTGTTGCAGGTGGCGCCACAATTGGATGGAAAAGGAATTCGGACTTGCCTCTCCCTCAGCACTCGAGCAAGACCTACAGTCCCTCATGGGGGTCTTGACGAATATCAGGAGGTGACGAACAGGGATGTTTTGTTACCCTACTTTGACGAATTTGATTTTTTGCTGGCCAAATACCCCTGTTCGTCACCTCCTGATATTCGTCACGACCCCCATGAGCGACTGTAGCGGAGGTTTTTTTTTTTGCTTTTTATTTGCCTGCGAGCAGGTTTTCTTTTCCGTGTGTTTCTCGCCATTTTTCTAGAGGAGGAGGAGGAAATTTTGGACTAAGTTATCGTACCTGGTACCATGGTCCAATTATTCAAGTTCTTTACAGTACGCGAGATTCTATCAGGCTACCCTATGTGTGTAAACGAGCGAGCCAGCGGGAGGTTTTCCTTTTCGTATCATACCATGCATGTGTACTAGGGGATGAGCATTATTGAGGCGAGCTCTTAGGGCAGACGGGGCAAGAGTCCCACAGAAAACCCGAAAAGAATAAAAGTCCCGTAGTGAGGTGAACTCTTGACACGATGTGATTGACGATATTCAACTCTTTAGTTGGCTAATTGGCCCCGGAGCCAATCAGAGCACTTCTTCGCTTCACTTACCCTTAACCCCCGGCACGGTGCGGTACGGTATTCTGTTGCAGGCAGGTAATCATAGTGGCATCAATCCTGTGAAAGGATTTCGGTTATCATAATGGACAGATATAATACTTGGACTAAGTTGAAGATTGGAACGAAGTGACATTGATATCTGTTACAACCACGACTTTTAGTTGTCACACGGTCCTCGTCATCAACTTGTGCCTGAGTAGGGGGACTGATATTTAAATCCGAGTGATAGTCTATGACTCTTACGTTTTATTTTCCCAGAGGGCGGCATTTTGACATTCTCATTAATAATTTTTTTTTTTTAAAAAAAGACCCGGGCACCGTACCGTGAAAAAGTAAAAGTATCAGAGAAAAGAAAGGGGGGGTAAGGGTAAAAGGAAAAGGAAAGACAAGAGTGAGAATTATTTGTATGGTACAAGGTTCTCCTACTTCCTACTCAGGGTACTTCCCGTCTAGCATTTCCATCCCTAGTCCCGGAATCCCCGCATTAGGACCTCCGCCTCCACCGCTGGCAGAAGTATTGACAGTGGTGGCGATAGTAGTGGGTTCGGTGGCTTTCTCAGTCGGCGGGGAGAACATGAATGCTGTTGCCGCCGGGGCGGCATCTTCGCTGGCGCTCTGTTGCTGAGCTGCGCCTGGAGGTGAGGTAGCAGCGGTAGCGGTAGCAGCTGTGGTAGCGGGAGCGGGAGGAGTGGTAGAAGTGGCAGTATTTTCAGGATCTTTCTCTTTCTTCTCCTCCACATTAGGCGTATCCGGCTTCGAATCCTGATCAACGTTCATAAAGTCATTCATAATCGTATCCTCCTCCTCCTGTGCCCCCACTGTTGCCGCCTGAGGTGGCGGAGGCGCATCCGCAGCGCCATCAAGCACATGAGGAAACCCCATCTCCGACTGGTGCGAGGAATCAGTCCCATTCTCGTCCGGCATGTTGCCCAATGCGAGATTGAATTCGTCGTCTACAGTTGTGCATCCATTAAGGTTCCCTCTCGCATCGTCATCTTGTTGGTTTCCGTTGTTGTTGTGGCTGCTTCCATCCTGATCTTCCGTCATGATTGTGTCCGGGTTTGGTTGGCCATCACCCTCGGCTACTATCCCGCCCATTTTGATAATCTCTTCAACGGGCAGGTCGTGCTTTGCTAGCATTTTCTTTTCGACCACTTTTTTCCCAAGGGCGTATTCCACGTCACGGACTATTTCTTCTACTGCTGGTAGGTCTTTGATTGCGGCTACGGTTGCGGTTGTGGCAGGCTCAGAATGAGAGTCTTCCATTTCGTTGCCGGGGGTGTAGACTTGATGGCTTTCAATCTCGGGTTGTTGATGCTGTGGGGTGAGTCCAAGGCCGATTCGGAGTTTTAGCTCAGCATCTTTGGTCACGCCGCTCTGCTTGATCTTCTGAAGGCGCTTCGCGTGGGCGTCTTGCATTCTAAGCATTTCCGCTTCCATCTCTCTGATCTTGGCCTCGACGCGGGGGCGGAGTTCCTCCAGGATCTCAGCTTGGGAGTTTTCCTTCTCTCTCGCCGCATCTCCAGTGCGCGGCGGCTTCGGGATGGGCGGGTACGCAGGTGGGTCCAGGAGGCCCTTCGTCACAATCTCTAGTTCCCCACGCAATCCAAGGCCTAAGTCAACGGGCTCGATCTTGTCGATTGCATAGGGCGAGCCCATAATTTCCTCCATCCACTCGTGATGCTGTATGTACCGGGTCGTCGCAATCTCGCGCGGGCTGAGATGGTCAAGCATGTCACCGCGTGACGTGTCCTCCTCTTCATCGATTGTCATTGAGGGGTCGACGCCTAGAGCTGCTGCCTGGGCTGCTGCCGCCGCGGGATTGTGACCACCGGGGGGAGTAGGCTTCAATCGCTTTGCTGACGGAGGGGCACCACCGGGGGCTTTGGCATTAGCGCGTGCGGGAGTGTAGTATATCTGCTGAGCTGATTGTGGAGGCTGTGGGGTCGCGCGAGCATTCATCGGGGAGATTTGTCGATTGTGTTGAGGGGTTTGGATTTGCATCGTTGTCTGTTGCTGGGCCTGCATTTGGATCTGCTGTTGCTGCTGCGGATGTTGTTGCTGCTGCTGCTGATTAGGCAGTGTGATCATAGGCCAAGAATTCCGGTCGGGCAAGTAGAACTCTTTTCTCGGGAGTTGACCCCTCTGGAAAAGTTGGGTGATGTAGTTTCGTGCCGTGAAGCTCTGACGAATACTATCTGTCAGGGGCACCGTGCTGACGGGAACGTGGTTTTGACGCTCCGCTTGGATGTAGTGTAGGAACCAGAGGTTCGCGTTTTCCGGGGGAGTCGATGGATGACCCGGTTTTAGGCGATATCTACGCCGAGAAAATAAAGTGTGCGACTGGTTGGGTGCGCTTGGGTTGTAACCGGCCTTGTGGTAGTAAATCTCAATTTGCTATTAAAACCTCCCCGTTACGTTAGCAGATTCCTTTTTTCTTTTTCTTTTCTTGTGGTGGTGGTGGTGGCCCTCAAAAACGCTCACACTCTAGATCAGAGACTAGTAGAATCGTTCATGTAATATCAACAACAGCGAAAAATGACCAGGAGAAAGGGGCAGGGAAGAAAAAGGAAAGACGATAAACGGGATCAAAGCAATCTCAACGAATGCGCAAGCTGCATCGCATTTATCGCCCGTACGTAGCGGGGAATATCCTTCACTAGACAATCAAAACGATTGGACGGAGGTGGGGGTGCAAAAATGAAATGAGAAGGCGGGTATTTATCGCGGATCGTAGCATGGAGCCGCGAAGAACACGATGTAACAGCGCCAATAATGTAATGCAGGAGGAAACCTCATACTAGGGAGGCGCTCATTACGTTATGTGGATTTCCAAGTAATATGTATATATATAAAGAGGCTATGGAGAGGGCCACCTCGAACGAAGCTAAGGAGAGAAGAGATGGGAGGGAGGAGGGACGAACATATCCTTTCACTGGAACAGTATGAGCTACCTCAGCGTCCGCCCACACATAGCCATCAGAAGCGCAGACGCCGACCATCTGGGGTGGATTCCACGAAAGCATAAGGGTACCTGGCGTTGGCGGATCGATCATCATCCAGGTAAAGGGGTGCTGTTGAGCGACTTGGGGAGTCTTCAAAAGCAACTCGACAAGGAGCTCAGGCTGTATTGTTTGGTGCTGAGGATATTTCATTATACATAACGCGTGTAGATGGTGCAGAAGCTGAGACGACACAGATGATGAAGGGTCCGCCATATTGAACACTATTTTAGCGAGAGATGACTATGTTGCGATGAATGGTCGTTTGGGCAGGTATGGCGTTCTGGGCGTGTTTATTGGGGGTCGGGGGTGTCGCGAGCAAAGAGTTCAGTGAGGCTGCTGCTGTGGTGAGGTTGGTGGGTATGGGAAAAACTGTGGCTAATCCTTAGGATTACCACCCGGCCTGCGCTGACTGTTCTGGGATTGAAAGCCACACACTTATCTGAGTTTCTAAGGGCCCAATTTTCATCGCCTCTGTAGGGCACAAATCTGTTGATACTTCTTTCACAATTTGCTCCATAAGATGGAGAATTGTTTTTCTGGCTGCTTTGCTTTTTTTTTTGCTCTATTTTGACAGGGTATTATTTTTCCCGAATCCAGAAAAAGTTAAGGTCAGGGTTAGGGTTCGTGCTCACTACCTATTACCCCTCAACTAAAATGCGCCTCATTGAAGGAAGCTTTTTGGGGCTTGCGGGGATAATGGCGATGGTAGTATCTTCCCAAATAAGGCAATTAAAGCACGATCACAGGCATTTTGGTCCCTGATGCAACGGCGGGCGCATGAGAAAATTGACACCGCACTGCAGTAGTAGATTAATTTATTTTAAGATTTTGTAGATAGGCAATGGGAATAGGAAAAGGAGGGATAGGCTAGGGAGGGGGGAATTCAAAGGGAGCTAGAGAAAAACTAACATTTGGTATACTACTCACTGAGCCGAATATTTGGTGAGGACTCCGGCAAAATATTGGCTGGCGGAGGTATTCTTGGCAGAGACGAGTGAGTATTATATTCCTTTATATTCAAAAACTATGGCTATCTCTCTAATCATCGAAATCCAAGTATACTTATACTATCCTGACATACAAACTTCTCAACTATTAACTTAATTCCAATCTACTTTGTTCATTTATAACTATGGTCCACTTCCTGCGATTCCGCTAATTTGCTGAAAAGCCAATTTTTTTTTTATAATTCTCAGACCGGTATGATATCTTTCCACAAAGCATTCATTATATACTCAAAGTGCTTCCTTCAAGCTATTCAATACTTATATCATATTATACGAGTCAACCTTTTAACACTATTTCTATTCTTGAAATACTTCGTATTTTTTATTATTATTAATAATTTATACTATTAATTTTAATATTGATTAAGATTAAAGTACTAAGAGGTTGTAATATGACAGATTTCTGTCAAGGCCTATAATGCTTTCTTGAAAGCTAGCACTGGGTACTGTTAGCGAGAACTTTAGTTCTACACTAGATGGAAAAGCCTTTACTTTTGCTACTAGGGGAAAAAGTTCCTGAGTATAGTACCGTAGAAGGACAGCTAAATAGCTTTATAGCCGCAAAAAGGATAAATTTTGACCCTTTCCAAGACCAATTGCTTCTCTTTTCCTGATGTCTTACGAGCACCCAATTGCATAACTTCATATGATAGGATGCAGTGATGCGAGAGGAGGGTCTGAATGTGATTGGTTGCATTGCACAACAGCTTCTTGCTTTACTGTGCGATGCTCGGCAGTTGGAGGTGGAAGTGGTCTCGTTGATGACAGTACTCGAGTACCCTTCATGACCAAGTACTGCCCTAATAGGCCTTGTTTTCCATTATCGTGCCGTGCACTTTGTAGTCTCATGCAACTCGAGAAGGGTCTCGGAATACCAGAGAAGAACTTACAGCACTCGAAACTTGGGGGTGAAGTTTGTAAAGCGTGCTATTATTGCATATTAGCTAAAATTGGCCAGAGCCCCACAAGTTTTGTAGCGGGGTGCGCAGTAGCAGTCCGTCTCGCAAACATCACCATATCGGGAATACGAGTACTTGCACTCGAGTAAGTTGCCTGGGGTTGCAGATAGTCAAAACGAGCCAGTTTATTTGAGGGAAAGGAGTCCCATTCCAAGTGTAGAGTAGGTGCAAAACCGAATCGGCGTGGCTGTGAATTACTGGATTGGTTAAGGTTATCTGATAACTTTAAGACGGCGACTGTCATCTTACAGTTAGGGATGCTGGGTCTAGCCCATCTTTAGATTAGTAATTGATCACCTTCCCCACGCTTCGCCATGCAAGAGAGCCCGCGCTGGGTTGATGGCAGATGGGGAATGCCGGTGGATGGCACACGGCGAGGGCGAGATGGCCGTTAGGGTGCCAGGGCGCAGCCCTATCAGGAGTGATTGTGCTGGACCCTGGAGGGGTTCCCTGGTTATTCATTATTCCGCCGCTGCTCGTTCGAGTAGACGTGGGTGGGTGGGGGCTTATTCGGTTGAGCCTCATATTAAAGTTGGACTTCTTTCAACACAGCACGCTTTACAAGGGGTTCCCTGCCTGCGATACTGGTAAACTATTTTGCACAAGAGGAGGAAGGTAATTCAATCCCTCTTTAGGAATTATTTTATCCTCGTGGCATGGTACTGTAGAACAAAAGCAATATCTGGATACGGTGTCAGACACTCTATCATACTGTACCCGTACTTGTATAGTTCTGTAGTGGAACGTTCCTATCTATAGAAAAAAATGGGACAAAGTGCCTATCTTGAGAACAAACACACACACGGGAGAGATCATGAATATGTGAATACCGGTATGTGGGGCTGAAGGATACTCATGTCACTATGACTTACCGGTATGATGCAATTGCAGTTTACGGGCTTGCAATCCCGGGGGGGGGGGGCAGTGAACGGTATCGGCATGTTGGACAAACCTTTCACCTTTGTTCGGAAATCCTATTTTCACCCGTAGATGCAAACTACCGTACCGTGTTCTCGTTACAGGGCATCCATCCCACTTGGTCTGCCGGTTGCGGAAATTTTTCGTAGTTTGTGATAGCTATTGGTATTGGTATTTGCTAACTAGAACCCAGATGGCGTGCTCCAATTTTGATCCCCCCCCCCCCCCTCCCGCCCTTTGCCCTTTGCGAGGTGCCCCACGCTCCTGCGAGGCTTCACTACTTTATCTTTCTCCCATCTCCCTCTCTTCTGTCTTCCGCTCTTCACTCTACTTTCTCACAAGCTTCTTTGATATCACTTTATTCAGTTCAATCTCAGATACTTCCCAAGAGACCTTTCACATACAACATCGCCATCACAAGAAAAAATGTCACGTTTTGAGACCCTCTGCTTGCATGCTGGGTAGGTATCCCACCCTCCGTCGTTGTTTCCTTTGTTCGCGGCTCTTGAGGTGTGTCAATGGAGTGGGATTTGTCGCTCACGTGAAACCTTTCTGTAGCCAAGAGCCTGACCCTGCCACTAACGCCCGTGCGGTACCTATCTACGCCACCACTGTATGCTCCCTACTGCATGTCGAACTGCGAGATGGATCAAAGCCCAGCTAACCCTCTTGAATGGGATAGTCTTTCGTCTTCAATGATTCCGCTCATGGTGCACGCCTTTTCGGGCTCAAGGAGTTTGGTGAGCCATCTGCCATTGCTCCGGTTTACACTCGACAATTTGCTGACCCACTACGATATCCTAGGCAATATCTACAGCCGTATCATGAACGTAACTGGGCCCACTCCTCTGAATGTTTCTTTCCTCTTCGGCATGTTGCTCACAAGGTTCCCGCTTTAGCCTACCGTTGATGTCTTTGAAAAGCGTATTGCCGCACTTGAGGGAGGTGTAGCTGCCGTTGCCGCTAGCTCTGGCCAATCCGCTCAATTCATGGCTATTGCAGCGTTGGCGCATGCTGGTGACAACATTGTTTCAACCTCCTACCTCTACGGAGGAACATACAATCAGTTCAAGGTCTTCCTCCCTCGCTTGGGCATTAACACTAAATTCGTGAACGGAGACAAGCCTGAGGACATTGCCGCGGCCATCGACGACAAGACCAAGGCGGTGTACATTGAAAGTATTGGAAACCCAAGGTATAATGTTCCGGACTTTGAAGCCATTGCCAAGGTTGCCCACGATAAAGGAGTTCCGCTAGTCGTTGATAACACCTTCGGAGCTGGGGGTTACTTGGTCAGGCCCATCGAACACGGTATTTCATTCTTATGCATAGTTTGTCACTCGGGGCCCGGACTGACAGCCTGCAGGTGCTGATATCATCGTGAACTCGGCAACAAAATGGATCGGCGGCCACGGAACAACAATCGCAGGAGTAGTTGTCGATAGCGGCAAATTCGACTGGGGAAAGAACGCCGCACGATTTCCCCAATTCGTTGAGCCAGCAGAAGGTTACCACGGACTGAAGTTCTGGGAAACCTTTGGACCAATCAGCTTCGCCATCCGTGTCCGTGTTGAAATCCTCCGTGACCTCGGTTCCTGCTTGAACCCGTTCGGCGCCTTCCAGTTGATCCAGGGTCTTGAGACCCTGAGTCTGCGTGTTGAGCGCCATGTCAGCAACACGCTTGCGCTCGCGCGCTGGCTGGAGAAGCATGAGAGGGTCGCGTGGGTGTCTTACCCGGGACTCGAATCTCATCCGTCACACGAGATCGCAAAGAAGTACCTCAAGCGCGGGTTTGGTGGAGTGTTATCTTTCGGGTTGAAGGGTGGAGAAGATCAGATCGTCGCAATGGTGGACAGCCTTAAGCTAGCTTCTAATCTAGCTAACGTTGGTGATGCAAAGTAAGTCAGCCTGGCCCGACCCCACTCTCATTCCGGATCCCACCCCAACTTCCCCTTCCCATGCTATTGGATTGTAGATCAGAGCGGAGCCGGGGAAAGATTTTTTATTTTTAGCCTCTCTTTTTTTTCTTTCTTTTCTTCTTGAAAAATGAATGAGAAGAATACCCCGCCAACCGGCTTACTTTGCACAGAACCCTGGTTATCCACCCCGCATCAACCACCCACGAACAACTCACCGACGAGGAACAACTCAACAGCGGAGTCACAAAGGACCTTATCCGAGTTTCAGTTGGTATCGAGCACATTGATGACATCATCGACGATTTTGTTCAGGCCTTTGAGAAGAGCAATGGAAAATCTAATGGGGTAGGCAACACTGGAAAAGCAGCGGAGGGTCTCGCAAAGTTGGAAGTCTAGGCTATTAGTCCTGCCGGTTTTCCTATAACCTTTCTACGGACAAGGCTGTAGCTGATGGGCGTTTTGCCTTCTTTTCTTTCTCGCTTTTTTCTACTTATATTTTTCTCATGCTTTATTTCTCTTTCAGAATTGAATACCGAACTCGTGCACGCTTCCGTTTTGTTTTTCCCGCACTTGTGGTTTTAAACGCCATCCGTTTACAGCGCCTCATGGGCTTCTGGTTTCGTGTACCCCACGGCCATCCCTACCGGTACCAGTGTGTCCCATAATTCATACCGTTCGTTTGATCTAGTGTGGTTTGGTGCAGTCAGTGCGTGGTCCGAGATATCAAACGATCGATGCGTGTACTTATGATATGTAGAGCACCGGAAAGACTCGCCCAATCGCACCACCACCATCGCAACCACCACGCACAAGGCGCGGGAATAAAAAGGTGGAATGGTGATGCGGAGGAAGAATAGTTGTGGGGCAAAAATCTGGGACACTTACTCTTAAAGGAGCTCGTTTCGAGAACTTACGATTTTAGAAAGGAATCTACATCTGACGTGTGTATTTGGAAACATATATATGCAATTTCCATCGCCGTCCCACCGGGGCGGTGTGGTGCCATACGTCAACTATAATATCAAATTCACTTTTTCCAGTAACCGGTCGGCACCAGTGACCTCCCATATCGGGATTAAAGTCTCTAATAGTGTTTCGATAGACCCGCCCCTAGCTCTTCCCAGTATCGATCCTCAATCTTTATCTCCCGTCTAGTTCTAACCCGTTTCCACTCCTCCGAGGCTCGGCGAGTTCCACCCGGGAGAAGAAGAGTGAGTGAGTGAGTGAGTGAATGGGGAGAGGCAGAGCAACCAGCACGGATGAAACTTCTTCTTTCATGGGGAGATCTATGCACACACTTGATGAATTTGTTAAAAGGCACCTAATCTTGGGGTGAAAGTTTATTGCTCCTCTTCTCCGCTGGGAAGGAAGGAAGGTCCCATACGAGTAGTCCATGCCGACTCATCCACTTTACTTTACTTTACCATCCCGGAAAAAGCCTCCTTTTTCAGCGTTCGGGCGTAGACTACATTAATAGTGAAATTACTTCCACCCCACCCCTTCCTCCAGCACCAGGCACATACACAAACCCGAGCCTCTCACACCACCCCTCCCAAAAGAAAAGATAGGATACCAGCGATCTTCACATCTACAGTACTACCCCGCTACCCATCTGCAGACCAAACCGAGTGATACACTATGACCGACATGCCGGATAAATTACCTCCTGCCTCCTGTCCGTCTAGCTAGAGTGTGGGGTACCATATCATTGCCCGGTCATGCAGGGAAAAAAAGAAAAAAAAAATGCAATGCGCTACGATAAGTATAATAAATAAATGAAGCATCGGTATGGTATGGTGCTTTGAACAAAACAAACTTATAGTACTAGTACTCCGCTCCGCTCTGCTGTGCTGTGCTGTGCTGTATCACCGAAACGGGCACCGCCTCGCATCTAAGGATGGACATGGTTTGGCTTGGTTGGTATGCGCGCGGTACCGTATGATATGATAGCGAAAGGAATAGGAAAAGGAAAGCGGGGGGTGGTGGGGTTTGGGATCATTGAGTCGATACGGTGATTGGGAGAGTGGCTGGGTATGTAGGATGGGGGGACTTATCATACGGTATCAATCTACCTGTCTTCCTATCTACTAGACCTCAGATCGTAATAGTTTTTTGCCAACTGACTGGTATATAGTGCAGTGCCTCACAAAATTCGATGTGATGATTTCGGCGAGAGATTTTCGACGGGCCGATTGGTTGGCTTGCAATGATAATGGCAAAAAAACAAACGGACCCATGATATGGCATTGTATAATGCGTGAGGCTCAACTTACCCACTGGAGGGAAAAAAGAAGTGAGGGTTATGTACAATTTTTTCTTCTTTTCCTCCGTTCTCCTTTTTCTTTTCGGCATATGAGTAGTTGCTGTACAAAAGCGGTGATGATAGGGGCAAGGAAGTAAAAGGAAAGGGTGGAGAAGGAGAAAAAGAGAGAAACGTGTGTATGGGCCATAAGTTAAAAGAAATGAATGCTCCCAACACCCTATTCCCCCCGCCCAACCTGCCGGCAGCTTTCTCGCCACAACGCTTTCGAGTGAAGGGTGGGCAAGGGAGGTAGGTAGGGAGAAGGAATAGTGAGGGAGAACGCCAGTAACGAAATAAAAAATAGAAAGAGTCTATGGCATCATAACGTCAATCGTTTCGTCGCTTCATGACTTGAATAGTCGTGACCTCGAGGTGAGAATGACAAAAAAAGAAAAAGGAAAAAAAAAACCCCCAATCTTTAAGCAAAATGAAGAATTTAGCACAGAAAGCCAATCCAAAAGCAAAACCGAGAAAGAAAAAAAATAGAAGTATTTGACTTGAAGGAATGAAATAGGTGTAATTGAAGCAAACGCCCTTATAAATGCATTGGAATGAAAAAGTGACGAAAAGAAAACACCCCCCAGCTCCCAGTCGGTTTTATGGGTGGGTGGCAGCAAAGTATTATACCAGTAGCGGCAGGGGGAGGTGGGGAGGATAAAAAACCAGAACTCCGAAGCGCCTTCCTACATGCAACAACTCTTTATCCCTTGCACAAGCTGTTCCGTGCTGCTGTCGTCCGCAGTAACCAATTTCGCTTGTCTAGTGCGCTCGTTCTCCTTGTTATTCTTAGGAACCTCTGCCACGAATCCACTAACAAGACCCCCAACCTTGTACAAGATGGACGTCTGGTTTTTTGTCGAGGGAACATCAATGGCAGGGTTTTTGGTGAAGAAATCTGCCGGCTTGAGGTGAATCTGATGTGTCTCGATTGGCCTGAAAAGGTTAGATCAAAACACGTCAGCGAAAAGTTAAGCGAAAGAACAGGGGGTCTTAGAGCCGCTCACATGACCGGGAAATCTGTTTCACAAAGTTAGCCGAGTGATCAAACATGGTTGGGGGAGATCGTTGAATTTTGAACGAACCTTCTACTCTAGGGTTGTGAGTTAAGCCAAAGGAGTGCCAGATAACAAGGTCCTCGTTTTCGATACTTTCATTTCTCTCAATCATATCTTTGACACCGCCAGACTATGAATCGATTGTTTGTCAGTATAATATAGATAGAGGTTGGATTCAGTAACAAACCTCAACTGAGCTTTGATTGGTGAACCTTCCCGCTGCCCAGAACTCCCCGTCGCGATGTCTAGTGACCCATAAATGGTGGCTTGCATACGCCATGCGCTTCGCCATGATGCTGTCGGGGTGGGCTAAAGTAAGCTGGGATGGTGAAGGAACGAGCTTATATCCCACAGGTCTACCGCTTATGGGGTTGCGGACATTCTGGTTGACAATCTTGAAGAGCCTAGCGTTATGTGGCGCCGCATCTGCCCAACATGTCCTCTTAAACATTGTTTGTCTGACCTCATACGCATTCCCCCAAGGATTAAGCTCTGGAGTGAAAGGAACTGGGTGCGACTCTTCCTGAATTACGGTGTTCTTTGGGCCCTCGATAGCTGGGTCGATGCGCACACAGAAGATGTGCTGATGGTTTTGTGCCAAAGCGCCTGGGCTGACAACATTACCCCATGGACTGGTAGTCCCTGGGTCGATTGGCACCGTGCTAACAACGCCTGTAGCTCTTGTCTCAATGGTAATACCACCAGCTTGGTCGAAATGATAGGCAAAGATATATTCGTAGTTAGCGAGAGTGATGATGAACTGCACAATCAGTTTCCGGTTGCGAGTGACGACAGCACGGTTTGTGCGATAGTTTGTATGTTTCCACAGGATACCATCGTCGACCTCGTGCATGCAAACAACATTTTTCGAGACGATTCCCTTGCCGGAGGTGTCGTTCATGATCCCATCAAAGTACTATTGCCAGAAATCATTAGGAGTCTTACTCAAAATATTAAAGGGGCTACTTGCCTTGATGAGGCCGAGACAGTCGCAGCCAAGTTCGAGGTTATTTGCCGCCCGCCCAGCCCCGCCGTCTCCAAAATCAAAGGCCTGCTTTCTATGAAATGGTGCCCTAGGATCTCCATATGGCACGGACATCTCGCTGAAGCTCATGCGATAAAAAACACTCCTATTGTCATACCAAACATCGTGTATCGTTGCGCCCTCACGAGGATTGAATCCGATCCTGAACCTCCACTTTTGCCACTCGACCAGAGACCCGGTAGTTGTAAATGATGGCCCGTAGGGTTGGATGACATTAAGGGGTTTGACATCCTGTCTCAACCCTCCTTCAACTAATTCTGGGATGTACTCCACGGCTCTACAGTGGTCCAAAGCGTTTTTAGGGCCTGTACCGTATTTGAGCCCGTCGTCCCTGCCACCAGTAGCTAATTTGTCGACCCGAACAATTTCTCTCTTGTAGATGTCCATCACTGGGATTAATGGTATTGGAAATGCGTAGTGATTTGAATCCGGGTTGTTTGTCTTGGGGTCACGGGCGTAAACCAGTCCCTGCATGCAACGAGGGCTGGTTTCTTTGGGGTTTTCCCAACCACCGTACATCCATGGATCAATAACGATAACGACGTTCGCGGGTAGGTTCAGCTCGGCCAAAGCTTCCTGGAAGAGGGGTGAGGCCGTTGCCACCTCAGGGAAAATAGCAATCTCATCACTGTATTTATTTTAGACGCGAGAAGGGCTTAAAGGACAGGGGCAAATCGTACGCATTTAGAGGAGAGTGATACTTCTTTTCAATAAGGTCAAAGCTCACTTCCTCCCCTAATGTCACATCCACCACCGAATCACATAGCTCTAATGAGCGATCCTCTTCAATGGCATCAAACAATACCCTCGCAAGCCTCGGGGGCCTTCTAGTCCTATTAGTGACTTCTCTTCTGTGCTCGGCTTGTAGGAACGGCAATAGCAAGACTTTAGCTGGCTCTTCTAAAGTTATTGTCCTAAAGATAATAGATGACGAGGGGTGAGCCCGTAGGATAACATCGCGAGTTTTGTTGATCTCATCGATGGACAATTGGTCTAAAGGATGCGGGGGGGTGTCGAGAGAAAGATGTTAAGCTTTTCTGAGACTGTCTGTGTAACAGATCCTCTGAGTTCTCGCATTGCTGTAGATTCCGGGGACACGGTTACAAGCGACTGTAAATCCTCTGAGGGGAGATAAATAAATTCGTGGAAGGGAAGAGGGGCCAGCTTCAAGACCAGCAAGAGCTGTGAATTTTTTATCTATTTCCACAAGAAACTGTGGGTTGTATTGAGCTGGCTCCAAGAGTTGGGTTGGGTTGAGGTAGGGTTGGGTAAGGATTGGTAGGGGGGTTGGTTATCGAAAGAGATTTTTTTGGGGGGGTGCCGTAGATTTTTGTGGGAATGAAAGTGGGAGAGCGTGAATAGAAATCCCCGACAAGCATGAAGCGAGAGAAGTGCGGAGAGGTAGTAAATCAGAACGCTCGTCAGAGCCCAAACAGAGACCGCAAAATGGGCAGGTCCATGCTGCAAAACACCGCTGGTGATCCTAGGGCAGGCTAGTAACTCGTTGGGTAGCCACAGCCGAGCGTGAGAGCGTACCAGTATGATAAGAAGAGCGAGGGAAAATACTGTAAGAGTGCTCTAAGTAATGATAGAGTGGAATAAGCCCTGGACCGGAATGGTCCTCAACTAGAACTCTTCTACTCCTCTGTATGGACTTGACTCGTCGGTTCACTCGCCTACAGAGCGAACCTTTTCTTGCCCGGTTCCTCAACAACAACAACACCTCGAATTGCAACCTGCTATCCTGTCCAATCCATTCACTCCATCCGTCAATCCATCCATTCTAATCCTACCATCTATCCCTCCGCTCCTCACCCCCCTTCCCATCATCCATTCATCACCCATATGCGTTGTGTCCAGTGAACCAATTCTATCTCCTCCCTCCTCTTCCTGTTCTTCCTACTCTTCTTGTTCTTCTTTGACTGTACTGTACATACGGTACGTTACATACGTTTCCCAAACTCCGAAATCGCTCATCGCAGGGCCCTTTACTTTCCAGTGACCATTATACCGCCGATACCAGCTTTTTGTGTACAATATGCTCCTCATGTCGTTCCTCAGCATCCCCCCGAAGACAACATCTCTTTAGCCTTCCTTTCCCCGTCCAGCCAGCTCTCTCATGCAAAGCAGTGAAGCGTGGTCTGTGTTACCGACCCTGAAAAAGATGCATTGTATGTATGATACGGTACTGGTAATTGTGTGTAGAGCAAAAATTAATTCCAAAGTATCGTATTATTCCACGTGAGGCGAACATTTGGGGCCAATCAACCACACAAGTGATCCCCACGCCCAATTGGATCAATTCCGATCTGTATTCAGCAAAACTTGCTTAACCCCCGCCACCCAGAAGCTCTCCAATGGGTTTCGATATCTGGGCCGAGCAAAAACCTGGGGAGGGGGCAAAAGAAGCCGGGAAAAATGAAAAAAAAAATGAGAAAGACCCTGGAAGAAAAGCGAAGGTCCCTAGGGGATCATCGGACAGTAAGCCAATAAACCGAGCTGCCCTATAAGTAAAGCTTTCCGATGCAGATAAACGTAGAAACGTCTAAACTCTTTCCAAGGAATGCACCGCTAAATAGGATCGCCACGCAAAGATCGAGACTCCACAAGAAAATAAAATATAGTAATGAGTGTGCAGTAGAATTGCAAAGCTGTAAATAGAATCAGGGAACTGATTTGGATATAGACGAACGGCACGCAATCAGTGAGCTCGGTATGAGATGTGGATATCGCATATCACCGGCAGAACGGCTGCTGCAACTGGAATATATTTCAACCAAGGGTTTGACAAAGACCGTGGACATCTCCTCATCCCGCCGCGCGCAAGAACAAGAGAGCCAGATAAAAAGAAAAAAAGAAAATAAGAACAACAAAACAAAAAAGAGCAAATACATCTTCTTACTCACAACATGCCTGTCATATACTGGTAGAGGTTCTGGGTGTAGCCCCAGGATGTACCGTTATCACGAACCCCGTTCCCCTCGCCTCCCCTCCTGGAACGGGCGGCGGCCGTAGTGGCAGAAAACATGAGGGTATCGACGCCAAATAATGCTACAGAAGCAACCCGCCGCAATTGAAAAACTGCACTGGGCAGGAATTAATTGAGGCAACAGATCTGTGGATAATAATCTGCAAGGCGAGAGTCTCAAGCGATGTGCACCACCGGAATCTTAGCAGCGACGTAAAGGGTTCGAATGAAGTTCAGCCCGCTTGGCGCTCACGGTTGTACATACCGCGATGTAAAAAGCCTAGGCAAGATGTTCCACCAGAAAAAGATGCTCTTGCATTTGCAGCTTCAAGGTCACAATGGGGGTCACTGCAACCATTTCGGGGAGAGTTCCGGTGAGGATCCAAGAGGCTCATCGATCTTGGATTGAATCCTCTAGACGCTTCATGTATTAGTTAGCCTAGGGTGAGAGAAAGGGGGTCTGAGTTGCAGAGCTAAATGTTGATGTTCGCAAAAGCGATCCTATAGGCGAGGACTGCTTATGTAACAAGGTGTGGACTGTGCTTTTTGAGGATTATCATCCCGGATGCCATGTTTCTCACTCGGGCACTGATACGGGAATGGCGAACATTGACGATCGCTCCGAGGGAAAAAGCAAGAATTCAGTTTGATGAGATACTGGTTTACTTTACCAGTGCTAACTTGCTCCTATAAACGCCGAACTGCATCGTAATAATATCGGTATGATGTTAGTCTGCGTTCATGCATTTCGCCCCCAAACTGCCAATGCAAATTTAATATGCCCTAGCACTCGTATAAAGTCCCGTTAGAAAGTATACGACAGCTATCGGAGGTGAACGTATCTGCTCTAAAGCTCGTGTCAAGGTAAAATCGGATCCAATTGAGGACTTCACGATTAAGGGAAGCTTCTTACTTAGATTTAAAGTTCGTGAGATTCGCAATTACATTATCCAACGAAAATTAGCCCGTTGGCCGGTAGGAGAGGGTTCGCTTAACGAGTTAACGAAATTCCATACCAGTTAATGGGATCCAACAATCTCAAGGGCTGATCTTGCATAAGGGTAGGAATCTATTAACTGAACAGACAGGGATATTTGCCCGTGAACCTTGAATAACTGTTCCATAACTTCTTGACTGGCCTTGCGCTGTGCGAGGAGAACGCTAATCCTTCCCAGGAGCTTTTGTCTTAGAATCCGGAGATTACAGGGCTCACGGAGATAGTGGATTTCACTGGTTTTTAGGGTACTCTCAACCAGGAGAAGAGAAAAAAAAACCCGAGGGCGGCGGCAGTATGCCGTGCTTGATTTGGGCTTGCCCAGTTTCTCACGAGAACCACCGCCATAACTGGTATGTACAGGCGAGTTCATGTCTACTAATGGCATCATATCAAAAAATTTCTAGGCCCAGTTTATCGTACTGTATGTAGGATACATGTCAACAAACTCGCTAATTTCTCTCGTGCCCATCTCCGGGCTCAAGAACAGACGCAAGCTGCCGTATCCCTCAGCCTTAGAGGTTTACTGGATCGGCACTCCACGAGGCACCCAGGCGTATTAGTGGTGGAGGTCCATTGGAGGGGAGGTTGATTGTCCGATTGTGCACCCACAACGTTCACCCACACATCCATCCACAATTTGTACTGTATTGTAGCGAGAGGGAAGAAAAGGGTAGCCGAGCGAGCGTTACCCATGCATTCGGAGACGTTTACAATATAATTTTGTGCTCCGGTACCAGCTTTCCTTTCCCCTTTTCTCCTAATTGCGAACGGGCGACCCTCCGCCTCTGAGCGGATGGCCCATTGCGTAATGTCCCTTCTGGTGGCTGCTCTTGCGATTACCCTGGCAATCCGTTTCTACGGTACTGTACTCGAGTACTCGGGTGCAGCACACGACTCAACCCTGTGAAGAGACGATCAAACAGGAAACTCAGGGACTGGTTTTCTAGAAAATGTTTCACTGGCCAAGAAGCCGTAGCTGCCACAACCTCCCCCCTTTGCCTCCCTCCGTTTTCACTTCTTTGCTTTTCCTTTCTTTTACCTTCCTTTTTTTCTTCTTCTTATGATATACAAAGGTTTATCATCACTAAAGCCGACTGTGTCTCTAGACAATATGCCTCTTCAGGAGTTAAGGTGGCTGTGCTGTACCTCGAGTTTTTTCACATGGCCGTTAAAATATCTATGGTCCCGCTTCCCTAAATACGGCGAACGAATAGGCCGACGCACGAGCGACATGTTTCCTGGGCTGGGAAATATCCCAGGCAAGAGCTCCCACCTGACCATTCCTTTGTAGCGAGCTCCACTGTGGTGCTTGACCTCTTGTACTAGCACAGTACGGTATGCACGATCATGTTGCTAATTCTACTGTGTACTGTTGTCGTATCATAAGGGGCTTTCCGACCGATATTTAGTAAGGCAAGAGTTACTTCCCTTAGGTCTAAAGTGCTGCATTTCGTGGAATCATGTGGTAAGAAATACTTGAATATCGGGGCTCAACTCGAGTTGGGAGACTGGAGATTGAAAGTCATATCAGAATTGCAGTAAGGCCACAGGCCGACATGGTTACAGGGGTGGGAAATCATTAACAGGAGCAGCTAGGGACATATATGGTTGGTTAACCTCAGATAACTGTTTTGCACTTTATGCGGGTCGTTCTGTTGCGCCAGGATAGGAACAGCTAACCTGAGCGGACAGGGATGTATTTGGCCGGTTAACCTTGGGTAACCGTTCACCGCAGTACAAGGTTATTCTAGCCCTTGGCAACGCTCCAATAACGATCACTGATCCACGACAACGCTTGGGAGCTCTCTTTGTTGATAAAGGCGGCCAGACGCGGGCCGCCTCTGGTTGCCCGCCTTCAGTTTTGTTGGATCCTTGCAGGTTGGGACCACTCAACACGGTTCTATTGCCAACTCAGCATCAAAAAGCAAAGAAAACCCCCACTGACGGAAAAAAGATACATAACGGGCTTCCAAATGTACCTCCTGTAGAATCGAGTCACAAAACCATGTACAGCACTGGCACAGAACTGTCCAGTAGCAGACACGAAAAGCCCTGAGCACCGGATGGGGTATCCGGGCCACCGACTGCTACCGAGAGCAAATGTGCTGAAATGGGGCGATGTGACTACTAGTAACGGCACTAAAATGCATACAATACGGTACTTCCTTCCTCTAGAGGTGGCAGTGATGGTGATGTGGGCAAGACTAAAAGTGTCTGCCCCGAGCTCCCTTTTTGTAACCGGAGATGACTTTGTCATATTATTGGTGAAGGGATGTAGTGCTATGCTCGCAAAGTTTGGGAAACGCCACCATAATTCGGCCAAAAATAAAACCCCACACCATGGGATCTTTTAGCCCTACTTCAAAGCTCAGGTGAATCTGGAAACCCCGGTGATCACTGATCACCGGGGAAGCACCGAGCCGCAGAAACCAGAGATGTGGTAGACTGTGTCCGTGCTATTATTTTCCTTTCAATTTCTTTCAATTCTTTTCTTTTTGGATCCTAGCGCATCGACAAGAGGCTGTTGACATTGGAATTGATCATCCTGCGATGCAAGATCTCGAATGACCTATGGCAACCGCCGGGCCACCGCTAGCTTGGAGAGGAAGGGGGGCTACTCGACATTGAACGATGTTTGGGAACACGACCACCCATTGCATGGCACTAAGGTTAAGCAAAATTGTTGAGTTTTAGCGGCATGTAGTAGCAACTGTGTTCACGGACTTCCAATTGCGAGTACAGCTGAATGCACACAAGCTCGCGCTCTGTGGGGCTTGACGAAGATTGGATCGAAGGGCTCAACCGCTGTAGCCAATTGAGTTCGGTATTTAGGGTGCGATGAATTAAAGTTCTTGGCCTGACGTCGGGTGGGCCAATATAGAGACAAGTACCATGGAAGCGTGGAGACGATAATCTGGTCATGGGATATGATAATCCTCCTATCAATTAATTTCATGACTACGGCTCGCTAGGGCATGCAGGATTGACTAAGTGGTTTGGGGATAGGAGATCCCCAGGGAAAGAGGTTGTCAGAAAACGGACTGCTACAAATGTGGGGGTGTTTTAAGAATAGCGGGGGTTTTTGAAGGCATAGCATCTCTCGATCCACTATGTTACTGAGCAACAAAATTTCGGTGCCATAAGGACTAACTCTAATAGAGACAGCTGTGCACGTTCAGGACCAATACAAGAGTATTCGATCGGGGCCAAATATGATCGGATTGATAATTACGGTGTCACATAGCGATATCGTAGAATAATACTGTGTGGATACATCGAGGGAAGTGGGCGCGATAATAAAAGAGGGGAAAGAGCCCCTCATTTGCCCATCTGCTTTATCCTCGAATTCTTAAACCTTCCCTGTCCCGTATGCGGTCATTTGTTTTTTTTACAAACAATGCAAGAAAGAAAGAAAGGAATAGGCCGTTTATTAAGAGATAAGGCTACGGATTGAAGATTGCACGATATGCAAATATCATGGTTACAATTGTGCAATGATTTGGAGAGGGGGTTGGCATTGACATGGTGGACTGATGAACAAGCAAAGTCCGATCCCAAAAGTGAGCGTCAAGAGACTGGACAGCTGATAGGGAACTATCGGATATAGAACATAATATAAACTCTAACAGAATTTCCACAACATCAGTATCGCGGGCAGGGTTCGGCTTCCCTCGGCTCACAAAGGGCTTGAGAAAGAGTGGGGAGTCTGGTGGGCGTTTTTTCTTTACCAGGACCCACCGATATAACCGAGTGATATCCTGTGATAATGGGATTTAATTAGGCATTAAGGGGAGATGGGGAACGGTTCCGGAGGAGAGAACTAGACAACTCCCTGTTGAAGAATCATCACGATTCACATAGCATTGGATTAGGAGCTTGGTGTACTACTGGATTTGTCCCCTTTCCCTACATTGCGGAGAAATGAAAGACCAAGCTACGGGCGATCGGAAAGCTCATCGCTGATCGCATCAAGGCAAGCCCAGAAGCAAGCATATAAAGGAGAGGAAGAACGAAAGCAGACAATTAAGGGAGAGAATCAAGCAGTTTGGCCGGCATGGCTGATTGTAAGGACATTGTTTATCACGCACTCTTTTCATTCGCCATAACCAGGAATCTCATCCATCGGTGTGTGGTGGAATGGAGGGGGAACCTTTTTTTTAAAAAAAATTCACTCAAAACCTGCCGATCCTGCATGACTCCTAGGAGACCAAGTCAAACAAATCAGCAAGAAACTATATTTGGCACCCCTCCGCAAGGTGACGACCCCCGAATATCCTACCCACTTGATCATTGGCACGAAGAGAGGAAGGGGGAGAGGAGGGGAGGGAGAATTGGTGATGAAATCAATGCGAATCTCAACAGGAGGTTTCCTCGGAAGGCTTACGTTTCAACAGCGAGCTTCACGAATGAGAGTTCGTGGATTGGAGATGTAAGTTTCTTCTTGTAGGAACGCTTTTATGCTCTTTCACTGGCTGAGCTGGGCTGGGCGGTGTGGGGGTTTCCACTGGCTTAAGCAAGAATCACAAATACGAACCCCCTATGTTGGGGGCGACTGAAGATGATAGGCTGAGGCCAAAAGTCCTCCTTGCAACGTCACAGACTGAGAAATGCACACACATGCGGTGAATTGCCGATTATGCCGGCAGGCTGTAGCGTATAGGACTTGTTTTTTCCCATCTGGGCGCAGGAAACCAAGTTTCTCCGCGTGAATGGGTGACGGGAATGGCCAGCCCCAATTGGCCAAGAGGCTGTACATCAGCGTACGAGCTGTCGATTCTCGATAAGCTGAAGGGTCTCTCTGCTTCTCCTGTGCATAATGGAAACTCGAACATACATATAGCAAGAAGAACGAAGGGCGTCCAATTCCATTATGAAGCATTGTGTGCAGCCGGAGTTCTGCATGGCTCAAGTGGGCATGCCGGTATGTGTGAGGAAGCCGGCTTTATGAACCCCTTACATGGCGAGGCAAGACGGGAGAACGAGAGGATTGTGGGAGGGGGAAGAGAGAGAGAGAGAGGGGGGGGGGTTGGATTGCTGTAGGCGCAACGGGAGCCCTTCCCCGCACGCTGGGCTAATCATCTGAGGTATCTGACAGCCTTCTACTACGGGAAAGTACTGGTCGAACCATGAGATCCCAATCAGGAATATCGAAGAGCACCTGCTCCAGGTCGATGTTGAGGTACTGGCTTCCGAAATAGAAGGCTTGAAGCACCTGGGCCGTGGACCCAGATCGATTGTAATAGCGTGTTCCGATATTATCAAACTAAGCAATGGTACTCGCGGATTCTATTGTGTGACATTTTAGATGGAAACAGCGAATCTCGGAGCTAATTACTACTAGTCAATGTGCTTGGGCCTGTCATATCATCGCACTGTTGGAAGTATATACAAAAGTCTGCTCTCGAGTAGAATGACTTGAAGCGGTAATATAAGTGAATTTTAAGAAACAGAACATGATATTTATTCTCGGATCAAAATGAAGAAAAGGGACAAGGCTCGTATCATCGGTTTGATTGGACCTAAAATCAGTTACTAGTAAGCCATCACTGCAGCGGGGTACACCAGTATTCTTGAATTGTCATTTTTTATCCCAATTAGTAAGTCCCACTCTTACGGTTTCCGCTTCGAGATTTCCCAGCTTCAACCCCTCCCTAAAAAAACAACCACTACAACCCCCCGCCCACCCCAGCCCCTACAAGCATCCTATCACGCATTAGAGAGGCACGTAACGTGTGATGCACAATATAACTACAGGACAATGCATCTCGTACCGTATCATGGCAACAGGGCACACAAGCCGCAAACAGCCCCATGCTTTTCCACCCCTTCTTACTTTCTTCTTTTTCTTGCGCCTCATCCCTTTTTTGGCCCGTCCCGGAAAACATTGGGGGGGACGAAGCTTCAGGAGAAAAAAAAATAAAAAGTGATAAAACAAACCCATCCATCCGGCTGACCCAAGCCTCAGACGCACGCCGTTCCCGTACCGCAATCTGCGAAACCTGGAGAAACTAGAACCAGGCTTTCAATGAGGGGAAGAAGCGGGGAATGTTGGGAAGAGTACAGGTGAACGAATAGGATAGTAATAATCAAAATCCAGATAGCGGAATCATTTCTCGGTAGGAATCTGCCCTACCATTCCCCCCCCGACGGCCTTCCCCGCCTGCAAGACCCTACTGATTGGCTGGTCTAAAACAGGTGTATTTGGGCCAGTTAGAGCAAAGGGCAATTTTATAAAGTTAGTATATTTTTAGTTCCGTTTGGATTGCGAGCATGAGTTTGGCATTGGGGGGCAGCAATGGTGGCGTAACTTAGCTTCGCTCAACCTGACTTAACCTAACCCGCGATAGGGTACAGGGCTTGTGATTGATTCCTGTGCTTTATTAATAACTGTGGCTTGAAGCCAACAAGCCTGAGCTGATCACGTGACTAGCCAACTTTACGGCCCAAGGCCAGACCGGCTCCGTTAACTGGCCCACTCAACTCCGTCAATCAATCGGTTTCGAAGAGTTTTTTTCATTCTTTCTTTTTTTATCCGAAGCCGGCGGTGTGTTGGATTGAGCCAGCTTCAATAAACTACCTACCTACCCACACGGAAGATCGAGAGACAGAAAGGATGTCTTCATCAAGGTTACTTCTTGCTCTGTCCCCATTCCCATTCACTCGCTTTGGATCAACCATCTCCAGCCTCGTCCTCCCGCTTCTCCCTACTTCACAAGCCAACTAACGAACCAACAGCAACCGTTACGGCTCACACCTCCACCAACGCGATGCACGAACGCAACTCTTCGGCGGCCCAAATGGCGGCGGCGTACCCCCCGGAGGAACAGCACAGTACCGGCCTGCAACGCCCAACTCAAGAGGCCAGTACAGTGCCTCTGTAATGGAAGAGCTAGAATCACAGAACGACGCACAGGTTGAAGGATTGAGTGCCAAGGTCAAGATGCTGAAGGAGGTATGTCTTTTTTCTTCCCTCTTCTGTTTCTCACGATAGATGGGAGGGGGGGGGTGTTGATATGGTCTGGCCGGGGAATAGATTACCGAGGCTATCGGCGATGAGGTCAGGTCTTCATCTACGCTTATGGCGAGCATGAACGATTCTTTTGATAATACGCGGATACGGCTTAGGGGGACGATGAATAGTATGTTGCGCATGGCGAAGAGGACTGGGGTGGGTTGGAAGGCGTGGGCATTGTTCTTGATGGCGGTTGTGGGAGTTTTCTGGTATGTTTGGTTGTTTTAGAGTGGGTAGGTTGGTTGGGGAATGGTGGATTGTGTTGTACGATAGGTGAGGGGGCTCTGGTTCTAAGAGGCTGTCGTTAAGATGCGAATGAGGGTAGAGAGGGGTTGGTCAAAGGGGTATCTTCCTGGATCGGGTAATGGCATTTATTTTACTCATCGGTGGTCTTAGCAGAAAGAAGGATATAATACATAGAGAGTAGAGGATGCTTTGAAAACAAAAAACAAAGAGCGAAAACACTGCGGCTGCAATTATGAGGGATATTTGGGCCGTTGTGTATCAATTTATATAGGGGCGAGAAATGCAACTAAACCCATGAGAATACGGCACTCGATTATGGGGGTATTTTACTAAATATAGGCCGTGACCAAGACTGCAATGTCTGCCCTCAATTACATCGTTAGGATACAGCGTAAGGAATACTGGAAATGAGACTTAAAAAAATTAGACAGGGAGGTTAGAATAAGGGAACAAGAAAGCTAAAATAAACGAACTGTCCTGTCAAAGAGAAAAGGAAACAAGGAAATCCCAACAATCCAAATGTAAGCAAAAGTCAGTTTCCCATCCATCCATGTTTCGTCGTGACTGCATCTTGACCCAGCTGAATCTAAACACCGAGCTCCTTGAACACTCATCCAAATCAGGTGTTTGTTGTAGTGTACATACATAGAAGTGGAAAGAACAGAACGTAAATTTCAAGTTTCAACCTGCCACCCACTCGGCGTTGTATCACCCACTCGGCGTTGTATCACCCTCACCTCCTAATCCCCATTATCTGAAGAGACGATGCAAAGAAAGTTATAACAATTCAGCAGCACTTGCCATCCTTAGTAGCATTTTCGGCTGTGGGAGTGATGTGAAGGGGTTGACTGCTTCCAGGTTGGCTGACTTGATGCTGGTCTCCACCGTCTAGAGCTTTGCTAGAGACGATTCGGTAAATTTCTAGTAGCGTATGCTTAGATTTTTCAGTTGCCTTAAGTGGTAGCCTATGCGTTATGCGAAACATACCTGTTAAAATTGTTTGAAAAGCAAGCTCAACATTTGTAGAGTCGAGGGCGGACGTTTCGATGAAAGAAAGGTGATTCTCGGCTACAGGATGTGTTAAAATAATCTTAACCCATATCTGTGCTATTTAAAGCTAGCGCAAGACCTACCCGCAAAATTCTTTGAATCCTCGGTCGGAACAGCCCTCAAGTGCCTCAAATCACTTTTATTGCCGACAAGCATGATGACAATATTGTTGTCAGCATGGTCTCTGAGTTCCTTGAGCCAGCGAGTAACATTGTCATAGGTGATCTGCTTTGAGATATCGTAGACTAGCAGGGCCCCAACAGCTCCCCGGTAATAGGCGGAGGTAATGGCACGATAGCGTTCCTGGCCAGCGGTATCCCAAATTTGGGCTTTGATAGTCTTAGTATCAACCTGGATAGAGCGAGTGGCAAATTCAACACCGATGGTAGACTTAGAGTCCAAGTTGAATTCGTTACGCGTGAAACGACTGAGAAGATTGGATTTTCCGACGCCGGAGTCTCCAATCAGGACAACTAGGTCGCAAATTATTAATACATCATCTCGAATGATAGGGCAACAGATGCAAGAGCTGCAGAGTATCGTCAAAGGATCTAGATAATATGCGATGCTGGTCGCGAGTGGGGCATCATTAGGAGGCGCTTAGGGGATGGTACCTTTGAATAGAAACTAGGAAATGGGGAAATTTCGTAAGCCTTAGAGAACAAAGGAGTGGAATGAGGGAAGAGGATGGCAAAACGTACATCGTACTCGTCATTTGCCATGATGAATTAGTTGATATAAACTGGGGTATTGTTGATGAAAAGAAGGAGATGACAGATACAGTGTGATATCTAGGAGAGGTATGGCAGGGTAGGGACCTGGTGTAAGAGAATGAGGAGGATGGGGGGGTTCGGGAGACAGTACTGTGAAGTATTGTGCGTAGCGAAGCTGATGGCGGGGAAACTTAGTGTACGAAAGATAGGAAAATGATAAAAAGAGGAAACGGTTTCTGGGGGTTGTTTCTAGGGTTGTGGGATGATGAGTAGCGGAACGTGATTTCTCCTTCAAGAGATTTTGTTCGTTGGGTTGTCAGGACGCAGGTGAGGCGCGGTGGCCGAGGGGTGGAGGGGGCCCGGCCAGCGAATTGGCAGTCTCCAAGGGGGTTTCCAATACAAGGGGCAAAAGTGATGACTAAGTCATAAGGGGGCGATGCTGGGATCAGGGGTAGACACTTATGATTGGACAAATCACGGGAGAACAGCCACTAGCGACAGAGATATGGAAATTTACTAGGGAAAACCTTTCATATCATGAAATCCGAGAGAAACATAGTACTTTTGCCCCGAATACCACAATTTTTAAAAACTATCAGCTTGCCTGCTAATCAATAAAAATAGAAAAATAAATTAAAGACACTTTCACTGCATCCTAGGGTATATCAGCAAAAATTTAAGTTGTGTCTAATGCTTTGGCTCTGCATCCAGACAAAAGTGGTATCAGATTAGTGTCCTGTGTATCGGGAGCATCTGGAGGTGAGTTGCCACACTAAAGGCTGTCCGGAAGGTGGCTGCCACCCTAGGTTACCTTCTATGCTTCCAAACCCACTTTACAATACCATCATTTATGTGAAGTTACCTGTCATCCACTCTGTTTCCAGAGTAACTTTGGGCCAATACTCACCCTCTGAATGGCTCTTCAGCCATCACTCATTTTAAGAAAGAGGCTAATCTCGACAAGAAGAGAGAGGTTAGTGTGGGCGCTTGGTGAGAAAGCCACTGTACCCTTAATCTTAATTTTGTGCTAACAACCACAGGGTATTCCATTTTCAGAACTTGATCTTTCAGAGAGCGAAAAGGCCAGCTCACTCCAGTGTAAAAGCAAGTGATAGCCATGAGAGTTTCTACTTAGAATGCTTTATTGTAATTTTGCTTTATTGTAGTTCTCGGTATTTAGCCTTAGATGTATGTGACTCT
>NESQ01000529.1:0-49246 GCA_003070745.1 Tuber borchii | reverse complement strand
ATGAATATTATTTGTACCAGTTTCTCCTCGTGAACGGTCGGTTGGGGACGAGCAATGGCCCTTTCGTTTCTCGATCCAGATCCAGATGCACCGCCAGCGCCCCAATCTCCCCTCTCTTCCTCGTCATCGGAATTAAGTCTGGCATTCTTACGAGACTCAGCTGCCTTCTTCAGGACGTCCATGATGAGATCATCCAGAGCAAGGTGGAAGGCCTGAAGTTGGCCGTTCCGGGGGGAGTTGAATTTGGCTAGGAAGCCTCTGAGGGCAATGTGTGCGACGGTCTCCGTCCTAACTTCATTCCACAAAGTGTTACTGGCCTGCGTGCGAGAGGTGATATTCCTCTCGTTGCACTTCTGGAGAATGTATGTGCGAACGGCCGGTATCTCCTCCCTTCCACGGTTGTCCCTCACCAGTGAGGTTGAGCTCAGTCCGGAAGATGGCAGTGGTGACACGACCACGACCACAAATCGGAGGCATGCTATTAACCAATTAGATTCTCTGTAAAAAAGACTAAATGGGACACGCAGAAGACTAACCTGAATTCGGCGAGGATGTTCTTGGCGTGCAGAAGAAGACGGGAAATCCCAAGAAATCTAGCAATAGCGATCAGTAATCATTCCATCTTGGGAAAGGTGCAAATGAGACAAACAGAAGACTAACTATAGGGGGGATAGCAAGCGAAAACGGGGAGCCGCTAGTGTATCTAGAGAATAGTGGTCAGCTATCGTTTCACATTAAGGCTTTAGAAGAGCTCGTACGAGCCGTGCACAAGTTCTTCAAGAACTTACGCAGCGCTTCATCGTGCCTAGAAGGAAGTGAGAAAGACCAGGCCTCGGTTGGTATCTCTAGGAGGCCGAGGAAGGAAGAAAAGGGACGAATTGTGGCACAAACTTACTTTTAGGAGGTAGAAGCGATCGAAAAGCTTGCTTCAATTAAGAGTAAGTTACCGGTATTCTATGGATATCAATCAGTATAGCCTACAAAGGCCTGAGAACGGCTCATTTCGGACGTTAGGAACGCGGACGAGACTTACCGGTATAGTTGGTGTGAAATGTGAGTGAGACTGTATGATCGCGGAAAACAGTTCTCGTTTATATATAACGTATCGTTGTGAAGGGAAAGTTGCTTTTGGAGGACTAAAAAGGACGATGAGAAGCTGTAGATTGATTAGAAGGTAATGAAGGAGTGGAGAAGGAAAATCCAGGGTAGCGAGGGGTTTATATAAGGAAAGCGTACTATTCAAGCTGTTTGTCGTAGTATCAAGAGTTCTAACAACTCAGACCAGTTTGAAAGAGACTGTTAAACGTCTCAACTTGAATGTAGAACGTCCTTCTGTGCCTGTACAAAAAAGTACAGATGTACAGTTGCCGTGAGGCAAACATGTAACAAGGTAAGCTTGTACACTTGAAAAGGTGGGTTGAACAAACATGAACAAGCTTTTCAAGAGTGCTTTAAGGTACAACGATGTAATAGGCAGGCTTGTGACTACCCCTGCTTTCTTGATGTGGGTTCGGATAAGGAATATTAGGGTATGGTAGATGAGCGCTTGCCATTAGGTTTGGCCCTCTCAAAGTCTGCAATACGCCGAATAAAGCACACCTGAGGTTTAGGGTATAATTCACGTTGCTTATCATTTTTTAAAAAGTAATCGTAGATATAAGTGTTAAGTAAGGTCTTCTCGAGATTTGTATGAGTCTGTCGTGGCCCTGGGCCGTCGTTCATGTTCATGCCGCAGGACCTCGAACGCCATACTGGGATTTAGTCTGAAAGCTAATGTGAAAAGGGAGTTTTGAGCCGCAGAACGTCATTCAAGTACGAGTACTAGTACAATCCTGCTCAGGGGAAGGTGAGACCAACCCGAACAGTTGGCCTTTGAATGACAAACAGGCTACACAACACACCTTGAAAGGTTTTCAAGTTCTTATATCTTTTATATCCCTTGAAATATCTGAATTTACTGAACAGACAGTGTGATGACGAATTTCGTCCTATTTGCACCTTTTTGCCTACAATAACATCTATCTATAGCACAGTTCCGGTCAAGAACAAGTTATTCAATTACCACACGGGTTCAAGCACAGTGAGATCAGTCTGAAAAGTAAGTTTGATTTTCGCGTCTCTTTTGTGCTGTGTATCAAATCTAATTTTTGTAGAATGGTACAAGAGTCTCAATGCCCGTACTGCAGAAGAAAATACAAGTCAAGTACATAGTACCGGAAGGATATGGAAACAGCGCATTTTGACTTTATACAGCCTATTTACGACGAAGAGCGGCATGCACGAATCCCCCAGCCTGCCGACTCTGACCTAACCTCCAATCTACTCAGGGAAGAATTTAGTACGGCTGAAACAAATAGTGAAGCAAATGAGTTCGATCTCTATGTAAACGCTGTCGATTCGGACGTGGAAAGTCTTAATTATTCAGACACAGAGGAAAGTACACCATTGGTTGGACTACCGATACCGGCAACGCACCCCACTGTGGGAAGGTCACTACGGGACGTTGTACAGCCTGAAAGATCTGAAGATGAGATGTGGTCACCATTCAGGAGCAAGAAGGACTTTGAGCTTGCTCGGTGGTTTATTGAAGCAAAGGTACCAAAGGATCATATGGATAGATATTTCAAGAAGGACTTGGGGCCTGAGGGCAGTAATATTAACTCTGCTTATCGGCTCCTTGATGCAGTTGATTAGTTGGAATCAGGTATGCGAATTAAGAGCTGGAAAGAGTGGTTAGTATCGTTTAGCGAAGCTGTAAGTAAATGGACCCTACAACGTCCTATTCTAACCGAAAGTAGGAAATTTCGAATAAGGAACGACCAGAAGAAGCTTCCGTAACAAAGAAATTCTTTTTCTGCAATCCTATTAATGGTGCTAAATATTTACTTGGTCAAAGATATTTTGCTCAACATTTAGTTTACGCCCCTGTGAAGGAATGGAATAGCGAAGAACCACCTCAGAGAGTTTATTCGGAGATGCATACCGCTGATTGGTGGTGGGAGACACAGGTAGGTTCAAATACGACGTTCCACGGCACTTCCATACCGTTTACTAGGACACAAAATTAACAGCCAGCAAAGGATGAATTACCGAATAGAGCAAGACTCGTACCAATCATATCTTCCTCAGACGTTACTTGTTTGAACAATTTCTCGGGAGATAAGAAAGCCTGGCCAATCTACATGACAATTGGAAATATCCTATCGATTACACGGAATAAACCCTCGAAACATGCAACCTTTCTTTTGGCACTTTTGCCCGTCCCCCAAAGATGCTGGGCGTAGCAGCAAGAGATGCACGGCAAAGGTAGGTCAACAATGAGATTCTTTGTGATTTGATGGAAGCGATCTTTGCACCAATTGTTGCACAACGGAACTCCAGACTTGAGGTTGAATGCGCCGATGGAAAGGTCCGATTGTGTTTCTTACACCTCTCGGCGTGGATTGCGGATCACTTGGACAATGTAACATTGCACGGTATTCAACAAAATCAGTCCGCTGTCTGTGATGTTCAACCAGAACAGCTAGGGTCCTATTTGAGATGTTCTGCAGCCAGACGAGATTATAGAAAATCCCAACATCTCTTCAACAAATACTGTGAAAACGACCAGCAGGCCAAGCAACAACTAACAGATTGTGGTTTCAAATTGCTTCCTAGGGTCTTTTGGGGGCTTCCAAACGTTCAGCAATCTGAACTGCCTAAACCAGATATTCTCCATGTCGTGTACCTGGGAATATTCGAAACACACCTTATGAAAAGGGTTATCGGATTTCTAAACAAATACAAACGGCTACAAGCATTCAATGCTATCTGGGAGAGTTTAGATGTTTAGCCTGGCTATTCCACGCCGAACAAAGAGTACAGTCGGATCTCTCAGTGGACCGGAAAAGAGATGAAGAATCTGGTTAAAGTGATACTACCATGTTTTGCAGCCTCCCTACGTCGTCCGAGTGCAGCAGAAAGTCCCATATTTCACCAAAGCTCTAACCTGTGTCCGGTCGATTGTCGACTTTACTCTAATGTCACAATATACAAGCCATACCGATAAGACGATTCAGTACCTCGAACAGTTCCTTAAGGCCTTTCATGATCACAAAGTCGTTTTTAAGGAGTACCGAAAGTATAAGTCCACTGCCAGGAAAGTGAGAGAGGTTACAGCCAGAATTCAAGCTGAGCATAGTGAAGTACTCAATCAATACCGCCTTTTGGAAGCTACATTTGCCAAAAGACGTCCCATTGCGGACGAGCAACGTCGCGATTTAGATGGAATTGTTGCAGATATATATGATAAGGATGTAGACTTTAACTTTGTTAAGATATATCTGTTGAGTCACTTCTGGGACCATATACGGCGCTTTGGGAACATTCAAATGTATTCTACTGAGTCGGGTGAAACAAGTCACAAAACTATGATCAAGGAGGGCTATCAGCGGTCAAATACAAACGATGCAAGTGAACAAATACTATGATGATATTCTAGACTTGACAGCTTTAAAATTCATGAAATAAATATCCAAGCAGATCTATCGCGTCTGATTCGAGACGAAGTATGCGACAAACAGCACAAACGGCAAGTCGGTTCAGTAACTAAACAACCAATGGGTTTCACACCAACCGTGGAAACCATTTCCCAGCTCTACCAGAGTTTGAGAAATTTTCCGGAGCTTTTAATCGATTATGATCGCCGGAAGTCATCTGTGAGCCAACATTTTGATGTGGATTCGATTAAACAGTTTCCAGTTGAGATATGTCGGCTTTTACGTATCCCGGTAGAGAACTTTCAGGATGAGAGAGAGGTCACTTGGCACCTTCTTCGGTGTACTGGAACCCAGAGTTGGAGGTCAACAAGGCAGAGCAGGAATGATTGAGTATGGGTGGATTCAGGTAATAGAAGTATTTATGGAGCACTAAAAGGCTGTTATCTGGCCCGCTTGGTTTTGATAATGAAAGTTTGAGACCCAAGAACGGGTTTAGTAGATAGACTGGTATTAGTAGATAGACTATATGTTGAGAACTCAGGAAAGCTCAGCGATATAACGGGACTTGTTACCGTTACTTAGGGGACGGTGAAAGGCCCAAATGAAACAACCGAGATAGTCGTTAGTATCAAATGGATCATGGGCATGGCGCATTTAGTACCCGAGACTAGTGGTACTGATAACAACCGCTGGTATGTAAATAGTAGGATTGATTTAGAAACATTTAATAGAATTTATTGAAAACATTACAGTAGAAAGAAAGAAACAAAGAATGGTATAAAGAGGACGGGTAGCAGTGCATTTTGAGACACGTAAGGATATCTATGGTGAACTAACCGAGGTGACAAATAGGAGTGGTATAGAAAGGCAAAGCGAATCATCAATATCAGGAGAAGGACGAGAGGAGGCACAAAAGATACGGGCTTCAGTGAAATAAAACAGATTTGGCACGCATACTTTGGAAACAGAAGGGTGTGTGGGGCCGGTACATGGGTAGAGAGTAGATGTTATGACCTGAAGAACATCCCCCAGGGGACGAAATCCATAACGGAGAAATCAAGGGAAGAGAGAGAGAGCAAAGTCCGATATGGGACGCTGAGAGAGACGAGGTTGTTCCAGACGCGCACCAGGGGTAGAGAGTGCATGTTATGACCTGAAGAACGTCCTCAGGGGGACGAAAGCCATAACGGAGAAATCAAGGGGAAGAGAGAGAGAGCAAAGTGCGATATGGGACGCTGAGAGAGACGAGGTTGTTCCGGACGCGCACCAGGGGTAGAGAGTGTATGTTATGACGTGAAGAACGTCCCCAAGGGGACGAAATCCATAACGGAGAAATCAAGGAGAAGGGATAGTGCTAAGGGCGTGATGGGGCGCTGAGACAGGCAAGGTTGTTCCGGACGCGCACAGGTACAAAGTGGACACACAACAGCCAAAATGGCCTGGATGGAAATGCAAACAAAAACAGGGGTCAGTTAAGCAAGACCTTCTTGCTAGTGGAGCAAGCCAGGGGCCACCTGCAAAAGAGGACGATAAATGGCACCGAAGGCATGTATGGGGCTTTCAGAAGGCCTGTTAGGTCTTTAGGAAAGGCGGTAAATGTATGAGGGACAGGAGGGACCGGGGGAGGTGGTATTACTAGCAGATATAAGGAGATATGCAGGTAATACATGAGGGAGAATTTTTTTTGCTGATGTAGCCCTTAGCCTTTATCTCTCTACACTTGCGTTACTTGGAGCCTCTCTTAGAGCTAGTGCTAGCAGGCCTACAGTTGGTCTCTATTGATTCATTGAAACAGGAGCAAACCTGTTACAAGATGTGAGGAGGGTGTTAGGAATAATCCCCTTAGTTGCTAAAAGTTCCGAAGTCTAGCACACCTACAGTGTTGCAGCTAGCAGGTGGGAAGTGGTATTAGTATCATCTAAGGCCCTAAGCAAAATCTGAAAATATTCTTTTGTAACTTCTAGATGCCTAAGTCTTTCAAGGTAGAATAACTGGGGTTGCACAGCAGAGCAAGATGACCTCTAAGGTAGGGTGACTTTGTCCTATCATAGCCGTATTGTGTAGTTAACTTAGTATAATATTTCACCCTGGACATTCTTACAATATCTATACCAACTTGCCAGGGCTATACAAATACATGACCCAAAGGTTACCCTGTCTTAATAGAGTGTCTACAGCCCTTCAGGGTTGTCCTGCCATACACTTATCCCAAGGTCAGTGACCAGGCAGGGGCAGTGAATATCACTGGTGGCCCTATAACACTTTATTTTCCGTCACTTCCAACTTTTTTCTTTTCTCTGAATCTCCTCTTTTTAGTTAATTAAGTAATACAAGTTGTTTGCCCATTTTAGATACTGCACTTTACCAGAATCTAAATACCGCTTACTTTTCTTACCTACACCTAGTTTTAATATTTCTCAATAACTCTTTTGAGGATTTGATATAGTTTCTCGCACAAGATCTATGAGTTTGAACATTGTTTTTGCTTCACCCTCCAGTATATTGCTTTAGAGTACATTTAGTTTTACAAGTTTTGGTTGTTTATACAATTAACAAATTTGACCTGGAAGTGACTCGGAATTGGATTGGGAACAGGATTAGTAAAAACATACCAAAGAAGTTGAAATATGAATATTTTTATTTATATACAACAGTAAGAAAAACCAGATTTTGAAGTGTAGAAAGTATATCTTATAGCACAATCTTTCAGATTAGTTAGTTTTTCAGTTATTATCTGAGAATTTATTTATCGATATTCCTATAGTGGTGGTTTATATAATATTGATATATAAAGTTGTAAACCTGTATGTCATATCTACTTCCCCATCCTATATGTTACACATTAAAAGTAGATGAGCACTCACATGTAATCATTGGAATTAGATAAACTCTCTGCTACCTAGACCCAAAATATGTTATGCTGCATATCAACCAGGAAAATACAGCAAAATCTTACCCGAGTTGCACCATGACTTATTTTGCACAGAACTAGAATAGTAATTGTTTTTCCAATTGCTACCTTCACTTGTTCATTTTTCGTTTATCTGTGACAATGATACTTAGAAAGAGAAATATAGCATCTTAATTCTCTATATATAGAATCTAGAGAAAGTATACTAATCTAGATTACTGATCTTTAATCTTTTATATTTCCTAATAGAGGCTATCTAGATTGCACTTCGGCTCTTTTCTTCATTGGTACTTTCTTTATATTTTATCCAGACATAGTGTAGAGTATTTAAGGGTTAGTCAAACAAGGATAGCTTTTTTCTTGTTCAGCCTCCCTTGATTTCATCCATTTTGTAATGATTTATTCAGAGAAGAGAGATTACTCCCTTTATCTGACAGAAAAGTACAATCCTAATCCAAGGACCAGTAATGATACAAGAAGGCTACAAATTTACCATTAACAATGGCAAGGACGGGTAGTGATATATTGTGACACGCAGGCTAATCTAGAAATCTATCAATCAATAACACATCTTTCCTAATCTATATATCCAATAATCATCCACTGAAAACAATACCCTTAAACCAATACACTTAAAACAATATTCCCAAAACAATACCCTCAAAACAAGACTTCCAAAACAATAGCCCCAAAACAATACTTCTAAAAGAATACACGACCTAAAAAAATATGATTAAATGATATGTCTAAAACAATATTCAATATTATGATAACTAAAAGGCAAAGAGAGTTATACAGCACCTACGATCATACAATTAGGGATTTAAAGTAAATTTTTCTACAATCATAGAGTATCACTTGTTTTGGTTGAGTAGGGCCCTGCAAGGGAGGGAATATGGGGAGTGTCAAACAGGGCCCTGCCTGGGCAACAAACAGGAAAAATGAAGTCTCCGCCCCTCCTTGTACCCCATATGAGGCGCCGCCCCGGTATGGGTGGGGCAAAGAGACGAAAGTAGAGGCCACCCCCGAGAAACAGCAGGGCTATATCTGAAAACCAGCCCCGTCCCACCCCTGAATGACCACTAAGTGACTGTAAACTGCCCTGTTTGGCACTCTCTCTAAAATTGGTATTTATTAGCCCTCACTCTGTCGAGACTACTACCCTGTAGCTGTATTGTTATAAAACGAGTGAAGATAGAAGCCTATCTTAATTAATAACTAAAAGAGAAGTGAATATAGACGGTAGAAATAAGTGGGAAAAGCAACTCAGGGCAGCATTGCCATGATGCTTGTAACCGAAACGCTAGTATACTCTCGATGATAGCAGCCATGCTTCTAAATCTAATGCATGATGAACACAGGTTTAGCGCTCACTAATGCGCACTCAAGGGGTCCATTTATCACGATCCCTAAAACAGAAAGACAAAAGAAAGAGAGTAACCTACTGTTGGTTTGATACAATTGATAGCTATGAGTTACTCTAGATAGATGCCGCTATCTAGATAGCAGAATAAACTATCCCAGCCTTCCCATCATTGTTGAATACTCAGACACATTGGCCAGATTTCTCATAGTTTCTGGTCGCCACCTGGATTTCTTTTAGAACTCTTCCTCTGCTGTTTAAGCATGCCCTGTGCACTATTCTGATCAAGCGGCGGGCAGTGACAGCTCTGGATCCTTTGTTTTTACCATTTCTATATCGCGTCGTCTTTACTTTTTGATCACAGCAGGGACAGAGGACAGCATCTAGTTCCTGGCTTCTGGATGATGAGGAGTTGTTTGCAAGAGAATTTAGCCAATAGCGAACTGATGGGGGGGCTCTTCAGCCCATGAGAGGAGTAGTGTCACATCCAGACATCGGGTGGGCCACTGGAATGGCCAAGACAATAAGCTGTGAGAGGTGAGTAGTAGTGCGGAGTGAGCCTCTCTGGGGAGTGGAAGAGGTGAGCAAGCTTGAGGACTGTGAACTGGGGAAGTGGCCCGGGTGGGCTGGTAGTGGGAAGGGGTTGTGAACCAAAGGTTGGACCGGGAGAGGAGGAGGATAATGGGCGCCCCTCCCAGATCAGAGGCTGTACCGCTCTACTGTCGCCATGCCTGTGGGTTATGAAAGACCCCTAGCTCGGTTGTGTGGAATTGTTCTTGTAGCCAATCATCCTTTCCTTCATGATACTTAATCAGTGGGCGGTGCTACATTGAATGATCCCACTATACGCTTTCATCTCTTTCCTCCAAATCAAGTTGTTCATGTGTTGGGATGTATGAATGTATGTATATACTGGTGTTTGAATGTATATAATGACTAACTAAGCTCAAACCATTAATGACACAAGCGTCTCACAAGGAGACCTCACGCCCACTTGCATCTTGAAGATTGAAGGGAAGGAATAGAAGCAATTTGACTGTGGTAGAGAAGGGGAGTAGAGAGAAGCCTGAGAAGAAAGAAAAAGAAAAAGAAAAAGAAAAGGAAAGGAACAAGAGAGGGGAACAGAAGAAGCTGAGAGCGACCCGTCTGGGACTACACAAGTCGGTATCATAGTTTATTCTAAAAACAGTGAAAGTAAGGTAGCGACGCTCCAGAGCCGCTGTCCCCATGCCAGTGTGTTGAAGTCTGAATGGGACCGAAAACATAGATTTGGGCCAGCCGGAAAGAAAAGAAGAATGAGAAGAAAAAATACTGAATAGAGAGAGTTGAACAAAAGAAAAAAACTAATATTTACACTAATGCCGGTAGAACGGGACAACCTGCTGAGACGGATGTTACAGACTCGGAGGAGTATTTCTCAAGAAGCGACAAACACGGCAGAATGAATAAACCTGCAGCCCTCAACCACAAAACGCTTACTTGGTGACTTGCTCACCTACCCACATAGTTCATTTGAATATCATGTCTCGTAAATTCAATCCCTGTCAGACGGCAGTGCGCACACCAGAGCTACTCTGCTTGCTCTGCTGCGGGATCTTTGTCTAGCCACAGGCCCGGATTAAATAAAGGAGGGCTTAAAGGTGGTTTGCTGAGGATGCTGCCCTCGCAAGGCCTAAAGAGAAAAAAGACTATGCTGACGGGAATAAAGACATAAAACAGTGTGCATGGGGAAAGTGATATAATATGAGGGGTAAGTAGAAGGGGCAATTGGGAAAGCAAGGGAGAAGAAAGGAGTTGGAAATGTGAGATCTGAAGGAGAGAAGAGAAAGGTAGATGAATTAACGGGGAATTTTGAACACAGGGGAAATGATTTGTGAGAGAATGGCTATTTCCGTTGTCCCACAGGACCCAGCCGCTGCCGTTTTCGTTGAGAAAATGTCGTTTCTTCATCTAACCACCCCTTAGATTTTAAGAGATTTATGGCACGATCGGTGGCCCTGAGCCGTGCGGTCTCTGGAAGAGTACTTTGAATATCTTCAAGTAAGTCTTCCAAGGGAAATCTCATCTCATCCTGGGGACTATGTCCCTCTGGTACATTATCTCCTAGCATATCTTGAAGGGTAATGGTGAAATATTTTGGTGTTGATTTCGGCTCGGCTGCTACAGGTAGCAAGGCAGTAGAAGAAGGATCGACAATATCCTCGCCATCTTGTTCTGATCCCCCCTCCCCTGCTACTGGTACCAAAGTCGTAGAAAAGGTATTGATGACATCCTCGCCGTCAGGAACTGATTCCCCCCCAGCTGGTAGAGGTAGCAAAGTCGTAGAAACGGTATTGACAATATTCTTGCCACCTTGATCTGATCCCCTTTCACCTGCTACAGGGAGCAAAGTCGTAGAAAAGGTGTTGACAATATGCTCGCCATCTATATCGGCTTTCTCCTCAATGGGTAGAGGTAGCAAGGTCGTAGAAATGGTGGTAACAATATCCCCACCGTCTTGATCCGGTCCCATCTCCGCTGTTATCGGCAGCAAGGTCGTAGAAACGGGGTTGACAATAGGCTCGCGGTCTTCATCGGGTTTATCCTCGGCTGCTACAGGTAGTAAAGTCATAGAAAAGGTCTTGACAATATCTTTGTTGCATTCGTCTGCTTTATAGATATATAAGGTAGCGGTGATTTCTCCCAGTAAAGCCTGCTGCAGTTCCCCGTCCTGGTTTAGCTGAAATAGCTGTGCCGCTAACTGACGCAGATCAGTAGTATTGTTGATGCTCTTGAGCAAACGTTGTTCATTGCTCTCGTCGTTGGGTGTACTCAATGTTGGAGGCCCACTAGAGATGGATGAGGCCGCGGGAGCTGGGGGCTTCTTTTCGGTGAAGGAAATGATAATCACGATCTTGGTCTCACCGTTGGTATGTAGTAACCACAAGCGAGCGTCATTCCGGAGTTCATCAAGAGACTCACTCCATCCTACCTCGCATACCACGGTCGGAAATTGTTGTCCTGGGAGTTTAATATACACATCAGGGAGTTTTCTCGACGTCCCATACCCATCACCCGTAAATCCAGAAAAAGCTAGAACTGTTAGTTATATCCAATTAAAAGGAAAATCTTAAATGTACATACTTGTGCCAGAAGCGACAGAGACCATCTTGCGTGCCTGTGCCCGACCAAATCTCTCTGCGAGAGAAACGGAAACCTCTCGTGCAAAAAAGATTTGCAGAGAATCGTGGGTTGGGAGGGGCAAACATTTAATGTTAAAATTGCCGCTAATAAAATTGTACTCATAGCGTATATTGTCGGAATGCAAATCGCCCGAGTAGTGGGTCATCCACTTAGCCAGAAGGTTGTTGGATATCGTCCCAATGTGCAAGGTATCTTCCTGTTCTTCTTGCAGTTTTATCAGCTTCAACGGCGCAACATTCTCCATCCAAGTTCGTATTTCCATTGGCTCCACTTGCGGACTCTCTCGGGAAAGAGACTCGGGGCTCAGGAAAGGGTTGGTGGCTTGTTGAGAAAGTCCAGTGGGGTTCATATTCAGTTCAACAAACTTGGTGGGGGATATTGCGACCGTTGGGAAAAGAGGTGGTGTTGGGGATTTTGATCGGAGTCTTTTTTTGGTTGATTTGAGGCGAGGTAGGGCATAGGTGTCTTGATTACCTCGATCAGGTAAGGTGTTAGACTGGAGCATACCGGTATTATTGCCCTGGTTAACCCGCATGGGAGCTGGGCTCCACATACGGAAACCAGTGTAGTCACCTCCGCACAAAACACTCATTTTGTAAAGAATAGAACCGTAGTATGAACAATGGACACAATCGGTATTATTAGGTGAAAAGAAAAAAGCAAAACGGGAGCTCAGGAATAGATAACAAGTTGATGAAAGGTCGGGGGTGGAGGAAGAGGAGCGTGGAAGGAGAAAAGCGGAAACATACGAGTCCCGGGACAGGAACCCCACCGTGGCCTAAGCTTTCACCAATTAGGCAAAGCTGGGAGTTGTCGGCTTGGCGCGGGAGGTGTAGAAATAGTGCCAGAAAAGTTTGATATTTAGAATGTGGTGTAAATATGATAACACTACCTAAAAGTGCGCGCATTTCCAAGAATGAAGACGGGACACAAGATGAGTGATATCTCGTGATTACCCCTATGCCCATCTCTACCCCGAAATTTTGTTGAATAAATGGAATTAATGACCCACGTAGGGATCTCAGAGTCTAACTCGAGCAAACGCCCCCTGTTCAGGAATAAATCTTGGGGTTTGTCCACTCTCTCTATTGCCCATAAGGTTCCGTGCAATGTTCAATCCAAAGGAGGATTACTTGTACTGGAATAGTAACTTTATATTTCTGGCTATACTGGAGGGCGAAGAACCCTTCGATATGGGGTGGTCATGTTAAATTTGCTTACGAGCCACTGATATATAAACTGTTGTGCCACCATGACACCGACTGACTAGACCGTTGGGAACGCTGTCCGTGAGTGTTGATGCCGCGGTCTGTTGATATCACAAAGGCTCTGAAAGCCTGAAATATGACAAAAGAGACAAGTGTCCGAGTATAGATAATTCTTGTTTTACTCTGTTTTTCCCTAACCCTATCGGAGCTCCTTTTTACACAATAAGCACAGCAAAAATGTCAAGGAAACACTGACGAACAAACAAGGACGCAAGCGTACCAAGTTCTCAGAAAGCTAGCACATGTCCTGCAACACTCCCAGCACAGTTCCCCCTGTGTCTCCAGTGAGAGGAAAGGATAAAGAGCTTTCGGGTAAGCAGTTATTCAATAGGCCTCGAATCTAACTAGGCACTAGGAAATCTAGGGGCTCGGTCTGGCTGCAACCTCTGCGAGGTTCCGTGTACTTTAGCAAGTGGTAGTGATTAGGAAAGCGAAGTGACTGTACACTGCTCTCTTTGGCACACTCTAAAATTGGTGTTCATTAGACATTACTCGGTCTAGATTCCTACCTTGTAGCTGTGTTGTTATGAAATGAGTGAGGATAGGGGCCCGTCTTAATTAATAACTAAACTGGTAACGAATATAGGAGCTAGAAATAAATAGCAAAAGCAAGGGAAGATAGCATCGCAACGAAGCTAGTAACCGAAACGGTACTATACTCCCGGGGATAGCAGCCATGCTTCTAAACCCAATGCTGGATCAGCTATCACTAATGCACTCAAGGGGTCCGTTCATCACGATCGCTAAAACAGAAAAAAAAAAAGTACGAAAGTAATCTACGGTTAGTTTAACGCAATTGATAGCTATGAGGTACCCCACATGGATGCCGCTATCTAGATAACCGAATAAAACATCCCAGCCTTACCATCATTCTCGAATACTCTCAGACACCTTCGCCAGATTTCCCTTTTTGCTGGTCGCCACCTGGATTCCTTTTAGAACGCTTCCTCTGCCGTTTAGGCTTGCCCTGTCCGCTATTCTGATCAAGCGGCTGGCGGTCGCCTTTCTGGTTCCTTATTTTTTTACCCTTTCTCCCTCGCTTCCTCTTTACTCCTTGATCGCTGCGGGAGCGGAGGACAGCATCTACGCCATGGCTTCTGGCTGACGCGGGGTTGTTAGCAAGGGAGTTTGGGCAACAGGGGGATGAAGGTAGGACTCTGGAGCCCACGACAGAAGCAGTGTCACATCCAGACATGCGCTGGGCCTCTGGAACGACCGAGGCGATAAGCGGCGAGAGGTGACTGGTAGTGCAGAACGAGCCCCTCTGCGGAGTGGAAGAGGTGAGCGAGCTTGAGGACTGTGAACTGGGGAAGTGGCCCGGGTGCGCTGGTAGTGGGAAGGGGGTGCGAACCGAAGGTTGGACTGGGAGAGGAGGTGCGGCGCTAAATGCCGGTGGCGTCGGCAGAGGGAAAGGGACGCGGGCAGTAGGTTGGGTTGTGTGAAGGGATGAGGCGGGGGCCGTCAGCTTTTCTGCATGGTCTGATAGGTTCGTTAGTAATGGTTCCCAGAAGAAAACAAAAATAGAGAGAATCGAAGAGCTTCTATTTCGTTGTAGATATTAGGGGATAAGCGGTGTGATTGGTGGTGTAGGCTGAGCGTTCTGCGTAGGCTGCCGGCCTAAGGGAAGAATCTCCGAAAACGACTCACTAAATCTACTGAATGGATAGCTAGTCTTTGCCGGACCTTTCTTAACTGCGTAACGGCTGAAACTCTAGCCCACCCAGTGAGATGGATGCCATGGTAATAGCAACCAAGTTCCCACATCCGTAGACCACAGCCACATTCACCTCCGATGCCCAAAGCGCAATAGGAAACAACTAGGAGGGGGATTCACCACTTCCGACAACACTCGAATTTCTCCTCCTCGACTGGTAGAGCAGTCTCCCTAATTCTAGGCTCTGCAATATTGAGGCTATCTCAGAAGCCCTTGCATCACCAGGGGGATAAAGAGACAAAAGCGACGCTACCGAGAATGGTGGCGTGGTCCCGCTGCCAGGGCGGTTATTGCTCACGTTCTGCATCTTGGACATTTGATGGTTTGATTCCATGCAGCAAGACGCTGGCGGTGAAAGTTGGAGCGGCACGGTGGAGCGATGTGGGAGAAAGACTGTCAAGTAAGAGTGCAGTGGTGATTGGTAGGTGTTATGTATTAGTTCAAGTGCCGTGACAGCTGTAAAGGCTAGAATAAACCCTTGATCTACCTCTATCGACACCCACCATTACTTTAGTCTCTAGGGTTCTAAAGGGAACCCGTAGGAAAATTCCAATCGGTAAGGCAACTCAACAATAGTAGAAGAGCTGAGAAAAGCCTAAAGTCGAACAGTGCGCGAAAATTGCAGAGGAATTTCTTAGAACAAATCATAACGCTGGCCGAGTGTGTGTTTGCTTCGTAATGTGAAAATATTTGAAGAAACGGGTATGATATTTGTTTGCCCGATAAACTGGGGTATGGGTCATTGGCTTAAGGTTACCCGGCCTCAGGGATGGAAGTATGTCCCTCGCCGTAGTGGTGACTAACCGACCTTACGCCCAGTGTAAACTCCCGGGATCGGGAATGCTCGAGACAGGACCCCGGGAATTGCCATTTCTGGGAGTAATGATATTGGCGCAGGCTGGCGGAAGAGGTACCTTCTAAAAATGCAGTAAAGAAAGCTTACCCATCGTATCTCGTAACTTTCAAACGGTAATATGGCTCCCGCCTACACAGTATTCTTCACTTTTTCCATGCTGGAAACCGCGCCAAAGGGAATTAGTGAAAAATTTGTAGCCGCCTCCACAGGGGCTTGCCGAAATTTGTAGTATCATAATGCCAATTGACCGTTGCCTAGGCAGTATATCCTTATCTCTTTTGCTCACCTCAGGCCGCTATTTAAAAATCACCCAGTACACTCAGTTTACTAAGCTACCGTACTGTTATCCGGTAATAGATATCTCCTAACAACGGACCCGTAGCGTGTTTGATCGGGGAGCGGGTCAAACGGGATAATAAATTGGGGGTGCACTAAAACGATTCGGAATTAAGAAATTCATATAGCATCTAACACCAGAGAGTGATAATTTAGATGAGCGGCAAGTCTCCTTGATAGTACGGCATGTTAGATTCACCTTTCGTTGGGTGGAATTTAGGGGCTGTTTAGCGCGACATGATTTGAAAATTTCGCAAGTCACAAACAATGGTTTCAAAATCAGTTGCGCCAAAGAATCCACAATTTTAAAGTATGAGAGAAGAAAAAAAAACTATAACGTTAAGAAAAAAAAAGAAGGAAAATCTCAAGACGGTCAACTGTAGTTTGAAAGTCCATGTCTGCCAAACAGTATGGTAGTTACAATCTATGGCTTGAAAGCCCAACTATGTCATGCCAAACGGCCCCTTAGATGTATTCCGTCTCACCAACCAAGAAATTCACCTAGAGAAGAGCATATGCCTTTGGTCAAGGAGGGGTGCTGTTGGAAAAGTAGGCCACTTTGTGGATGAGATATGCTCCCAGTAAGGAAAAATTTGTCCTATCCCACCACCAAAAGTCAATTTTGTCTTGTTTACCAGGAGGTCTGACATCTTGAAGCATGCATTTACTACCTAACACTTTATTGTATTTAACTAGTATCAAGAGAGTAGAAAACATGAAGGAACTTGGGATAAGAAAACTTCAGTTTAATCCATCTGCTGTTGGGTAGAAGCGGAATTGTATAGGTAAAGGTGTTTAAGGAGAAGACTACGAGTACTCCCATAGTGGAAACACACACCTTGAAGTCAAACGAAATATACTTTCCCCTTAACACACATACCGTAAGAATTGGAATAGTTTGACCTCACGCTAGGACGTTAGAGTCGTCTCTCCTAGTAAAGTTTGTTATTATTTTTCTTTTTATTTGTCTCAATAGAGGGCTGAAAGACCGTTTTTTTTGCTGTGTTTTCCCCCTAATCCCAAGGAGGGAAATCAAGACGTCTTAGCATAAGATCCAAGTATTCAGGCTTTTACGGTAGGAGTTCAGGGGCCAGTTATACCTACAGCATTCCACAGCATAGCGAGTCAATGGAATAGCAAGAACGCCCATGTAAATGATCCCTGTCCTATAAAGATTCTATGGGTGTTCTCGTCTCACCATTGACTCGCTTCGCTGTGGGTTACTGTAACAAAGCTCTCCCGTAACACATCACCAAGGGTATCGTACAGAAAAGGCCGAATATTATTATTTCAATTATTTGGGAGGGGGATGGTAAAGACAAGCACTTGCTCAACAGCATAGTTATCTCTCTTATAAAGTGACCTCCTTTATAAAGAGCATATACTCTTGACAAAGTATTTTACTTGGCCGGCGAGATAGAACAGATGTTTTCCTTCTCCCTTTTTTTCACCTGTTTTTCTTTCACATTTTTCACATTTTTTTTTCCGGGTGAAATTCTACCCCGAGTGTTTAAACAAACTTCGCCCACAAGACGATTCACTCCCATGCATAGCACTCCTCTCGGTCTAATAAGATAAGGCGAATACCTAGTATAGCAAATATCTCGACATGACTATGAGAACAAAAATCTTAACTCACATAGGGAATGCTGGATACTACTAGGGGGGGGGTAGGCTCTGGCCAATCCTAAATATCTATAAGGAAGCCTTGCACTCTCCAGGAGCACCTTCTTTCAACTAATATCTAGCCGGAGTAGACCACAGACGTAGACTAGAGCATATAGAGCTCCTAATAATTGGCGGAAGGTAGATAATAGCTGTAACTGTCGGGATATCTACCATTAAGCCGGGATTTGTACTACAATTAAACTACATCACCCCCCAGTAGCCCGGCCGCAGCGAGTGCAGTATCCGATTTTCCTCCGTCTAATGTATGCTGCTTAGTCGGGGTCACTTTGGCCCAATTTGAGTACCGTAAGAACTGGAATAATTGAACCTAGCTTTTGGAGGTTGAAGTTGCCGTTGCTAGTAAGGTCAACCATTTTTTTGTTTCTTTGTCTTAAGTCCGGGGCTGAGGGAGCCAGTTTTTGCAGTGCTCTCGAGCCCCTATCCAAGAGAGGGAATTTCAGACGTCTTTGCACGAGGTCCAATGATTCCGGTTCTTACGATAGTGGTGGCACCCCCAAGGCAGTCACGTATACCTGAAGTCCCAGCGCTGCCCAGAAAACGGAATAGAAGGCCAAGTCATACTAGCTACTGTAGGTTGTCAATGAGGCGCCGACAGAGTTGTAGGTTGGCATTCTGGGCATGGAGGAGGAGAGTGAGCTAAGATACGCCTAGTAGTATACTTTAAAAGAAGTAGTTATCTCTCGGGGTCTTTGACTAAATCGAACTATGTCAAGCTATAAGGATAGAGGAGGCTTATAAGACGTATGATACCTATTAAGTGCTCAGCGTATCTGGTACTCTCTAATACTAGGCAAAATTTTATACTAGGCAGTTCAAAGTTATCTGTGTTTGAATCCCTACAATACAGGAGCATCAAGTGCTTCAGTCTATATCGGTTGAATGTTATAAAATATTTATTTATTTATTTATTGATACAAAGATTCCCCTCCCCCCGACTTTTTTTTAATCGACATCTGCTCTGCAAATACATGTAGATTGTTCTCTGACACTCCAGGATCCAAGGAAAAGCTTCTCAAGGATCATGGTACAGTACACGATGTATTTATCAAATACCCCAAGCTAAACAGCCATCATAACCTCTCCATCGTCCTCCTGAATAACTCCCAACATAGCCATCTGCATCTGCAACCCGCTCATATCGATCTCCATCTTGTCTTTAGCATTCTCTCCATCACCAATCCCGAACCCCTTCATCAACCCGACCAACCCATCAACTGCTGCCTTCCCCTTCCTATCATTCATCAAACCAAACCGACTTTCCAACCACTCCTTACGCCCAATGTTCTCCTTCTGGCTCTTCCTGTTCGAGACCCTGCGCTTTTGGATTTTCTCCGAGAGATGATGCGCTCCGGACATAGTGTGGGATTTCCCAACACGGCTCGAGGAGGTGGTAATGGTAGAGTTGTTCATTCTGGCAGGGTGGCCGGTAGTATGTGTGTCGGTAATAGAACGCCCAGCAAGATTCTTGCGGCTGTCGCGCTTGCCAAAGGACATGGCGAGGTTGCGGAGGTCAACGAAATCGTCACCGGAGGTGGCTATGGAGTCATTAGTAGCTTTCTCTAAGCGCGAGGCGCCAATTGCAGGGTGTGAGAGTAGAAAGGAAGGAAAAAGAGGAACAGACCCATGGCGACCAAGACAGCTGCAGTGCGCTCGTCAAGGAGGGGAGACTTCTTATGGCCACCCTTGGATTTGTTTCCGGCAACCCAGATGGTAGGAGAAACGGCGTTGGAGGAATTGGTGTTGAGGTAATTGTTGGTAATTTTGGTGAACTGCATCGGAGTAGGATACATTTTGAATTTTGAATTTTGAATATTGAAATTTTTTGAAATTTTTCTGTTGTTGTGTTGATGTGTTGAAGGAGGATTGGAGTTGGTTGGTTGGTCAAGAGGCCTGGGTGGGGGGAGCTTTTATAGAAAAATGGACTGAGGGAGGTAAACCCTTAAGGAGAAAAAATTTACCTTTCTCATCCTTTGGGCATTAGGGTTTTTCTAATGGAGCAGACTATTTTTCAAAGCTTCTCATCATGGCTCAGCTAAGACGTAAGGGCTTATCATCCTCGTCCCATCGCTGAGAGATCCATGGCCAGGTGCCATGATATCTTGAGCCATTCACAAGTCATCGCATCGAGAAGTTCAGTGCGAAAGTTCACTTGTATGTATGGCGAAAAACAGAGTTCAGAATAATCAACCAAGACTAGTAGTAAAATCTAAATCCCCGCCTACCCTCATGAGCACCCTCCCTTCTTATTTCCCCCTCAAACATCATATCACCTGCCCATGCTCTCCTTCACCCCGTTTCTGTAATGTCCTTCAATGCCGAACATATCAGATCACGCTCAATCTCGTCAGTGCTTGTTAGAAACAATTAAAGTAAGAAAGATAAGAGGCGAGTAGTAATAATACTATCATAAAAGCGTACGGGTATCCATAAGGAAGAAAAATAACCCCTAATCTTGTGAAGGACCATGAATAATATTATTATCTTTTTTTTGAAAAAATAATGAAGCCTAGACGCAACTTCCCAAACTCTTCTCTTGCATCTAGCTACTATATCCAAGACGTATATCGGAGCATCGGTAGCCCGCAATCAGCTACGAGAACACTCAGAAAGAACATCCAAAGCCAACAACCAATTAACTTAAGCCTCTATAAAATGATTTTTACCGTGATTATCTAGAATCTATTAGACGGAATAATTAAATAGGCCACTACTATTGCAGGAGTATTGATTTAAACCTGCCGGCATTTTGTATAGAAGGGGAAGTAGATGCAAATAGAAAAAACAGAGCAACGGCTCAATGCGAGTGATATTTGATGATTCAATGGAGCGTTAAGGGTACATGAATATTAGGATTGCTGGGAAGTTGCAAAAGCCCTCGTCCACCCTAAACCTCATTAACCCCCATGATAACGATCACCCGCTCTTATCATACTATGATATCATGCATGAACCGCTAATACTATCATACTTCAATCTCAACCATTACTATTCTGAGATTTTCGGAGAATCTGAGCAATAAGTTTAATAGAGAAAGTAAAATCTAAATATCAACCGGCAGGTGGTTGTTGACCTACTCGCGCGGCCGAATAGAAGCCGGGCACTCTACCGTAGAAACTCGAGTAATCAAACCGTGTGCTATGTAGTCAAGAATTACCTATTTTAGAAAGGGGCGAAAAACGCGGCAAAAACAGAGCTGCCTAGCCCCCGGAGGGATGAAAAAAATCAAAAAAAAAATCAAACCTTACCAGGCAACTCCAACGATATAGTTCACGGTTCGATTATTCAAGATTCTACTGTGTATAGGGATTGCCACCTTAAATGCCCAGCTTCAATTCGCCCAAGTATGGTCGTTGGAAGTGAGCTGGGGTGGTCAATTGTTATAAGTTTAACGAGGTTGAGGGTGGGCGAGAACTTTGCGACTCGGGAAGTAGTTTTTGGTTTTGAGAAAATACTTTCAGTACCTGTAGGTGTAAATAACAGACTATCGCCACAAATCACCAGAACGTTAACATTTACAAAGTGCGGTACAGTACTGTGCTTTCTATTCTTCCAAGGATAAAATGAAGCATAGCTGTCAGAACCAACCTAACAACTACAGAAGTGTAGAATACTGAGAATGGAAACTGGAAATATAAGGTACGGCTCTATATGACTTGTACTAGAAAAAATGTGCTGAAAATACAGCATGAAGAGACCGCACTTCTAGGTATATAAATAAATTTTCACATCTCCAAATCGTTCTGGGTTTGCAATTTTTGAAAAAAAAAGTGAAAATTCCAAACTATCGCTTAGTCGTTGGACCAAAGATGAGGGCTGATTCTGATTGTCTGGAGCTACCGGCATACATACCATGAAAACGGGAATAATGGGAGCGGGAGCTATGTATTTGCTGATTCATTGCTTTGGAAAAGGGTCGGCTAACGCGGGAGAAAGAGCTGCTCCGCTCGTTCGGGAGACGTAAAGTAGAGGAGGGAAAGACGAGGCGCCGTGCCTTACTAAAGGAGGCAGCTGCAACGACATACCATACCGCTTCTGCCGTGAAAATGGCCTTCTCTCCGTTTTGAAATGGAAGGAAAAGGGCGATTTGTATGGGGAACGGAACGGAACCGTTGCATCCAGACAGGCTTGGCAGATACCCTTCTCCGTAAGTTATATAAATTGAAATTCCATCTCGCTACCTGCCCACGCCTCCTCTGCCAGTGCCTATCCATACCACACTCTCATCGCTGTAACTCGCCTACGATAGTTTTCCAACGAACATTCCCCCACCCTACTATCATATTAGCGGCGCTAGGCCACAATTACCCTGGCTGGATAGGCTAAGGAAATTGCACGCTCTCTTTAACGAGATCCAGCAAGATCGCTAGTAGTTTTTTTGAGCCTACTGGACTAGGTAAGTACTATTCCTCCAACCGCGACGGTTAGGCCTAACCGCGATAGTTCATTTACCAAGTTTTCCGATACATACCGGATCAGCTCTCTATGTCTTGCAGAACTTGTGGATATCCTCCTCTATCTCCCGATAAACCCACAAATGAGCATTCTCTAGAGTACAAAGAGTAAGACTAATACCTCGCACTTTCCCAAATTGTGCCGCTCAAGCCCTGTGATTAACATTTGTTTATCAGCTTTCTGTTTGGCGGAACAGTCACGTTGTACGTTGGACCAAATCACAAAAAAATGGAAATACACAAAAAGCTCCTCGCGAGCATATCCCCAGAACTCGACAAGCACGTCAACAATGACATGAGAGAAGGTATCGAGGGCAAAATATATTTACCAGATGAGAGGGAAGAGGTGCTCACTCTTTTCACCCAATGGGCATACACGGGAGACTATTCCCATAAGAGCATCGCACTGAAAAGCCCCCCGGACCCGAAGGATCCATGGTCGAGCCTTCACAAACACCTTGAGCTCTGCGTATTCGCTGATAAGTTCAACGTAAAAATCTTAAAACAGCTTGCAGAATCGAGATTCCACACCGAGATCAACCCTATTGAGCCAAAGAGCGAGAGAGATGCGACTAGCCTTGTTATGTTGATAGGCTATGCATATGACAACCTTCCCAGCTCACATCCGATTCTGAAATATTTAGCGAAATATGCTTCTTGGAAACTCGGATTACTACGGACAACACGTGGATTCAATGAGTTAATTTTGGCCCAGCCATTCTTCTTAAAGAAACTCCTTATGGATTTAAACGGGAGAACAGCCAAACCTCGGCGTTCTATTACCGACACAAATACTACCGGCCACCCCGCTAGAAAGGACAAGAACTCTACCATTACCACATCCTCCGGCGGTGTTGGGAAATCTCACACTGTGTCCGGAGCCCACCATCTCTCGGAGAAAATCCAAAAGCGCAGGATCTCGAACAAAAAGAGCTAGAGGGATGGCTGATGCAAACTGAAGAGAGTGCAAAGATCCCTTATTCTGGTCCAAGGCCTGCGTGCATCAGTGGACTTCTGTCCGTATTTTCTTTAGAAGGGTTTGGCCTAGGATGGCGGGCAATTATGATTTAAAAATCATAGTTTCGCGTGTTTGACGACGGATGGTGTATTCTTGAAATAGAGCCATTGCTTCATGTTTAGTTTCCTTTTTGTCGTGCACTAGTTCTCGTCTCGTCTAGTCTCACTAGTAATATTTGGGGCACTCCTGTTATAACTACTAGTAGCTTGTATCATGTAGAGGAAAGTTTTTCTAGTTGCTTTCTTTTTCTTATCGCTTTTCATAGGATAAAAGCACGATGTCCCTCTTTATTGTCTTATATGATCAATAGTCTTTACTCGCTCACATTTCCGCTCCCTTATCTTGTCTCTATAGTCAATCAAATTGCATTCCTTCCCCTCATACGAAATCATTATGTATCGCCACCCATTTTCCCCGATGGGCAATGATGCGAGTGATTTCTTGTGATAACAAGTTCCCTACAGCCCTATTGCAGAGTGTCTTCGTTGAATGCTTAGTAATCATGGCTGACGTTAAGCACTCGTATTTACGATATCTAGTTTCACTACTTGCGCAATGCGTGAAAATATCTAAGAGTGTCATGATTGAAGTAGAACAGTTCCTCAGCTTCCTCCGATCTTTAGACATTATATGTCTGATATGGCAAGAAATAATTCCTGACATTGCCGAGGTTATATTTTCGATGATGCTTTCCCTTAGGTGACGTAGAGGACCTGTCTTATTTTTCTATAGGTTCCCTTAGATTCATTGTGCTGTATCCTAGTGGGAATCTCTTTCGGCTCTGGCTACAAGTTTTTGCCCCGCCAACCATCCAGCTTCACCTTCCAACAAGAAGTGAATGGGTCCAGCCGCGTGAAACTATTTGACAAAGTAACGACCAGAGAGGAGAGAACGACTGGTGGTGGACACGACTAGATTATGACTAATTACAATACTAGTTATAGTGATATGGTGATATGATTAACTCGTATGAAGTGAGTCTACCTCGCGAACTAAAGAAATATCTACGAGCGCTGTCTAACTGCGTGTGAGGCTTTCCCAGGAAAGGCTTGGCTCAGTTTAGCCAGATGTGATCCCCGGCAGACTAGCCTATTGAGATCTGTGGATTGTTGCACCATTGTCACTCTGGCTCCCTTTTAAAATGCTTTATAATTTCTCATTCGTTTTCTAGCTGTTAATTTTCTAATTTAATTGTGATAGGATAATTTCTCGACAATGGAAAGGCGATCAACAACAGAATAATCTACATTAGGTTTCATGAAATTCATAAGAGGGAAGCAGATAATGGGTTCATAATTCCAATCCGCTCTCTAGTATAATAGAGCTCCTTCTCACCTCCATCAAAAATTGAGTACCAAGCCATTAAGCGTTGTGATCCTTCAAGTGGTCCCTAACATTTCTCCAAAAGTCTTTCATCTTCTCGCCCGTTCTCTCCCTTGGGTTTCGCTTGAGTGCGCTGACAATGAACCTGAAGGTGTTGGATCTCCTAAATCCGGGACCGGTTGGCGATTCTGCTATGATAGTGGACTCGCCGAAGGTGATCCTGTGGATTGGGAGTCGGCGCCTAGCCATAACCAGCTCTCCGGGGTGCATGAGACCGTGTTTAGTAGGATCGCTTTCAGGCTCTCCAAGCCGTCTCCTAAAGATCTAATTTGTTCTTGTCGGCGCGGCCCCCATGGCACTACTCTCCCGAGTTTGACCTGAAATATCTCTAGCGGGGAAAATAAACGGAGGATGCGGCCCAAACTTGGTGAGTACACGGTTACGGGGAGCCTTATTAGCTCCCATTCCATTGCTAGGGTCATTGTAGAAAGCATCCATGCCAAAAATTGCTTCCTCAATTCGTTTCTGAGCACCGGTTGAGTCTTCATTTGCAATTCCATTGAAGTAGACTATCTAGATAGCCTAGATAGTGTCGTATTAGTGTGGAAATCTTATGGTGCGATATTTGTTTAATGGAGTCTTGGCCCCAGGGTGGCCAAAGGTCACATTACATATTCAGTGGTGGTTTTGGGAACTGAAAACCAGGATTATAGTGGGCTTGTAGGACGAAAGGTTGAAGGATGGGACACCTCACAGCGAGTTATGACGACTTATTCGACCCCCGACAACTAGAAAAATCTGTTTCACGATATGATTAAAAAGCCCTCTTGTCACCAAGGCCTATGAAACAAACTTCCGAACCCCACAGGGGATCTTATGCAGGAGGTTCGTGAATTGCGAAAGGTGGAGAAGGCTTGACGAGTGGCCCATTGCACCAATTCATAGTATTCAAGCCGATAATATTCTACAGGAAGGCCCTAGAAACTAGCGGAGAGCTCCGAGAGAGACTGTTCTCTTAGTTAAGCCTCTTGATCCCCCAGGATGACTATAGGTCTCAATCTCGGTACCTGAAACCTTAAGAATCTTTAGATAAAACTCCTAGATACAAACTGGGTGAAAAATGCCAAACAGTCCATGGAGCTTAACCCCGATCGCTAAACAAGGGGAGGGAGATAGTACACATGATTATTTTCCAATTGGACCCAACCTCAAGCATCATGGAGGCTCACTCGAGTGCCAAGTGCGGTTCTCACAAGCGAGTGAGCGATTATGAAAATTCCTACGGAGCTTGAAGAAAAATCGTGTTACTTTCCACTTGCCGAATGGTGCTATGGAAGGTCCCTGGGTCTGATGCGCCCTTACCCCCCATACAAAATCGTATGTACAGTTATGAAAATTTACATTTTCGCGGGCTTCCCGGCGCAGGGCGGGTCTAATTCAGCTAGAATTTGGGCATTTTGAAGTCCAGAACAGCTCCCAGTTTCTTAACATTGTGGATAATTAATTGAGGTGGAAATTGTTCTGCCGCGTGGTTGCGGGAATGGCCATTTTTGGTGACAAAGGGGCAAATGATAACGACCTTTGTCAATCCCTCTCCTATGAAACATGGGCAGTTTCTTGCTTCACCGAGCCCCGGCTTCGAAGTGGAATGCACGGACACTGTATGAAGAGATAACAAAAAACAAAAAAAAGAAAATTCCAACAACCATTATAGAAATTCTCCACCAATCTACACAAGACTGGCCCCTCCGCTAACCTCGCGCAGTAACATTAGTTGGCTTAGGTGATACGCAAGAACGGTTGAACAAAGTTGGATTAATTTACCTGCCAGATAGGAACATTAGAATTGAATGCAGTGCATGTAGGAGTGGGGCGAGGTGGAAATACAACATCGCAAGACAAACCCGGCGTTACTGAACCTGGTCCCAGACATGATTGGCATAGTGCCCTAGCTCAGCTTCAGTAAAAACAATGTGGTCTTCGAGCTGGCCTAAGCCCAGAATTGCTTGACCCACATGAGCCGAAGCAGGGGGAGCCGGAGCCTCAACAGGGAGGCCCTGGCCTGAAGCGGAGGAGGGCCCGGGGCGTAGGTTCCGAGCTGGGGCGGAGGACTGGGGGGGTAGGCTCTGAGTCTGTGCCGAGGGCCGGGGGCGTAGGCTCCGAGAGGGGGCTGGGGCCTGGAGAGGGTAACCCTGCGCAGGAGGGGGCATAAGACTCGGGCCAAAAAGGACGGAGACTGGGTGTGGGGCAGGGAGGCTCTGGGAAGGGGAACCCTCATCCGGCGGGGGTTGAATAGGCGGGGGTTGAACAGGTCGATGGGGGCTTGATATGGTTCAACGAGAAAAGGAACGCATGCAATCTACCTATGTATATGAAATGGGCAGAAATTTTACGAGACTCTATTGAAACCCTGGGGAAGAAAAAGAACGACACCGAAGAAGTAGAAAAGGAACTCGATCTATGACAACCCTTACAACGATATAGTGAATTTTGCCCAAACTTCGGACACCCCCAATACCAACCTAGTAATTGCCGCCACACACTGTACTCTCTACCATTTCGGAAGTATTCAAAATAATACCGTAACTAACGGCTTACTGAAATATAAGACACAGCGAAAATTTTGATGAACGAATACTAGCTCATCCTGAATATCCACTTTTGGTTTTCTAGGACCTATTAAACTCTAATCACTGTTGCCAGTCGACTAGTAACCTATCCTAAGCTAGTGTGACAGTAACAGACGAGGTCACCTGACCCAACCCACTCAACCGAATTGAAAACCCACAACGCCCTTTTTCCTTGTTGCAACCCCACACCTGTTTCTCACAACCTTGGAATTCCACAATCCTCGACCTCCGACACTGATACCACCTAACCAGCAGCACTCTCCCCGCATCTATAACCGCCCTCCGGAAAGAATGGCTGACGTGGCTTCTAAGAATATGGCACGCCTCAAACCTCCTCCCCACCCGCTCAACGATCGAAATATCCCCCACCGGAGCAAAGAAAGGGTTACTCTCCACCTTCCTCCCCAACCTCAGCCCATCGAAGCCCAGAACCTAGCGCACCACACGACTTGCATTATTATCTTACCGAGGGGTTAGAAGGTGTAGCACACCAGCAATACGACACTCCGCAGAAATTCATAACAGCTATTGAGTCGCAAGCTAGGAAATTACTTTCCGGTAATGCTGGCCAGTACGCAGTATTTGCCCCGGTGACGCAAGACCAGCTTGCGGAAATCGAGCGTACTTGCGTTACTAGCCGAAAAGGACACCGCTTCAACTATTTCGACAGTGAGGAGACATTGATAGTCAAAATAATGGCTGGCCCAGTTCAGGCATTGGCAAGCAAGGGATTCGGAACCAGGTTGGACATGAAGATAGCTGGAATGGGGCTAATTGATGATATTGGAAGGGTGGATTCCGCTACCTATCGAGCAAATGGGAGCCAAAATGAAGCGGATTGTGCGTGGAAACCTCGCTCGTGTCGCCCCCTTAAAACCGACTGGCCCACCGTGATCATCGAATGTGGGGTTTCCCAATCCCGTGATCGCTTGGAGGTCGATGCACACTGGTGGTTCGAGAACTCCGGCGGGCAGGTGAAAATGGTTCTCGTCATCTCATTCTCTGAAACAAAGAGAGAAATACATGTTCAGCAGTGGGAAATGACCACCATACGGAATTTACATGTAACTGAAGATCAGCCTGGGCCCACCAGCACAGCTCCAACAATAACGGGCGAATTCGACCTAGTCGCAGGCGTTTCTAACAAAGCGTCCTTGATGCTCAACTTCGAAAGATTCTTCCTTCGCCCTCCCGCCAAAGGCAACGGCCAGCGCGAAGGGGATATTGTCTTTTCTCGGCAAGAGCTTGAACGCTATGCTACTCATGTGTGGAATTATGCCCAATAATGTAAGTATTCTATCCAAACATTGTAAGCTAACCTTGCCCAGCTAGCTCCCGCAAGAAGCTGCATTCAATGCTAACCTTCTCAACTGCAGAATTCGTAGAGGGTACAAGGGGCACTCTGGCAAATAGCTGATACAGTAGATAATAGAGGGAAGGTAGCTTTGTTAGCTGCTAGAGGGGGCAGAGGCATCAAGCAGTGTTTAAAAAAGTGGATTTCTGATGTGTTTCTTTTTCTGTACGGCGGTCGCATGATAGCTTCTAGGTCTCGGGTGGATAGGGATATCTAATACCTGCAGTTTGGTGTGTAGAAGAGCTCATGACTTGGAACTTAAAGCAGAAATTACCTGTGGACTGTTATTGCTTGCCCGAACCTGATCGGGTACTTCAGCAGGCTTTGTTAGGAAACGCCAGATAGAAAACTCAAACAGCTTCATCTCTCATAACCCCTGTCGCTACTCACTTGACTAATTTTCATGCTAAAAAAGAATTTATTTTTCCCTGGCTCAATGCTTGTTTCCATCAAGACCCGCTCTGTCTGAAGGGAAACCTGAACAATTGCCTGTTACCTCACTATCATCCACCAGCGAAACCACGGCGATTGTTCACTCCTGAAGGTGCTTTGCGAAAGATTAGGATCGATTAGAACCCAGTATGCGCATAGCCCCAATTACTCAATGGGGACCGCACTCCGCTTTCTATGCCCATCAAGGTAGATGCCGAACCTCCTTCCCGGGCGATAGCTCTCTGCGCTTGCACCTTTGTAATGGAATTTGTGACACTTGTTTAACCGAACTTCACAAGGCGTTAGAGAGTTGAACGTTTAGGGATGCTGCTGCGATTAGGGAATAATATGGGCGAGCAACATAGGTTTTCTAATCGCAGTGATCTTAAATTTAGGATTAGGAAGGAGGACGGCTAGATGGGACTTCCGTCCGGAGTGATTTTTGGGTTTCTTTTTTGGTGGAGGGACGTAAGATGGATCTGCCCACAGTATGAAAGTAGTTTATTGTATGTTTAGAGACAGCGCTGTTTTAGTTAGGTTCTCGGGCGGAGAGGGTTTCCCTTTTACGATCGCGTGGGTAGTATATCTCAGATACCGGTACTGTAAGATAGGCCAGTCGAGTTTACTTACCTCGGGATTGCAATGCCATTGGGCTGAGCGGATGCGCGGGGTTGGTGGCGGCTCCTGCAATTCCTACCACACTTTTGGAATAATCATACACCCCATCATTTACGCGATCTTTTCTCGGTACCTCGAACTCAAATGTCCAGAATATGGCCAAACGCGAACCGGGCAACGGAGTGCACCCTCATAAATTGTCTGTTGGTACAAAGCCGTCGCGTCCAAGCACTAGTGTCCCATTATAAAGGCCCAGGCTTTGGTGAATAAACCGAGTGAGCAGCGGTGATTTCCGATGCCCCCTCACGCAATTCCCGTCTTGGGATGTAGGTTCCCGCAGAGACCCCAGGGAAGCCGGGATATTTGTGGATAACAGGCAGCAACCGCGGGGCACTTTCATAATTGAGATTGCGGTTTGCCATTGACAAGTATGATATTAATGCTAGACTGGTCTTCATCCTAATACGATCGTGTAAGAACGCGCAAAACGCGATGCTGTATCTAGCCGGGATTATTGAGCGGGGAAGTGTAGAAGTAAAAGACAACAGAAAAAACCAGGTCGAGGAGGGGGAACTGGTAACCAAGCATTTTTATCTTCTTGTTGGGGTACCGACTCGGACTGCATTCCTTCTCTCACTCGACCTCCCGACACACAGAGCCTCATGACACATCCAAAGTATATCCAAACGGGAAAGTAAGAAAGTGAGTTAATTCCGTCTCCTTTTTCCCTTAAGCAACTTGACCATCCCGCCTAGCTCAAGGAATCGCTTTATAATACCCACCCCAGACACGGGATTACTCTAGCATTTTAAAGTTCTCTAACTGGCTACTCCAAGAGTGACGATTAGGTAATCAACCTTCTGGCCTTCCCTATCATACTCGCGTCTCTGCCAAGAATACCTCTGCTAGCCGGTAGCCAGGTACTGTCTCGGTGTACTGTACTTGAACCTCTGCCATACTTCACAGTGCTAAATCCAAGCAATCAGGTTTGTCCGTAGCCGCATTTGCCTCACACATCCAGATTCTTTTCGTCTCTATTCAAAGCTAGCTAGGTGGGAGTTGTGCTTATATAAGCAGGGTTATTTTGTTCTGAGGTTAGGGTTAGTCCATGTTTACTTTTCTTAGTTACAGGCATGCCACCTCTCTACTCCACTTTCGGCGCAACCCCTTCGCCTTCACCGACACAAACATCCCCTTCCCTATCGATTCGAATATTCAGTCTTTTGGAGCGATGACAACAGAACAAGATACGGTGTCATTCGTGCCGCCTAGTGATCGCTCGGCATATCGCAATATCTTTATCTGCAATTTCCACCATCGTGGTACCGTGCTCGGAGGTCTCCGAGTGGCCGAGGGTATGACCAACACTAATCTCTATTCAATGGTGCATCAATGGGACTGCTTAATGACTGCTGCAGGATGGATGCAACGAGATACAAAGGAAAAATAAAGAGCAAGAAGGCTGATCCTTTCATTGCGCCATCCGGCAAGTTGGAAGTGTCGTAACACAATTCTCTTAAGCCCCCTCAGCATTTTCACAATCGCTCACTCGCTTGTGAGACTTGGACTTGGCACTCGAGTGAGCGTCCATGATGGTTGAGATTGAGTCCCATCGCTTTGTATGAGAATAATCATGTGTACCATCTCCCAGCGGTGGGAATAATGGCGAAACTTTCATCGAGCGCTTGGGAAGACTGTCTACGCACCCATGGATTTCAGCTATTTTGGTTGTGTGGAACGTTATTATCAAAGCAATCTTCCTACAGACCATTGACGGTGATCTTCTCAAGCTGGTCTACCACCTCAGCAGGTTCCGTATGCTTCCTAGCGTGGAGCCTTTGATGTGGTTGAAACCAAAGCCCAAATTAATGTTGTTCCCAACACTTCCACCGTCTTTCTCACTTCTACCGTCGTTCACACCTCCGCTCTCTCTCACCCCCACTGTCGTCGAATCTCCCGCCGCCAACAGCACAACCACCATCCCCGTTTCCCCGGATTCTCCGGGGACTGATGCTTCCCGGATCAGAAGAGCACCGAAGGCCCAAGGACAACGCGTTGGATTCCAATTAGAGACGAGGGAGGTGGGGAACGGCGCCGAATAGGCAGAATCCGGATGTGGAACGAACCTTCTGCTCCGTAAAATGAGGCATGTACTAGCTTGAGTATAAATTTACCTTGGTCAGTAATACAATCAGGGGCATTCTAATGGATATTATGTTCTAGGCCAGGAAAGCGATCTGTGAGATAGAGGGGTTGGATGATAAGGACTTGGATACGATCTATAAAGGTCCTGCCAGTAGTGCTATAATGGTCCAGTCGGAGATGGGTGAGCCTATTTATAAATCGGGAAGCAATGCATTTGGGAGTCAGCTAGATGTCAAGATTGCACAGATGGGGCTGCTTAGTGACTGCTGCAGGATGGATTCAATGACATACGATGGAAAGATAGAGAACAAGGAAGCCTATTGCTCTGACAATAAGCCCAAGTATGTTTCACTGTTTTCACCCGTTGGATTGAACTCGGAACTCCTCCCCTAATGCTCATTTGCTAACATGTTACAGAATTTCCCCAGAGCCACCCCCCCTATCTCCGTCAAGCGCAGGAATGAAGGGCAGGGTGGACGCGTTCCAGCCAACTAACCGCCTATGTCCCTCTAAGAAGTCTTATAACCTTAATGCTCCCTCAACCAATGCCAAACACAGTCACTATCTCGACCGATAATGGTGACCTCTCTTCCGGCGAGGATATCAAACCTATCTAGCCTAAGTATTCTCAAAATTCGATTTCACTACTGAAGGGATTTCCGGGCTCACATAATTGTGTTTCTAAGGCGATCACTATGATGAAAAATCTTCTATTTCACAGGTATCGTCAATCTGCTACGAGAGCTCGTCTGCCGCCAAACAAAATTAGCTATTTCGTCTTGGTCCCCTTTTATTAGTATCATAGAAAAGCTAATTATATGGGCCTCCAGTACCTCTATGGTAAGTTCGGTGTAAGGCCATCACTGAAGTCATTCGGTTAACCCGCAAGGTTGAAGACGGTAATAGGCGTGGCCGGAGCAGCAAAGGTGTTAGCAAGTGGTGCACCGAGTGCAGCAGCGCCGGTACCGCCGTCACCAAATTCATTAGAAAATACTTCCTGGGCCTGAAATTGATCCCCTCACCGGAATGGCTCAATTGGTCCCAGCGGGTTTTCTCTGCCGACATCCCTACTGCGGCAATCACCCGACATTCGATGTTGCAGATGCCATGTGGCGCATGCGTCGGGCCTTGGAGTTAGATTTGGCAATGTCAAAGGAGTGCGGTGTCGATGCCGTGTTTCAGTATTGGCATGACAAGAATATTTACTTCAAGCGGGTGCTCTAGATTGCTATGGAGGTAGAGAAACGACTGTTGGATATGCACTCCGTGTTGGTGGGAGAGGGAGGAAATTAAGCAGAGATTACCTGTAGACTGCTAGTTCTTCGCTCGAACCTTATAGGCTACTTTAGCAGACCTTGTAAGGCAGAGCTAGATAGTAAAATAAAACTGCTTCATCTCTCATAACCCCTGTTAACTTACCATTGACTTCTAATTTTTATGCTAAAAAAAAAAATTTCCCCCCAGCTTCATGCTTGTCCCAATAAAGGCCCACTCTGGCTGGAGGGAAGCCTAAACAATTGCCTGTCCCCTCACTATGGCCCACCAGCGAACGCACGCCCATTGTTTACTTCTAGACTCGCTTTGCGAATGGTTAGGATCGATTAGAACCCAGTATGCGCACAGCCATAATTATTCAGTGGGGACTCCGCTCCAGTTTCCATCTCTATTGATGTAGATGCACTCGCATCCTCGAAAGATATTTTTGACACATGTTTATCCAAACTCCCCAAGGAGTTAGAGAGTTGGACCTTTGGGGATGCTGCTGTGATTAGGGAATAATATGGGCTAGCAGCATGGATTTTCCAATCTCAGTGATTTTGAATTTATGATTGGGAAGAAGGGGGGCGAGATTGGATTTCCGTCCGAAGTGATTTTTGGGTTTCTAGATGGACCTGCCCATATTATAATAGTACAATACCCTCCCAGGTCCGCACATTTGCGATAACCCCCGAGTCATTATTACTCCCATGGTATGCCTATATGAGCTAGAAGAAAATGGGGCACCCTTTTCTTAATATCTCATCACATGCTAGAGAGCTGCCCGGAAAACCCAGTAACGGGGATTTCAGCTGGCGTTTATTCCCTTACCATTAGTAGAATTGCTGGCTCTAGGTATTTCTTCTCCAAAGACTCAATCATGAATCCACCCTTTCAACAGTCTCGACCGCATTTTCCAACACTTTTGCAGCAGAGAGCGAGCATAATCAAGCGATATCCGCCTATCTTACTATGGCTCGACTGTTCCAAAAGAACCACTTGCCCCAACCTCCCCTTGGTACCATGCATGAGGAACCGAATACCCCCTCTGCTATACTGACATCGCAACGTTAGGAATTACCTGTATTACCTCAGAATCTTATAGAAACAGAACTTCTCAAGAAGGTTCCCCAAGAGAACTGATCCTCAAACTTCCATTTCTAATCATCGGCTATGAGCGCTGACGGAAAAATCATCATCTAAGACTACAAAGAAGTCGAAGACTTTACTAATTAGCCATGGAAAGTAAAGTCGAAATCAGGGCAACGACAGGGAACCGACGGTAAACGCAGTGGTAGGGCTCTAACGACGAGTAGATCTGCGAGCAATTTCGCGCCCAAGGCCGGTGATGCCGGAGGAGTGGGAGGGCGGGAAGGCGACTCGGCGTTGCCAAACAGGCCCTAAAAGAGATATCATATACCGTAAAAACTCTTGAAATTCGCCATCAGATTATCAGCCATGATCAGCGCGTTAGCCTGGGATTGGTTTGGCCTGACAAATTAATAGAATTGCGAATAGAGGCTAGTGAGATCGAAGATGTCAAGCGGGCCAATCTTTACTGTGTTAGGAAAACGCTAATCCCCCTCCGAATGTCTTGACTCAGAATCCGGAGATTAGGGGGCTGCCTGAGATGGCGGATTTCAAGAGTTTTTACGGTACTGGTACAGTGCCAGTCACCTAATGGTTACGGAGGGTATCTGCTGACTCAGCCACCAACCAACAAGGTTGACACATCCTCAACTATCGTCAACTCAACTACTCCCTCGCTCCCTCCCTCACTCAATCCAATTTTCTCAAGAAACGTGTGCCATAATGTCGCGTGTTAAAGAATTCAGGAGATTGATGAAGCCAGATGCGATTTTTAATAAAGTAAAGGAGGCGATCAAGACCCGTAGCCAGGAAATGCTAGTCTTTCATGACGTGGACCCAAGGCATTTCGAACAAGTCGAGCAGGGGTTGCGACACCGCACAAATTATCTAGAACAGTATTCTTTTCGGTAACTCCCTGCTCGACCCTGTTTCGTTTCTTGTTGTTTCTACTCAGCTAAACACTGCTATAGTGTCCACTGGAATTCCTTCGAAAAAGTCTTAAAAGTAATTATTCCATCGACGCTGCACGAGTCCCCAGCCGGGTGGATTATAGAAATGATACAGGATGGCTGTGTGACTGGGGCAATTCCGGCGGTGTGGGTAAAAAGCATGGAGATTACTCCATCACCTCGTTCGTTCCCAATTGTGCTATTTTGAGATGGTGAAACCGAGCTAATCAGGTGCGAAAGGGTTCGAGAATTTCCTTGCACCCTACACGAGATCCAAGAAGGAGGGCGATCTAACGTTTGTTCCGCGTGTTGCTCCGGATTATATCTTCTCCGGCCCGTACCCATCAGTTGTCTTGGAATCCGGTTGGCACGAGTCTGCTACCCAGCTTCAGAGAGACGCAACATTATGGCTAAAAGGCTCCGGGGGTCGGGTAAGAGTCGTCATTCAGGTCAAATTCTTTGAAAGGACCAGAAATCGTATAGGCTGTCATTTAACCATTAACCGTTCAAACCTCGATGGGCATTCTTCGGAGGATCGCTATGTAAGGCTCTTCAATTGATACCTAATATGATTACTATTGTCAACTAACATCTTAATTTTATTTACAGAATATTCTGCCTCCAGAAGAGGATAAGGACAGTGTAAATGGAGATGAGCAGAATGGGGGTGGGGGAGACGGAGAAAACCATGAAGAGGAAAACGAAGTCAACAGCGACGAAGACACCGAAAATGAAGCCAATGACAAAGCTGCCGACGACGAAGACGACGACGAGGCAGCAGACGAAGATGAGGGGGCAGAAGATGAAGATGACGAGGCAGACGAAGACGACGACGACGACGACGAAGATAATGACGCCGAAGACGACGATGAAGATAACGACGCCGAAGACCTCCAGATCCCAGAAGAAGACGACGACCACCAAGACAACGCGGACCAAGCCGAGGACCCTATCGACCCTTTCATCACTTTCAATGAATTTTACGCGGGAGACTGCCCCCCGGGAATGGACCCACTGGGCCGTGTTTACTTTGATCTGGAGAGACTCAGAGTCATTGCAAGAGCTAAGATTCTTGAACGTGGGAAAATCCCCGATGAGTAGAATTAGATCTCCCGGTGGTTGTCCGTTTGTGGGTGGGTGTCCGTGGGGTGGCGGGAGGGTTTCTAGAATTAAAATTCTCCACTGGTTTAAAATGTCTTTTTACCCTAGAGCTTCGAGATAGAAACTTGGTACCTGGGGATTGCGGAGCATGGAAATAATTGGACAACGTTTGCTTTTGTATTTTAACGCTACGACGGAGAGGACGCACCCCAGTTTCAGGCAAAGTACCTACCCAACAGTCAAACATGTCAGCGAACTTGTCTCATGGTCCCTTTCTATCAACTTTATAGCACTAGGTAGAAACATGAGGGAACAAAATTCAATGATTTTGTCCAAATTCTTTTTTTTTCTAAACAATCTCGGAATGTCAAGCAAAGCCAAAGGGAAACATATGAAGAAAAAGATGACCACATGAAAAGAAAAATAGCCCTAACTGGCGATCCACCACTACCGTTCCAGCAGGTGTAACATTTACTAACAAGAGCTAACTTTTGTAGGAAAAAAGATGTCCGAGAAACAAGCTCAAAAGTGAATACGCTTCTATTGAAAGAGGAGGGGAAAACTTTACCTACTATCCGCTCTTTCTCAGTTTTTCCCCCCCGGTACGGTGAAATATGGGTCAGGTTTGGAATTGGTACGGGATTATGGTATGTGAGACTACAGTGCGAATTAAGTCACAGGTCTCATTACCGCATGTGTGGCTAAAGCACTTTTGTCTGTCGGGGCTGGGCTGGGTGCTCGGCATTGAAGTTTTGTTCGTATGCTTGTTCCCGCCGAATGATGCATAAGGCATGCTCAAGCTGGATCAGGGTGGACTCCCGCGATCTAGGTGGGAATAATCAGCGAATGATTTAAACTTCCAAGTAGGCTCGTCAATTAGCGAACTCTGCTTGCGAGATAGTTTTTTTTTTGACGGATTTACCTTCTCCGGTGAGTCTCGGCGGATGATCGGCTGTGTCGGTAATGATCGAAAAATAGGATCTCGGGAGTACAGTACAGATAGAAAATTCCCATTCTTGCAACCGTTTTTCAATATTTGGGCATGTCAGATAAATCCTTGATGTGCTAGTTCAACTTGGCCGGGGCGTTAGTCCTCCAGTTTTTCACATGCCCGTAAGTGCTCACTATGGAAGGACAAGTGTCAAAGAGTGTGAAAAATTTCTTTAGGAGCCTAATAGGCCCGGAATACTGGGGGTGATTTTCGGTGAGAATAGGTTCCTCAAGGCAAAATACTAAGCAGTCATCATTCGAACATTTCTTATGCACGGTACCCTTGCGAAGACTATCTCGACTTCTTAACCGAATAAGTCATCATCTTTCGTGTTATGTGGGGCAGTTGCGGTACTCCTAGGGTGCCGGGCCTTTTCACGGAGGTATCGTGACTCTTATTCGCAATTGAAGAAGTTATGTATACAGTGGGGGAGTCTATCATATTGAATGGAGGCAAGAGCGAGATAGGCGGATCGGAAAGCAAGGACGATGAGAGTAGATGATCTCGGCCCGGATTAGGGGAAGAGGCTATTGGACATATTTTGCCGATGTCTAGTTATAGACTTGGAGTGGAAGAGGACCTCCCCAATACGACTTGAGGCCTAGAAGACACCGCCTCGTGGAAACAACCGCTGCCCTTCCCCTTTTTGCAGCACGTTACTCATGATAAGTACCTTTAGATATTGCCCTTTCCAGATGGGGAAACTCCCACCAGACACGAATGTCCATTTGCCTAATGCTCTCCCACACATTTTGCTGATTCTCTGTCTCCCCTACCTGGGTCGGGGTTATGAGTTCCTGTTTACAAAGTTCTCTAGACTTTCGCTCGTCGGGGGATAGTTCTCTTGTTGTGAGAAGGTGGAGTTTATAGCTTGTAGCTTTCATTCTGTCTTACGTAACTCTTTATCTGTAAATACCTGCTTGTATGTCCCCCTTTCTCTTTTTTTCTCGTACTGTTATTTTTCCCTTTTCTTCCTTTTTTCTCCACCCTCAGAATGATCCGCAACTCGTATATATTATAGTGTTTTTCAGATAGAGAAATGTGGTGTACGATAGTGTAAAGCTTCTTGAGGGGATTCTCAACGGACGCGTATAGATCATACCCCTCATAGGAGACTAGTTACCATAAATGATACGGCTTAATGAGTAATGCCATGTCGTCCCTAGTGGATGCCTACTGGCCGCTCAGGTTCTAGAGGTGATTATGAGGATGGAAAGGGAAGAGTATAATAGAATGGCTTTTCATGTATCTAATTGGTCTTATTCAACCTGGTAGCACATGACATACTGTAGCAAGTAATCGCTGACTACAAGATTGTCGCGGGAGAAGTTGGACTAGCGCCGGTGAGTGGCCAACGCTCTGATAGTGTGTCTCGCGAGATCGGCTGTGTTTAACATCTCCGGATATCTTATCAGACTGAACGGCTTCACAACCAATAAAACAGAAGAAACAACTAAACCGCACATCAATAAGAATGAGATCACTGGGCTCGCTGAGCAAGAAAGAAATAAAGTGATGAACGAAGCCACCGATGAGGTTCTAGCTAAGAGTAGATTAAGAGATAACTCATATCTCTCCAAACCCTTGCCGACCCCGGAAATGCACCGAACCTCAGAGAAACACACAATTCAGAGTCATCGTGATCCCCCATAATCTCAAATAATCTAGAGCCTTTTTGATTCCTAAAACCCTACATACTATGCGCAGCTCAGACCGGGATAAAGAAAGAAAAAATACAAGCCAACTACCTTATGCCCTCTAAAAGAAACGACAAACCAGATTCCTGTGTCCTGTGCCTACCGGCATAGGAGGTGAAACCATTGACTACCGCGTGCCCAATTACCGAGCAGCTCAGACGCGCAAGCCCAATTATCGTACTACATATCTCCTGGTCATTTCCTACCACCAATCCATCAACAATCACAAAGAATTTTCCCAATCGCGACAAGCAAACGTCCGACTATGGATACATAGTCCTGCTGAAAAAACTGGGATGAAAGAACCCACCGCGCCATACGGTTCCATCTACTGGCGTATCAGAGGAGGGGGAGTTATTCATAGCTCTACCCAGTTATAACCTCTCTATTACCCACCACCATAGTAGATCATTCAATGGATATAGATTAACCCCTGGAAGCTCTGCGTAAGCCACTTTAAGCGATGGGCATGATTAATCGCTTATTACATATGATATCCTGCTGATTTTATGGTTTCCTTGTTCCTTTCACTGCCAATTCGCTTTAATCCGGTATGATGCTAACTCAGGTTGTATCAATCTTAGCTGCAATCTCTTGGTAAACAAGAGAGTGGGTTCAGTTTGGTGCTTTGAACGCAAGTAATTTCAAGTTTCCATATCGAACGTTCGCGCACCACACAAGAACCGGGGGAGTCTGGGCTGTAGGGAAACGTGAGAGAGGGGGGGTAGGCAAAGCGCAATAGAATTGTGCTTTTTTCTTGTTTTTTTTTAAAAAAAAAATAGAGTTAGAGATCGCGCAAGAGCACTTAGCACATGGCTCCTATCAGTGTTCCCGTTGTACGATGAGGAGGAATATGATACCTCTTGTGGTAGATGACTAAGCGATGGGAATACTTCAACGATGTTCACGGTTCGATTATTTAAGTTTCTACTGTGTATAGCGATTGCCACCTTAAGTGCCCAGCTTAATTCGCCCGAGTATGGTCGCTTAGAAATAGAGCCATTGCTTCATGTTTAGTTCCCTTTTTGTCGTGCACTAGTTCTTGTTTCGTCTAGTCTCACTAGCAATATTTGGGGCACTCCTGTGATAACTACCAGTAGCTTGTATCATGTGGAGGAAAGTTTTTCTAGTTGCTTTCTTTTCATATCGCTTTTCATAGGATAAAAGCACGATGTCCCTCCTTATTGTCTTATATGATCATTAGTCTTTACTCGCTCACATTTCCGCTCTTTTATTTTGTCTCTATAGTCAATCAAATTGCATTCCTTCCCCTCATACAAAATCATTATGTATCGCCACCCATTTTCCCCGATGGGCAATGATGCGAGTGATTTCTTGTGATAACAAGTTCCCTGCAGCCCTATTGCAGAGTGCCTTCGTTGAATGCTTAGTAATCATGGCTGACGTTAAGCACTCGTATTTACGATATCCAGTTTCACTACTTGCGCAATGCGTGAAAATATCTAAGAGTGTCATGATTGAAGTAGAACAGTTCCTCAGCACTCCGATCTTTAGACATTATATGCCTGATATTGCAAGAAATAATTTCTGACATTGCCGAGGCTATATTTCGATGATGCTTTCCCTTAGGTGACGTAGAGGACCTGTCTTATTTTTTGTTATCTCTTCATACAGTGCCCAAGCAGTCCACTGCGAAGCAGGGGCTCAGTGAAGCCAGAATCCACATATGCTTCATAAGATAGGGATTGACAAAGGTCATCATCACTTGCCCCTTTTTCACCAAAAATGGCCATTCTCACAACCACGTGGCAAAACCACCTCCACCTCGAATTAATTATCTACAATGTTAAGAAACTGAGAGCTGTTCTGGACTTCAAAATACCCAAATTCTGGCTGAATTGGACCCGTTTTGCGCTGGGGAGCCTGCGAAAGTGTAAATTTTCAAACATGTACCATTTTCTATGGTCGTAAGGGCACATCAAACCCAGGGGCTTGGCGCGAGTTTTTCAGCACATTGAGCCGCACCCCTTGAACAAGCGCCAATCCACAATTAATTGCAACTACAGAGACATGTGCTAAATCTCTAGGTTCTTAGCTGCCAGCGGGTGAATTTTGTAGTACCGTAAGTGGGCCCAAGGTTCTTGAAGTGCTGCTGATTTAATTGAAGTCGGGCTTCGCTTACTGGGGTGTTTTCACAGGTGCTTTATCATATCCAACCGACAACGACTTATGTCTAAGAACCATACGACCGCTCTTGCTGCGCAGTTGGCTCACATTGATGTGGGTTGCTATTAATTACTATATTATCTAGCTGGGATGTCCTCTGGGGGTTCGTGTATGGCAGAAATATATATGGGCGATAGACCAGCACTTATAAACAGATATGTGGTGTCTCTGCTTACTAGTATGCTGATGTATGCCCGTAGTACCCATGGTGTCGATGAAAATATTCCCGAGTCCCGGCTGGCAAACAATGCTGAAATTCTATGAGCCACATCCGCTGGACTTACCTCTACATCGGAGGTGCAGTACGAGTACTGCACCCGGTCAAATATTATTGTATATTCATCTACGAAATGCTTACTCCAACAAGTACTTGTCATCGAGGTTCCCACTACATTGATACAGTATCCACTGCGTCTGTGACAAAATTGGTCGGTGAATAAGGATATTTGGATGGCAGAAGGGAGGATAGTCAGGGTTAGGGTGACAAAATATTACATGTGATTGATCCCTGTTCATCACTGGCTCAGTTTCGTCGTAGCCAGACCAGTAGCGGAGACTGCAGCCAACGTGAGACTTGTTTCACAAAAGCTTTAGTAGCTTGGCTGGGTGCCATAGCTTTCCCTGGGGCTAAAGAATAGGCCCCGCATTTGTTCGGCCCCTAGAAATTTTCCAACCGAGCATATTCAATAACTCCCCCACAATTGTCCACGCAGTGAAGAGCGGAAAGTGCCCCGCTGTCACATCAAGGATAGCGCCAGCTGCTTCAATCCAAACTCTTTTAATAATGTGTGGAACAACTATTATTGCGGATGATCGGCCTCAACTCCTAACCTGGCTATCACCCCTGGAGCCTAAGCTACGGCATTGGGATATTCAAGAGCGCCGCGTTGGCGATGTGGGGGAATGGCTTATGCGAACTAAAGAATTAGAAGCTGGCTGATTGGAGTAGTGAAGGTGAAGACGATGAGGCAGTCTTGTTTTGTTACGGAGGTCCGGGAGTTAGTAAGACATTTATAAGGTAACGAGAGCTACCCTTGGAGGAGTGAAGAAAGAGAGTTCATGCTACTATGAGACGCTAGTTCGCTGGTAGTGGACAGGTTGTGCGATCAGGCAGGAGGGCAAAACACAGCCGTTACGTGTTTTTACTTTGACTTTGCGGTCCGAAAAGAGCAGTCGGCTACCAGTATGTTGGATTCTTTTGCTGAAGCAGATCGTTGGTGGATTAGAAAAAATTCCGGAGGAAATATTACAGGCCTTTCAAGAGCATAAAATTGCCATTGGTGGGCGGGGGCCGAGCTTCCCGGACATCGTGAAGATGCTACAGACCGTCACATCCTCACTACACACATTGGTGTGCATTGACGCCCTGGATGAATGTGCGGTAGTGCATCGAGTCAAGCTCCTTAATTCTCAAAAAAAAGAAATCCTCGAGAAATCCCCGCGCACACGAATATTCATCATTGGAAGATCCCATGTTCGGGAAGAAGTCAAAAAGCGCCTTTCTGGACAAGTGATGAGTGTATCTATCAGTTCAAGCAAAGACGATATCATTGGATAGCTTCGTATTAGATTAGATGAGGACGAAAGCCCGGAGGCGATGGGCGAGAGTCTGGCGAGGGAAATTCTGGAGAAGATTCCCGATAAAATGTCGGAAATGTACGTGGGGACAATGACCCTGGGAGCCCCACACCACACTATCCGCTAACATATATTCATCTAGGTTTCTACTAGTCTCCTTAAATATCGAGGCAATCTTACATGAATCGACAATCTATCGGAGACGAGAAAAGCTAAGTAAAATGACACATAGATTGGGGCTGGAAGATGTTTATGATGCAATGATCGAACGGATGGGGGCGCAAGCTGGGGACAAGCCAAAGCTCGGGATGGCAACGTTGATGTGGATCAGTCATGCAGAACGGCCGTGGAAAGCGGACGAGCTCTGCTACGCTCTAGCAATCGAGCTGGGTTCCACGGATTTCAACATTGGCAACGTCCCTTCGATATCGATATTGGTTGGCTGCTGCCAAGGGCTTATCGATGTAGATAAGGAGGCAACAACTGTGCGATTGATCCACCTTACTCTGCAAGAGTATCTTTCTGCCCATCACGATATATTCAGTGGACCCTCCATGCGGCAATGGCAGAAATATATTTGAAGTCGCAACAGGCCAAGACCCTTTCCACCGCTTCCTCGCCTGACACGCAGAGCGCACCCTTTTTCGAATATTGTTCGATATACTGGGGGGTCCATGCAAAAGGGAGCTCTGGGGCTGCGCGAGATCACTTGCGCTAGAGCTATTAAAGGAGGATTATGGCTGGAATTGGAATAGTGTTTTTTGTTGAAAACATTCGATGCGGAGGTAATAATCGACGGAGAGGGTTTTACGCAGTGGAGTGGAATGGCTTAAGTGAAGGCACAAAGCTCGTAACAAGCGGAGATGAAGATCATGATTGATTGTGATAAATCTGGCCTCTACTATGGTTATACCCCGGATACCCGCTTCAATACTATTTAAGTACCCTAAAAACTGAAATAATCGGGCGGTGTGCTATGTATCATATTACTCGAGAATTACTCACTTTAGAAAAGGGGAGAAGAGCACAGAAAAAATAGAGCTGCTTGGCCTCCTTGAGAGATAAAAAATAAGAAAACATCAGACCTTACCAGAGGAGGCAACTCCAACGACATGACACACGGTCCGATTATTTGAGTTTTTACCGTAAGCGAAAGAAAGCCGGGAAAATAAAGAGTAGAATTACTTATTTAGCATACCTAGCTAATTTACAGTATAAGAGGGGAAAATGAGAAGAGGGGAGAGGTTTAGAAGCAAGGTGTAATAACACGGTCCCACCAAAGTAGTGAAATATCGCCTGAGCTCTAGGATGAGCTACGTTTTTTTCGATCAAATGCGTTAAATTTTCTCCAGCTTAGAAAAAGGTTAAACCGGGTCAGGCGCGAATTCGGACGGTCTAGCAGGTGGCTTTTCGGTGGGCCACGGAATGATCATAATCTGGTAGATATTAGCATTGGGTCGGGGGTAACTTGTAAGTGCCGAATACATACAAAATATAGCAGATATAGAATGTAAAGTTTGAAATCGAGCTTTTCCATTCGGACTTCAAGGCTCGAATCGCTACCACCTATTCCAGAGCCAAATTCGGAACGCTTTTTTGCCATAGTATACTTATATTCCCAATAGCGTTTTGCCAGCTCAAAAACTGGGTGCACCTTATTTTCCTCGATCGCATTCTTGAGATCTCCCTGGCTCTTTGCCATCTCGGACTTAAGTTCCGTTCCGATGCTGACCATTTTAGCCTCCATGTCATGGATAGCCTTGATGATATTGCCGTGGGGATTTCTAAAATCCTACGAAGAATTAGTATTACAAACCTTTAGTCCCTAGTACTCGATTAATATGGGCTATACTGTTCCTGAGAGGCCCACATAATCATCCACCCAGTCGATATCGATATGATTTTCCTATTTCAAATATTGATCAGTTGCTACTCCAAGAATTATCTGCTGGATACCATACTAAGCGATGACCTCTAGAGGTCGAGGGCTTGGAATTTGCATTTCCAAAAGCGTCTTGGTTTTACTCTGCTTTGGGAAAGATGTGAAAATTTCTAGTGGCCATGAGGAATCTTCCACGTTCAAGAGGGTTCCCGATAAATGGGCGAGGAGCTAAGTAGGCCCGTTTAGCAAAGAGGCGGAGCATAGTTGTATAGCCGAGGTTTTTCTGGTTGGCTGCTGGGCTGTGAACTGTTGTGATGGCCAATCGGCGTTGTTGCTTCCTTCTATCGAAGAGTTTTTCGGGAGGCTTGTTTTCTCTCCCAGAGTGGGGTGGAGCCATTGGGTTTTATAGATCACGGGGAAGTTGCCATGACTCACACTGGGACTAGTGTATTGCTGTATTAGAGGGTTTTCGCAAGAAGACCTAGGTGGTATAATAGAAATGTTAGGAATGCTACTCGGCATGCTAGGGTTTCTTTTGTTTCACGAAAGCACAAAGGTTAAGAAATATGTTTCATTGATAGACGGGTGGCGTGGAGGCTACGGACATGAAGGAAGAACAAGAATTGGATGTTAGGATCAAAGGCCAGAAGAAAGAGGAAGTCTGTGTGATACATTTCTTTTGTTTAGGGATAACACAGAATGCTTTCTTTCTTTTGTTTCTTTGAGGGATAAACAAGGTGATGAGGAGACATGTGTAGAAGGAAGTGGACATGAGTGGTGATCGTTGGAAGGCTAACGATAGCATTTTGTTTTCTATATACTATATACTCCTATCATTACCGAAAGTTTCGCAAGCAAGCAAGTGCGACGAATAGACCTAAGTTGCTCGCTATCGTTATCCTCTCTCCCTCTGTTGCCCTTTCAGTGCTGTATTTCTTCTTATTTTGTGTAAGGAAGGCTACCTATTTTCAGTCAACCTAAAAGTCTTGGGCACCCGGGTGGATCGCAGGGTCGGGGGGAAGTTTAAAATAGGGCTTTTCTGGCCTAGAGAAATTTGATAGCTGTAGGACAGGAAGTCAGCAACAGCAAAAGACATCTCAGCCATTCAGATGTTTTGCAGTTTTCATGACAGGCTCTAAGGAGATATTTGCTTCAAAAGCCATGGTACTATAACATCCCCCCTATCAAATTCATTGTCACCTCAAATTCGGATTTCGTGCTACCTAGGCCGGAGCTTAGGGGGGACGCAGCTACTTCTATCCGTCCCAAGCACCGTTCCTAATTTCACCGCCCCTCCCGTCTTTGAGTGAATGCTAACAGACTGTGCTATTCGGTACACTGTTTGGTGTGTCAAATATAGTTATAGTAGCGCCGTTCAGCCTCTCCACGAGACTGTCACCTATTAAAACCAGGGCTAGGTCAAGTATCACCATAATTTTTTGAGTAGTTGCTAACGCTAGTATGGCTCCAGACGTCTATACCGTGCAATAGATTATTTGGAACGGGGGACGCCTGAGCTTTCCGAGACTAATCCAAAAAAGTGTGAACAAGTTCAATTCCTCAACACGACATGGTTACTATATTTTGGCTAGCATTTTGGTGGATGGCTCGCTATTCAGTGTGCTCGCTATGGCATGGAATACGTTATTCAAAACAGTGTCGCTTGAACATATCAAAAATAACAGTGTCGTGTTGTAGGGTTGTACCTGTTTACACTTTTTGAATTTGTCTTAGAACGCCAAGGCTATGGAAAGGAAAGACTTAATTAAGGAAAGCTGTGAACCAGAAGGAAGGAGTAAAGAGAGAAAAGATAGGAAGGAGGGAAAGATAGGGATGTGAAAGCTTTTCGTAGCTTGCGGGCCACTTCGCCGATAGATGCGCCCACTGCGGCCTTAGGGAGTGGGCATCTCCCACTTCAAGTATGGCCATCAAACTGTCATTTCCACCATCTTTATGCTTGAGCCTGCCGAGTGATATTTTATGAACGCCCTTTCATAGGGAATGCTCAAGCTGGATCAAGCCTGGTCTCGGGCCACCGAAGGTGGGAGTATTATATTCAGGAAATGGTTCGAGCTTCCAGATCGGCTGGCCTATTCGTAAATGCGGGTTTTGACAGGGGTTTCAGTTTTGGTGGGTTTAGCTTCCGTCGGGTGCAGAGAGATGGAGTGGGTGGATGTTTGGCAGGTCCTTTTTGAAATATAAGTAAGAATTTTAAGAAATTGGAGCTCAAGCTTCATACCTTTAGTCTGATGAGTGCTTTTGTTGACCCGTAGCTTAATTGTTTTTTTCCCCATTCAATAGCTAGTTTCGGGCATCCAGCGCACTACCAGTACTAGCACTTGTATTCCTTCGGTCTGCGATAATAAAATTGTTGCCTAGCGACTCGACGCCGGTTTTGGAACAATCTGAGTGCGGGCAGTACTTAAGCTGGCATCAAGGCGGAGCCACTTGGGCACTAGAAAGATTGAAAAATCCTATATCCAGGCTAAGACAGGCAAATGCTGCCTAATCTGGAATCAGCATGCTCGGCAACGGATTTTGCTGTTTGATGCCCCTAAGGGATAAAATATTCTGATATTAGCTTATTGAAATAGTTTCTCTTGAAATAGGTTATATCAGGTTAAATCGAATTATTGAATTGAACAGTAGTTTGTTCTCAAAAACCAGAGACACTGTTTATTTTTATTATATTAAATTTAGTATGATATGCAGTATTATAGGAACATGAACACCAGAATCAGAATAATCTGATGTATGATAGCAAAATAAAAGGAAAAATTCACCCTAAACCCATACTGGTATTTTAACCGGTATCGTACACTTAACCCACTCCGATATTTAAATATGTATCATAATATTATTATGAAGAAAAAAAGCCTTTCAATTGGGAGGAATGGCATTTTTGTTGAGGGGTTGATTTATTCATAACATACAGGAAAATCCCCGGCAACCCCTAAAGCATGGCCAAGAAAACTCTAGAAACAAAATAATCTTTAAGACATCAGCATAATAATAAACAAGCGAGGACAAACATTATCAAATTCGATAAACCTAAATTGGACCTCCCCATAGAAGTAAAAGCCACCAATCGAACAGGAAAGTTAAGCGTGAGCTTAGTAACAAAAGAAAACCTCCTAATCAACCCCTTTCCCACCTTAACCTTGGCACGATTATTTCTCTTCTACAAGGCCGAACCTCCCCAATGTTGGATATTATATTATAATTCTGGATCAGAGTGGATGATTGCCATGGCGATTTATTACAACCTGGTGCGATAGTGGAGTATACTGTCCACAATGGTCGGAAACAGGCTTCGCGAGGCAGTCAACTTTTATAGAAATTTCCATCATTGCGAGAGAAAGCTTTGGTGTCTCTGAATATATTAGGTAGAGCTTTGCTGCTGCGCTCTAAGTTAGCTGGCGTGTTATCCCTGTGGGTTTTTATGCTTGTAAAGGGTTTATTATGGCAATCCAGACGGCTGGGGGTGTGGAAAACCTTTTTATCATTTTCGAAGTTTAACCGATCATGAGAGATGTGAAAGAGGTACGGTATATGTGTGAGATACCTGCCCCAGATTGAGATATTGGGTCGGGATTACTGAGGCCCTGGTGGGGACGATTGCTGTTTCTCGGCTAGCTGAATCGTCACCGTTGGCACTGTGTAAGGTGCCTGTCATTTAACTGTGACACCGGACTTTTGATGAGAGAGATGGTGAATTTTATTTGCACGGCAGTGGTCAACACGAAGTGGGAGAGCTTTTGTCATAGAGAGTGGGCCTTGTGTACCTTGAGTTGAAATCTATGATATGGTTACAGTGATAAATGCTTGTGGCTTCCATTGTTTTGTAGTGCTGGCTTCCTAGGCTGCCATAGTTTATGTAACAATCTATTATAGTTGGGCATTTTGTGGATGGCCGTTAATGTGAACTTTTCATCGGTATCATACTGTGAAGTGCCATCTGCGACGGGGCTTTAAGGTGGCACCTAGAACCCCCGCTTTTCTTCGCCAAGACCCCGCTTTCTTCAACTTCCAAGAACATCATCAACCGACCATACTCAATAACTCCTCTTCTCGAATAGTGAAAACAGCAAGTAGCGGAAGATGTCTCAACATACCACCCATGATAATAACAACTGCTTCAATAATACGAACTCTTTTAATAATGTGTGGAACAACTGTACTGTTGCCGATGACGGGTCTCCACTCCTAGCCTGGCTATCTCCCCTAGAGCCTAGGCTACGGCATCAGGATATCCGAGAGCGCCGAGTCGAGAATGTGGGAGAATGGCTTATGCGAACTGAGGAATTCAAAAGCTGGAATGACTGCTGCGGTGAAGGTGAAGGCTATAAGGCAGTCTTGTTTTGCTATGGAGCTCCGGGAGTCAGCAAGACATTTATTAGGTAACGGAGATTATTATTGGGGGAGAGAAGAAAGGGAGATAGTGCTAACAAGCTGTGATATTAGTTCGCTAGTAGTGGACAGGTTGTGCGATAAGGCAATCGGACAAAACACAACCATTACATGTTTCTACTTTGATTTCGCAGCACGAAAGGAGCAGTCTGCGACCAGTATGCTCGGTTCCTTACTGAAACAAATCGTTGGCGGATTAGAAAATATTCCAGAGGAAATATCAGGGGCCTTTCAAGAGCAGAAAAAGTCCGTTGGTGGACGAGGACTGCTGCTTCCGGATATCGTGAAGATGCTACAGACCGTTACGTTCTCACTACCAACATTTGTGTGCATTG